>OX371223.1:36087784-36687784 GCA_947310385.1 Nephrotoma appendiculata
AATTTTGTAGGCGAAGCAGTAATTCGCTAGTACTACAACTACATGGTATTATTCTATATAAATGTATATAGACAATATTCCAATCAAAATATACAACATCAGTGATCTGGTCGCAACTTTATGAGAAGACTGACTTTTTCAAATCAATAATATCATCCGTTCGAAAAAGTTTGTTGTGGTTCTGATAAATTGGCTGTGATGTCGTTGTCTTGAACGCATATCTTGATCAATTTGGCTACTGACCGTTTCACCGTACTTCGTGCGGTTTTAAGAGTGACAACGCGAACAGTTCCGTCTTCGCCTGGATGTATTTTTAAGACACGTCCCAATGGCCAATTAAGTGGCGGTGTTGCTTCGTCCTTGATGTAGACGACGTCGTTGATCTGCAAATTTGCTTGATTTTGGGTTTACCACTTTCGGCGTTGTTGCAGAGTATGTAAGTACTCTTTCCTGAAACGAGACCAAAAACCATCTAATCGCTTCTTGATATCTTGCCATGTGGGCAACCTATTGTCAGGACATTCCAAATAACTCTGCTCCGGAATGGACAATAGCAGAAGTGCAATTAGCTGGTGTCAGAACAAATACAGTGGTTTCGTTGTCGTCAGTGGGAGTGAGTGGACGGGAATTTAGTATCGCTTCGATCTGAGTGATGATTGTTGACATTTCTTCATTTGCTAGTTTGGCATTGCCTGTGGTCCGAATTAAATGGTGTTTCAATGATTTTACAGCACGTTCCCACAGGCCACCAAACCATGGATTTGATGGTGGATTGAATTTTCATTCGATCTTGTGTTCTACACTGAAGGCCAGGATGCCGTCGTTTGTTGTCGTACGGAATAATTGATGCTGCATCTCGTATAATTTTCTTTTGGCCCCCACGAAATTAGTACCATTGTCAGAGTACATGACGGCGGGCCCACCTCTTTTGCTTACGAATCGCTTGAACGCTGCGAGAAATGCCTCGCTGGATAGGTCGCTAACCAGCTCCAAATGAAGTGCCTTGACTGTCATGCAGATGAAAATAGATATGTAGACGTATCTTAATCCACATCCCTTCTTGGTTACGGTTTGGATTGAACCGGCGAAGTCGAGTCCGGTATAGTTGAATGCTCGAGACGATGATGTTCTTTTCACTGGTAGATTGCCCATCATTGGAACTGATGGTTAGTTCCTTAATCTACGACATATAAAACAACTGTTAGTGATTTTTCGTACTAAAGTTTTGAAAGATGACATAATAGGGAAGGCGCGGTATGAAGATAGTGTTTGTGCAGATAGGTTAGAATTATATGGCATTCAGGACATGAGATGCTGACAAGATGATTGAATGCCTTTGTGAATATGAGCAAGCCGCTTCGTTTAGTACCACCTGTTGCCCAGAAATGGAGCTAGTGATGACAACTTTCCTTTGGACACTTGCTTCTTAGCAGACAGAGTACGAATTTCTTACTGGAATTCGTCTTGCTGTGCCCATTTGCAAAGATACTTTTCAGCTTTGCGTAGTTCTTCAGAAGTTAGCCTGATACCTGCGAGTGTTGAGTTTAGTTGAACGATCTCTGGTGATTTATCCCCTTTTTTGCGACAGTTGATGAAAAATTTGTAGCAGTAGCTATACTTGATTTAATTGTACGACGAATGCCGTTTTTTGTCAATTTATCAAATAAACCTGTATTGCGAGACATTTGATTAATTCAGGTGGCTCAATAACCTCTGCAAACGATTTAATTGCTGTTTGTGGCCAGGTCTTTCTTCTTTGTGGCAGCCACGGCGGCCCATGCCACCATAATTTATGATTGATGAGTTCAGTTGAAAGAATTCCCTTGGAGGCACAATCGGCAGGATTACCTGCAGATCGAACGTGGCTCCGAATAGCGTTGGGAATTGTTTCGAGAATTTAAGCGGTTCTATTGCCAACAAAGCCTGAGTAACAACTTTGTTTAGTTTAGATAGAAGATGAGCTTCAGAGAGTTCTATTCGAGGTACTGTCAACCGTGGTTTTGAAATTGTAGCGACTCTGAGTTTTGCAGCTATGAGATTAATATGCACATTGCCGTTGCAATCTGTGTCGCGACTGTACACTACTGCCGAATATGCTACCTTACTCACGTCAGAAAATCCATGTATTTCCATATTTGATTTAGCATTAAGGAGTCCCAGGACCTTGGGATCCGATTCCTCGTACAACTCAACCAAAGTTTCATGGTCTCGGTCGCTAGGTAGCGATTCTAGAAACTGTAGTGAATTAGATGCCCATTTGTGAAGCGAAAATCCTTCAGTTTTGAGAATAGGAGATCTGTCAGGAGATCATCTACGTATAGATCATTCATCAGGGCGTTGGATGCCTTGGCAAAACTCGCATTGTTCTCTAATCCAAGTTGATGAACAGCTCTTGTTGCATGAAATGGAGCTGAGGCTATTCCAAATGCTGCTGTTAGAAGTTGAAAGTGCTTTAGAGGCTGGTGAGGATCATCACGCCACACTATTTGCTGATATTTACAGTCTTCATGTGCAATTCGAATTTGTCGATACATTCGTGTGATATCGGCTGTGAAAGCTACTTGATGTAATCTGAATCGGATGATTATATCAATAAGTTCGGATTGAATAGTCGGTCCGACTAGTAGCTTGTCATTGAGTGAAATGTATTCTGTGGTTTTCGCAGAGCCGTCAAACACTATGCGTACCTTCGTTGTTTTGCTTTTCGGCTTAATCACAGGGTGATGAGGTTGATAAAAATGTTCAGTTTTTAAATCCAGATTTTTCGCGTCAATTTCCTCCATATGTTTTAAATTTAGGTACTCGTGCATAACTCGCTTGTATACCTTGTTTAAAGTTGGATCACGTTGTTTGGTCCTACCACACATCCGAGTCGCAAAAGCCTGAATCATTGTGCCGCACCCAATATTATGTTAATATCATGGTAAACAGAGTCCAGTGGATCCGAAAGCATTAGCGAGTTAATTTCGGGCCATTTACTTAAGATATTTTCGCTCAATCTAGGCAACCGTGACGTAAGCCGTTTTATGCCGGAGATATACTCGACGTTACTAAGACGCCGAATAATGTCAAAAACGTTACTAGCGAAGTATCCAAGATAAACTGAGTATTCTGAGTCGCGTTTTTGATAGCTATAAAAATATTTTGTTTTTGACGTTTACGAAAATATTCTTGTGAAAACCTAAAAAACTTGAAATGGATTATAAAACGATAAACATTAAAAAATTAAAAGTGATCAAAGCCGGATTATTAGCGTGCCTGTTAGCAATTAAATACGATATCTCAAAAAACAAAAAGAAAATTGGTGGAGGATATCGGTACTTTCGAAGGCCCGATAACGCGGATAAATCGTTTCACGGGTTTTATAAGGTGGGGTTTGGTCAAATAAAAAATAATGAGGAACAATTCTTCAAATATACTCGGATGACGAAACCAATTTTTGAACAGCTTTTACCCATATTAAAGCTTGGTTTGGCTAAGCGAAACACATCTTTAACAATAACAGCTGAGGAACGGCTAGTTATTACCCTCTCGTAAGTATTATGATCCAATTATTATTGTTTAAAATCCTTTATGTTAAATTTATACATTTGGTTTCAGATATCTATCCCAGGGCGTAACCCATCAATTCCTTGGATGGAGTTTTAAAATAGGCAGAGCGACAGCCCGAGTTATTATTTTGGAAACGTGCGATATCATATGGCAAATTTTATCGCCATTGTATGTCTCCGAACCAAACGTTCAAGACTACCACCAAATTGAGGAGGGATTCCAAAATAAGTGGAATTTGTCAAACTGTGTTGGTGCCATTGATGGAAAACACATTTCAATTCAGTGTCCCCCACACAGTGGATCTGAATATCTTAACTATAAAAAATAGTGTAGTAATGCTAGCGGTATGTGACGCGCATTACATTTTTACAATGGTGGATATCGGGGCCTACGGAAGCCAAAGTGATGGCGGTAAATATATAAAAATTTATAATAAAATGTCTCTATATATATTTTTTTAGGCATTTTATCACTTTTGGCAAAAAGCTCTCTTCGGGGGCAATTACCGTTGCCGGATGATAGGGAATTAAAAAATTCTACTCATAAATTCCCACATTATTTTGTTGGAGATCAAGCGTTTCCGTTGAAAACAAATTTAATGAGGCCTTATCCAGGAAAATCCTTCCTCGTGAAAAAAAGGTATTTAATTATAGAGTATCACGAGGAAGAGTTACAATTGAAAACGCTTTTGGCATATTAGTAGCAAGATGGAGGATATTGCGCACAAGCATAAATAGTTTGCCACATAACGCCGAAAAAGTAAAAATGTCCTATAAATAGTTAAATATGTACATACATTCATTAAAATTTTCTTTTACCTATCTTAGATTGTTTTAGCAACGGCCGCATTGCACAATTTCTTAATGCTCAATAACTTGAGTGTGTCAAAATATTGTCCGTCATTTTATGTTGATACTGAAGATAGTGCTGGTAACATCGTTACAGGGCAATGGAGAAATGAGGTTGACTCAACAACTTTCTCTAGAGATAACCTGAAACTTGGGTCCAACAACACAACCAAACAAATATTTAAAATGCGTGATAATTTATCAGAATATTTTAATAATCAGAGTGCGATATGGCAGCAAAATAAAATAAAGTAAAATGTTTATGTAACAAAATGTATATTTCAATATAATAAAATTAAAAGTTATAAAAAAATTCAATCACATATTTAAATTCATTGGTACCGTACCTATCACGTATTCATCACGTATAAAATAAAATATATTTATATGTAATAATATTGGCTAAGTGCAACTATAACACGACACCCAAGGCTTACATAAAACCTGCGTCCCTTATGTCATGAATCTGTAACTCACACAAATACTGTAGCATATGAGAGAGTGCTTCTCTTTTTGATGATGCTTCCAGCCCGTCATAGATGCAACGAATTCTTATAAAAGCATCGTCATCCGAATTTGGCCGCGGAACATTTTCATTGTGCATGAAATCGCTAATTTCGGCTAATGTCGTTTTAATAGCTTGTGATATATCAGGACTATCGGGCTCGGTTCGTTTTCTTTTCTTTATATTACGGGGCTCTTCACAGTCGTCAGTGATCGTCGTCGACAAATTATCCCACTCGGTAGGCGTGTCATGCGATTCACTGTAGTTGGTTACAGAACTAAAAGAAATTGTATAATAAAATCAATAAGATATGAATAAACATACTTCCGAGTTTTTATATAGTCATTGAGAAATGACATTTGCTCTAAATATTCCCACTCCGGTTTTAAATCGGACGAACTTCCTGATGGAAGATATTTAGCTTTCATCTCTCTTGAAAATTTATCACGGAGACTCTTCCATCTTTCGATGCATATTTGATCTACAATGTTAATTAAATGTTATTCATGTTTATTAACATAACTTCAAACTTTAATATTTACCTGTTTCATCGAGCTCTTCTCCTATTTTTCTCCACACCTCAAATTTACTTTTAATATTTTTGTAGCCTCTTGAGGCTTTATGAAACAAAATTGGGTTCTGTTTTACCAATTGAATTAGTTTTTCTTCAAACATTTTTAAATATTTTGTTTGCTCGGATGGTAATGGATGACAACAGAAAAATGATTAATGAAACGTCAAAATGAAATTTCATAATGTATTAGATTTTAGTTCATAAAATTTATGTGAGATGTCACTTTATATTGTACAACAACAAAAAGTCAAAGTTGAATCAACATTTTTTTTGTTATTTCTGAGTCGCTTCGAGTATAATCGCTGTAGTGCAAATTCATATATTTCAACTTTTTATTTTTTGTTAGTCACGTCGGTCACGTCGAGTATATCTGAGGGGTTAGAATTACGACTTGAACTCCCATAGTGAAGTCGTTTTCGAAATGAGGGATTAGCCTTATATCAGTGCATCCCCTTGACACAGTTTCTGATGTGACGTCCTCGACTGGAATTCTTAGGTTTTTCCTTTGTATTTGTAGGCGTTGTGAACAGGCTTCGGTCATAAGACAGCCGGAACCCCAATCTAAAAGTATTCGACAGAAATGTTGATTGCCATATTTATCTATTACTCTTACTAATGCGGTCGGTAACAAAGACATCCACGTGAATTGAGTTGCACACCACCGCATTTGTCTGATGAGAGGTACTGACAGCGTCGTTAGAGTCTTTTTGTTCTGAACTAGTGTTTTTCTGTACATTTACTTCAGATGGCCGACCAGATTGGTATGTTTGTCTGTCCAACTCCTGGGAGTCATGCAAAAGAGTGTGATGCTTCCGCTGGCAAATGAAGCATCGATGAAACTTTTCGCATTCGTGAAGCAAATGTGTTGACTTACACTTCAAGCGGGATACATCTGATTTTGATCGTGTATTAAGTCCGCGAATGACCTCTTCCGATGTATCACACACGTTTGTAATACCAGCAGCTAAACCATTAGAAGCCGACGGAATCCTCATGAATCTTTCGATAAGTGATTTGTAGACTTGATCTGGCTTGTCAAATCGCTTACATAACTTTTGGTATGGAGAATGACGTCATTGTTGCAATAATTTGCGCCTGCACTGTTTATAGCATTGGATTTTGACCGGAAACCACCTTTCGAATTTATTTTGATATAGCGAGGCAAAAACTCGTCGATTTCCGTTAGAGTGTCATCTAGGGCGATTATTTGCTCATCGTATTCCTTAAATTCGACATGTGCTTTTTCCAATAATTCAAGATGCACATACAATTCCTCGGCTGCTAAATCCTTAAAAGCACGATCAGCAGTAATTTTTTCGATACGCGTCAATGCTGCCTTGCAAATCCTCGTTTCCGCTTTAACTCCGGAATTTCCATGATCATTGATTTACGTGATACTTTGCACTAACCCCTATGTATCTAGTATTTATTCGAACTATTCGATTTTGAAATTTAAATTTGTTCGTAGCGATTCAATCCCGTTAATTTTAGCGAAACGCTCGATGATTTGATTGTTAACACAGTTCTAAAGGTTTGAAATTTGAACAGATAACTTTCAAGTCACAGTAACACCATAAGGTAATTCTAGAATTTATTAGAACTGTTCGATTTTGTTCGAGTTAGAAGACACCTGTGTTCTTATTAGAACCTTGAGTTTTGAAGACGTAAATTTATGGGTTATGAATGAGCATCGAAAATATGGTCGTTTATAATTAGCAAATAATTACAGCGTTAGATTTTAAGAAATTAACGGTTCAAAATATTTTCAACTTACGGTTTATCAAAAATGTACCGAGGCTGGTAAAATGGTCATGTGATGCTGTTAATCGTAGCGTTCCAATCCAATTAAATTAGCGTAGTGCTCGATGTTTTTGATGCTTAGCACACTTCCGAAATGATGAAATGATTTTGACCACGTTGCTGAATAACCCAGTCGTTTTATTCTAAGATCAACAAGTAGGTGAAATTTAGTTAGAAAATTGGCACCAATGATCGGACGATTCATATCAGCTACAAAACGAAAGCGTGTGTGGACGAGATGTCTATTTGAAGCAATTTTGTTCTGTAGGTATTGGTTGTAGGTTGTCTAGCCATTAGCATCCAATAAGTCTAGATCGCATGATTTTAAATTTCAAAAAAAATACGTTGAAAAACTTCGGATAAGAACCTTTCAAAGGTCAGCTCTTGTGTCGTTGAGAAAAGCAAGCCTCAGTTCCTTTGTAGGCTAGGACATAGCAAATTTATATTCGTTCTGTAAAATTGTCAGACGGTTATATGTCGCAAGGCTTCAGAAGATATATATATATATATATATATATATATATATATATATATATATATATATATATATATATATATATATATTTATATATATACGGTCCCCAACATTACGACCGTTCTCAGAGAATCTAGCTGCCTTTTTGCTGTGTTAACGGTTCCAGTAAAATTCTGGTGTGTGTTTTCTTTTGGCCTATTCGTTAGCAAGTCGCCCATCACTTCGAACGCTTCTGGTGGGATGGCCATCATTATATTTAAAAACCGTGGCGTTTCTGAAGTTATGCGTTGATGATATTTTGATCTTGGTTTCAATTTATCGATGGTTGGTCGATTTTTAACGGCGGTTGATCGAGATATCTTCAAAAGTGGTACCATTCCTAATCTTAATTTGTTTGAGGGAAGGCGAAGGGAGGGGGAGGGGAGTTTCGTTGAAAATTTGACTGGTATTAAATTGTGATGAATTAAAAACGAATTCTAGTTCAATGCCTTGCTGACCTTTCTGGCTAGCGCGACGTGCCCGTCTTTTTTATTTCAATATTCAAATAACATGAATTTATGATTTTGGTCGACCTACCAACTTTATTTGCGGGGTGTACTCTAATGGTACCCACCAATCGCTTTAATATAAGAAATGCAGCACTCATCATCAGAAGTGGCACAATTGTTCACATCAAACATTTTGTTGTGTTGCATTTTAATTTGGAGCTTTTCAACATTTTTGTTGCTATAGTATTGAGAATGCGTAATATAAACTAGCAACACACGGCAGTTACATACGTTTACAATGGTCTTTAATGTGCGCCTTTTGTGTTCTATTCAATATTCGAAATCTTTGCCTTACTATGTTTTCCATGCTAAGCCGAGTCAGTTAAGCGGCTGAAGCAGGAATTTGTCAACGTTCCCAAGGATTCATTAGTAGCAACTGACTGTCAATTTGTTATTGTTATTTCACATGAAATTTGATTTGGGTACTCAAGGGATACCATCATTTTATGCGTGAAATCTTAAAACCACATTACCTAAGGTCATGGCTTAATGTTCAACAAATTTCACTTTTTTACAATAACGAGTAAAATAGAATCGAAATGATTTAAAATAATGTTTTAATAAGTCACGGCTTCGTTATTATTGATCATGAAAAATCAATAACAATGGTCAAGATTTAACTTTTTACGTATTCCATTGTTTCAAAATACTTTCATAGAGTATAGCAGCCGTTACGACATAATATAACAAATGCAACAAAATTACAATCCGATACGTCTCATTTCAATTCTTTTTTTCATCTATCTTACTTAATACCATAAATTGTTTCTATCATCCTTCTTCCATCTAGGTAACATTCCCACAAAATCTATTTTCGGTATAGCGAGAGATTTATGTAGAATAACTTCTTCTTGTTTAAATCGCGCGACAACTGTTGAAATTGAGTTAACTCGAAAAACTCGCGAATCTCATTTTCTCAGCTCGGTTTCGTCTTCTTTGTTTGTTTGTTTGTTTGATAATGACGGTTACGTGCAATTAAATTAAATTATTGTTTTAATTCAGATTTAACTGTTGCATTTTACTTTCTTAAATAGTCAGCAATAAGTACGATGTGAATAAAAAAAATAAAAATACTGAAACCTCCAGAGGAAGACGGCAACAACAATAACAACCACAAGAAAGATGATAAATTGAAGAGAATTTACATAAAACGACGATTACTTAATGGAATTGAAATAGTTGAACACAAAATATGTAATTGTTTGTTGTACTCGTCTTATGCTATATTTAGCTCTCGTTGTTTTTATTAAATTAAATTACAATTGAATTATGGATACGTGATTTAAATTGGATGTGATTAATTTCCGGTTCTGTAGATTTTTATTAGAAAGATTTTGTAATTTAGATTTTAAGACGCTATGTGATTTACGTAAGAGCATTGATCAAAATATTCACTCAGAATTTCAAAATTTAATCTTTTTTTGGTTGATTGTAACACTTAGACGAAACAGTATCGATAATTGTTATTTGGTAGTTTAAATTGTAACTTTGTATTTTCAAAGCGTGTTTACTTAATTGCCTAATAGTCAAAATAATATTTAACAATTATGTCATTCCTGTTAGCCATCCGGAATTATAAAACGTTAAGTTACATTTGAGGGGAGTTGTAATAGCTGTAACACGTGGGTTAATAAGATTCGAGGATATAACTACTAAAAACCAGCACTTCAACACTTCTCTAACATTTCGAAGTTTTTCTTATAGAAGGTTTATCTAGCCAATGACTTGTGACACGGTGCGATTTTTTAGTGAAAGAGCGCTGTTTTCGATGAATGAGATATTCATCGAAAACAATGAATGAAATACCTTGCGCATTCCAAAATACGGAGGCTTAAACCTTACTTACCGACGTTTGGGTTTTTGGTCGCTTCGCCCGCCTTTCACCGGCTGCTTTCACTCAGCTGATTGACGATTTGATTCCAGAGGAAGTAGTGGATTCATGTTTCATCTTTTGTCATAAATCGATGCAAAAATCAAGGCAGCGCTGTGAATCATTGTTGCATCGCTGTTTTCGATCCAGAGTGACCAAGCGCGACACCTATTCTCTTGGATAAAAATCATTTATTCTCATGGACGAATATTCATGCAAAATAGTGTATCACCGCCTTTTGTTATGTTTAACATGTCAGCTATCTAGAATTTTAGCGAATTCGGGCTACCAGAGACTGGGAAACTTGGAGCCTTTAAACATTTTATTTGGCTTGGACGATTTTGATAAATTTAGTGGGGCACGGTTTTCGAATGCAAGGAAACGATTAAGTTCCCCAAATAGACCATCATGTTGCACCGATCTATGTTGCGTCATTTTGCACAAAGTTGTGTCATGTTGCACCATTTTGCATGATGTGGCAAGATGTCGCATAACGTAGCACCATGTTGCATGATGTTGCAGCATGTTAGTCCATGTTGCGTAATGTTGCACTATGTTGTTGGAGGTTGCGCTGTTTTCTGGACATCATTTTCTGGTCATATTGCACCAAGTTACTAGAACTTGCATCTTGTTGAGCGTCTTGTTTTGTGATGTTTCACTATGCACCATGTTGCGCCAGGTTGAGTGTATTGCACCACAGTATTGCTAGATGTTGCACCGTGGTTTGTCGTGTGTATAATGTTGCGCGATTTCGTAGTATGTTGCATCATGTTGCTTCGTGTTGTGTGTTATGTTTTTCGATAATTAGAATCCTGGCATTATGTTTCATCATATTGTGGAATGATTTACCATGTTATGTTGTTTCCAGTATGGTGACATTAGATGGTTGCACTAATAGCGTCCTTTTGAACATGTTGAATGTTGTGAGTAACACAACTGATTTGTAGCATTCGCTAATAATAATTAGTGTTTGGGCTTTAGGCTGTTTTCACATTTTTACCCGACTCAAACGATTATGAAGTTGTCTAGTGCGACCCGGGTCTCTTTATTTATTTTTTTTGCTAGCAGGATTCTGATAAAAATTGGTGAAGTTTACCATGCGGGGATAAATTTGCGGGGATAAAGGTTTTCTAATGCCAGCTTCTTGCCTATAACGTTACTAATCTTTTTACAAAATAAGTAATTGATTTGCCGTTGTTCAACCTCATGGGATCTTTCAAAAAAATATTTATATGTCCACCAGTATGTAATTCGTTGTATACGTATTTTAAACCAATTTTTTATATCGGTTTTGGAAACTCTTGCTGATACTACTGTCACGCTTCTGGAACACGTTCTATTATTACACGATGTCGGTTTAAGAATGATCAATACAATTAATCGTCATGCATTTTTTTTATGAAAACATGCATGTAATGATTTAGAATTTTCCATTGGACAAACTCCAGTTCTTTTTTCTGTAAGAACAGTGTCCGGTCTTACAGCTTTTCTTACTCGAACGGATCAACGCTTTTGTTTTATTTTTCTTGGTACGTTGAATTTGTTTTACCACCTCTTTTTTGACATGCCAAGTCTAACAGCAGCTGTATCATTCTAAAGCAAGGATTTAGTAGGGTTTTTGAAATTTTTATGAGATTTTTTTAGGCATAAGCACTTATTTTGAAAATCTTTAAACAAAAAAGGCAAAAAACTTATAATTTAGTTATTTATTTGATTGGATATCTCCCAATTCCACGATCTGCGACCGAGCAAGGCCCGGTGTTCCAGTGACCTACCTTTAAATATGCAAATTATATCAAATCATTATAATAATAATCCAATTTTTTTTGGCGAGCTTCTTTTTGTCTCTTGCCTCGTTTAGAAAGCTATTCCAACCTCCGTAAAAGGCATGTCCGACAAATTTAGTTAGACCAGCATCAAGAATGTTGTTAAAAAAATTGTCCAATGTGTGTTTTAGCATGCCAAACAACAAAGTTATTTGTCATACGGTCACAAGAAGATTCAGCGAATTACACCTAGAGGCTTACGCGTCACACTCATAAACTGCTTTACATGATGGACAGAAGCAGGGTCGGTTTCAAATATCAGAGCAAAAACCGTATAGCCATAAAGAAGTGGCACATGGTTCTCACATTTTGGTGTATCAACAGTCATGGCGACATATGGAATGCAGTTTGAGTCTAAGATATTCACGGAATTCTCGAAAATAACATTTCGAACGCAGAAGAACAAACAACTGTTATCCCAAATGAACCAGAATTCTTTTGGGATAATAATTGTTGAGAAATGGCACCGTATACTCAAAGCTGCCATTATGTGCCACCGAGTCAAGCAACGGGCACGTATATTTTCGTCGGTATGCTACTGGGTCTTCACACAATATATCTCGAAGATTTAAAACCCACATCCGCGGATTCCCAACCAGCTAATAGAAGAAACAGAAGTGGGCGTAAATTTGTAAGAATTCGCCTCACCTACACCATTTAAACATCGCCAAGACAATTTTATTAGTCTCCGAAGATTTAAACACATATTCAGATGTATATTAACACACACAGATGCAATTAAGATATCAATGCGGCCACTGTACGAAGGCCTATTTTTAGCCCTCAAACAAACCGAAAAACATTTCACGTTAAATATCCGGAGTAAACACTGCAAATGATCCATAGCTAGATTAACCTTGCACCATGAAAGAACGACCCATTCTATTGGAGACGGTCACCAAAATTCAATCAGAATACAATGTTGCTTCACGAAGTCTAATTTAATTTCTAATTCAACTAAAAGAACAGCACAGTCACGCAGGAAGGGGTGATGTGATTGTCACAACGTTAGAATGAAAATTTGACGTGAGTGAGACAATGACAAAATGACAATTCTGAAATCAAGTCAGTTCTCGTCATAATAGATTGCAGATATAAATATTATATAACTTACGAGACATCTAGTAGTCAGCACTGTTATTACAATTTTTAAAATATTATTTTCCAATTATAGTTTACTTGTCCAAGGCCCTTGGCATACTCGAGCTATTTTTCTGACTTATGTACGAAGCATTTCTGGCTCATGACTCGACATCAAGTGAACACAATAATACTTGGGTGTTCGACTCAGGAATTAGGGGCCATGTATGTCATCGATATTAATGGTTCGACTGCTATGTGGAGACATCGTTACGTATAACGGTGAATAATGTAGAAAAAGCATGGCTCGATGAAAAAGCGATGTTAACATTCTTGTGTGCGGCGGTGATTCATGGATTCATATGCGCGTGGTGGATGCGCTACATGTACCGGAAATTCAAAGAATTTATTTTCATCGGGAAAGGTATGGTTCTTGGCTATCGATTACAATTGAATAGCAAGCGCTGCTTACGACCGAAGAATGGAAACATTTATGCATTGGGTGAGTTCAACGCAATAGGCTGTTTCAAGGTTGAGGAATTTTCGGAGTTCGATGAGGCCATCGCAAATGTCGCGTTCAAGAAAATTTCAATTCGCGACTCGGTCATCAGAACGTCGTATATGCGAGGAAAGTTTTACTAAGTAATAAAATCGATTTCGTGTACGAGGATGTTGCGTGGGGAGCGTGCATCTTATTGAAAGTTGTAAACTTTGTGAAGAGAAGTCAAAGGAGTGTGTCAAAATTATCCATGTGAACGTTTGTGGGCCAATTCAAACGTATTCGACTGGCGGTTTGAGGTATTGTTTGTTTTTAAAAGACGATTTTTCTTATTTTCGTTTCGTATTTTAGATGAACCAAAAGTCATCAAATTCGCGGTAATGCGAATACAGCAAGAGAACAGGCATGGGATGGGCAGTTCTCGATCAGGACAACGAGAAAGTCTTCGTCGGAAGGCGATTTGGAATTTAATTGTTTTTTTTTTCAATTATATGGGCATTGAGACTCAACGAACTGTTCTGTATACGCCGGAATATAATTGTTGTGTGGCACGTGACAATAGCATAATTGTGGAATCTGCGCGAAATATTATTTATGCGATGCAGGTGAATTACAAATTAGGTGGGATGACTGTAGATTTGGCACTGTTTGTACTCCATCGAATGGGAAAGCACAGTGCCTAAGAATTCTCTGCCATATATGCTTACTGGCCATATATGCTTATTTTCAGGTATAAGAGGTGTACGAAGGAAATGTGACGATAAATATGTGTTCGTCGGATATGATAATAATCGAATTAATGTTGAATCAGAGGTGAACGAAACTGCAATGCGACAATTCTGACGCAATTTAACGAAGATGGTCTATATGCGATCTGGGTAAGAGGAATATCATTGCATAACATTTGCGGGATCGAAACAACATTACATGTTACCAATCAGCTAAGTACGGAATATAAGAGCAATCTATTGGATCGAGTGAACGAGGAGTGGGATTCGCTCACTAAAATTCATCCGTGGATCTTGGTCAATTCATCAAAATATCTCAAAGATGATTGATAACAGTTGGGTCTGCTAACTAAAGAAAAATCCAGATGCAAGAATTCATCGAAACGAACCGCGATTAATTGTGCAAGGGTTTACACAGCAGGATGGCACCGATTAGACAGAAACGTTCAGCCCTTTGGATAAGTATACATCGATTTGAGAAATTCTGGCGCTAGCGGAATCCAAACGAAAGAGATTGCATCAGTTAAGCATAAAGTCAGCTTTTCTGAACAGTGATTTGGAAGATAACATTTATATGAGTCAACCGATCGGATAAGATGACGGCAGCGAAAAAGTTCGACTTTGTGGCCAGTGAATCGGATTCATGTGTTTTTGTGTGCAATGTGAAGAAAAAAATAATGATACTTGCGATTTATGACGACGATGGTTTGATTGCAACGGAGATGAAGAACCAATTTTTGTGGTCATTGAACACTTGTGCAGGGAATTCGAGGTCAAAGAATTCGAGTTCAAATATTTATTGGGGCTTGAAATCGAACAACGACCCAATTGATTGATTGCATGCGGTGTGATTGCATTGTGATCGATAGTTTAATTTATTTGGCTTTGGCAACGTAACCATACATCAATTTTGTAGTCGGCAATATAAGTCTTTATTTGGAGAAACCAATGGAAGCGCATGAGAATGCGATAAATACATTGCAATTGGCGTCAATTTGAGTCTGTGTTGCTACAGTGACGCAGACTATACATCGCAAGCAGGCGGTTGACGTCCTACGATATATTCATGTTTGGCAATAGAATTAAAAGTTGGGGCTTAGAATGCCAAAAGTCAGTGGCGTTATCGAAAACTGAGTCCAAATACATGGCGGCGGCCTATGCAATGCAGAAACTGGCGTAGCTGCATCGATTGCTGTCCGAAACTTTGTCAACCAGTTTCGAATAACTGATTCTTGTTGATAATCAAAGCGCGATTCAGCTCATCAAAATCCGGGATTTCATTCCATAAGAGAACACATAGACGTGTAATATGTTTTCATCCGAGAAAGGTAATGGAACGTTAAATTTAGATTATATTTTCAAAAAAGTTGAATTTAATCAAAAAATGCAGTTTTTACTTGCCCACCTAATAAATTGGAGAGAAAAGTGTTAATTGCAATTTTCCCCATCTCGTATAAAAATTAAACACTAGTGTTTAGAAAATTTGCTTGAGCAACTGTACAGTAAATAAAATAAGCTTTTTCTAAAGCTTTTGTATTTTTTAGCACGTACACAATTAAGCTGTAAACTTTTTTTACTTATTTAATCGCCATCTTTTGCTAAATAGCGAAACCTTCATTAAAAAGCTTTTCCAATTGAATTATAAACATAATAAAACTTTATAACTTTTCAAATTGTTTTGGAATTACAGAGATGCAAGTTCATAATTCTATGTTTATGATACAGTTATGTAAAGTAATTTAATTATACGAGCCGTATAAACATCTGGTTTGTGTGTACTTCGTTCACGAGACGTTATAGTATGCATTTAATTTATACATACATAACATTTTTAAGATGCTTATTTTTTGGTGGAATTTTATTACTTGTTCGGTTAAATGCTTGTATAATATTTCAAACGTTGCTGAAATTGCTTGGTCTGTTTTACTTAATTACCATCTTTTGTTTTATTAACAAACATATTTCGTTCTGTTTCTGCATTTTTTGTTTGTTTACTATTTAATTGTCTAAAAGACGATGAGATCGTCAAATCACCAGCATCTTGATATATTTCCTATTACAGTTGGGCAATCGTAAAAACTTTACTCAAATAAAAAAAGACGTTTACCGTACGAAATATTTTATTAGTAATCTTCCAAGCTACATATATAGGTGACATAAGTTGCCCTCACTGTATCCGTATATAGTTGTCTTAAAGTACTATATAAAAAACTATTAAAACAAGACTAATGACACTGGAAAAAGATCAAGATTTCAAAAGTGTTAACATTTAATTGTTTTCTTTTATCGATTAATTTTAGTTCTTATATACAAAAAAACCTCATTGCAATGTAATAAGATATATTATAGCGGTGTAATTCTCCCATATAGCGAATCGGTGTTGTATCTGTGTAACTATATAGTAAAGCAAAAAACCAACAAATGGAAAAGAAGATCAAACGTGATCTTAAGAAAAAAAATAAAAACTGAAAGTTAAAAAATAAGTTCATGCAATGTTTTTTTATTATTTTTAGTTTGTTTATGGTTTATTGAAATTAATCAATAAAAAAACAACTATGTTATTTATGGTTTACGATGAACTTTGTTTAGGGCGATGATATTGATCTATATATCTCTATATATATATTCACGATATTCAGTTCATAATACAATATATTTTTCATGTTGAAATTTTTTTGTAGTGTAATCTGAATAGTAAAGAACCGGGAACTTCTTTGGCTGGATTCCTAATAAAATTTTGCAACCGTTATTTACTAACATACCCACTATTAAATAACTCGTAAGTCAATAAATTTTATGTTGCTTTAAACTAATATTAAAATGAAAATAATTGCTGAAAATTCACATTCTGCAAGATTTTTTTTTTACAAATCTGTGATGGAATTACATAGTTTATTTAATTGACGATTATGATCTTTCTGAAGGTACCGTTTGAACTAATCTTACACTTGATCAAAAAATATTTATCTTAAATTTGAGCAGATTTATCAAGAAGTGGAGTACTGTTAAATTTTTATAACTAGCCAAATAGAAAATCAAATTTTGATCACTACTTTTCAAGTCACTTTTCAAATCACCAACCAAAATACTTAAGAATGCTCGCCGACTAGAATCAGAGGGGAGGGAGGGAAATAAATATCTTTCGCGGACCAACAAGTCAACATGCAATGAACTAAATTCAAAAATACCCAAGTTGGTCTTCCTCCGTGGAAGTTACCCCTACAGATATTGAGGAAGACCTTTCGTTGCACCAAAAACCTAGTCAAACTCAAAATCCATTTAAAAGCGCCTGGAAAATTAATAGGTTCCCTCCAGTTTAGAATTTATTTATATCGAGTATAGAATGTACAGATACCAGTTTTCATAATGACTGGATATGAAATGGCCAAGTTAAGTCCAGCACGAACAGATCCTAGAATTTTGCCCAAAACTTACATTAAAATCCCTCAACAATACCATTATCTAAATTTCATCCTAATTCGTTAAGAAATAGCGGAAAGACGATATATTGTTAAATTTCAAGATTTCATATACCGAGTTCCTTTACTAAGAGGATCAATAAATTTGTCATTTTAAGGATCACTTTTAATATTTTATTCCGCTGAGATTTTCTATTTAGGCTGCGGGCCAAGTCGGGTAAAAGCCAATTTTAAGTAAATTTTTCAATAAATTCATTTATTTTTCAAAAACTCTAAGGCAAACTGATCGAAAATTCTGTTCTAAATACGCGTAATTGCGTAATCTGTTATTTTCCGCTGTCAAATTTCCGCTATCTTATACAGCATCAAAAAATATTTCGTCATTGATTTAGTAAAAAACTTGTTTTTAAAAATATCATGCTATATTTATATTGTTATTATATATTCTATACCAAATTATTAGTTTGTTACAAGCGCCAACCGGTTAATTTGTGAACTAAAGTATATGTAATAATTGTTGCTTTCCCGAGACCTTACAACCATAAATGATGTATATGTGATATTATTTTATAAGAATGAGCTAAATATAACTACTTCCAGTGCCCCAACGGTAGTTTCGAGTTCTAATATGCTTCAACTTATTTTGTGTCATTCTTCAAGACTTTACAATGATGGGAGGGTACGTATATATTTTATACTAAAGAAAAAATTTGCCACCAGCGCTAGAATGCCGAATTTCTGGAATAAATTGCTGGTAAAAAAATGTTCCATCGTTCCATTGGTAATTTAGAGTACTAACATATAAATTGATTTGTAATCTTAATCGCTGATAACAAGGTTGTTGCTTTTTCCACGACGTGTTACACGATTAGATATATGAGAATAATAAAAGTTGTAACGGCCTCCAGCGCCCAACAGTAGTTTTTATAGTACTAAGATGTTCAGAAAAATTAACGACATTTTTCAAGACCTTTTCAACGATATACGACAGGAATATATTATAAAAGTTAGCTATACCAGCCCTAAACATAATGATTTTTGAACTAAAGTTTTATATCGAAATTGTTGTCTGATCAAATACCTATCAAGCAATATACTACACGAGTAAATATAAAGCAATATGATGGAATTGGGTGTTTTTTAAATTTCCAATGTCATATACTCGAGCCGCTTAAGTCAAAGATCCTAAAAGATACTGAATTCTCCGAATTAAAAATAAAATAAAATTAGCTAAAAATAAATTAAATCGCATAAGTTATTATGCAGCATGAGGAGCATAATTGCGGTGGAGAACCAAAATGTTTTAAGTATGCAGGACACTGCACTTAACTGCAGATTGCGTCAACTAAAATATGACCTTCTGAAGTGTATACCACTTGACATAACAATTTGGAATTTTAAAAAATCACAGAATAATTGAGATATGGCGCAGAATATTATCCTTGAAGTAGTACACATGTTAAATTTAACTAAGGATTTCAATCTCGTTCATATGACCATCGTCCCTGAGCTCCTCTAACGTTGCATGCTTGTTGGTATAAACCAACGATTTAACGTAACCCCACAATCAGAAATTCAACGGCGTTAAATTGCATGAGTGATATATAGATCAATTGTTTGACCAGCCGTGTAGCAAGTGGCATCATCTTGTTGGGACCACAAATCATTGATGTCAAGTTCATCCAATTCTGGCCAAAAAAGGTCTACCAACATGGCAGGATAGCGAACTCTATTCTTTTTTGGTTGTAATAGACTCCTGAAGCATGTGTGGTTTTGTTACTGCAGTCAATATGCAAAATAACGTATATTTTGCTTATTGACAAAACCAACTACAGTCCTTGAGTTAATTTGACCTTGTATAAGGGTGTTACCCAATATTACACAAAATTCGCCTCATCGTTCTTTGAGGAGAAATATCCAATTCCTTTGAACGGCTTGGAATCGACTGATTTGGCTCATTTTGAACTGAAGCATACTTACGTCTACGATATTTTCTGTACTTCGACTGGTACGTTGTCTCACTGACATAGGAACATTAAATAGTGAATATTTACGTTCGAACTTATCCACTATAGCACACACAGCCTGTCTGGTGCTGAACAATTCACTATGAAATTTTCAAATCAAATTGGTGATGATTTTATTATTTTACTAGTCACAGAGAACCCGAAAACTCACAAGTCAAATCTCACCTATAAGGTGAGATAGATTAGTCAAAACCCTAATTGTTTGGTAAACAAGATTAAATTATAATACTTTTTAACTTGTCTAAAGGCATTTTAATGTTTATGGTTATGTCGCCTGTCTCATGGAACGTTCACGCGTTCTTTTATACACGATTCGATCAGGAAATTTCTGATCAATATTGTGAAAATGTAACACGTATGATGCGATTTTCACAAAAGCTTACAAAATTTAAAAATTCTTAATTTTTAATTTAATTTTTTTTCCCCCACATCCCAGTTTTTATTTCTCACTAATTACGCGTTTCATTAAACGTGTGTGAGGCTCGAGGCAACCAACTTACGCGTTGATGCGAGATGTTGTGTACAGCGTCGAGAATTTTGCGAGGTAATGGCTCTGCGATGTATGTGCGATTCGACTCTGTCAATATTTCGCAGTAGATTTCGATGACAGGCAGTTAAACTCTAGTTTACAATTCGAACATGCGCGACATTCGAAACCAGGAAGTAAATTCTGAAATTCTAGGTCTGCTTTTTCCAAAAAAGTGTCGTGCCTGTCGTAGATTATGTTCAGTTTTAATCTGAATTGCTCTAGTCAGAGGTTTGTGGTCGGTATAAATGGTAAATTCCTACCTTTCGGCGAAATTTCTTAAATGTTTAATCGATAAATAAATAATCCTAAGGCCTCCCAACCGTCATTATTGTGTTGCTGTAAAACATTTCTGACAGCACTATTTGATGCGTCGGTCGTGATGCTGAAGTTAGCGTCGTTTAGCGGATGTGCTAATAACGCGATTTTATCCGTTTTGGTTTTAAATTTTATTAATTTTATTTAATTCGCCGTGGTATTCGACGAGCCATAGCAAGTTTTTCGGAGACTTGTGATTCTTTAAGAGAGCGGCCAAGTGTTCGCGGATTGGGGCGGGCGTTTCAACGTATTCCGGTATAAAGCGATGGTAGTAATTTACAATGCTAATAGATTGCTGAATACGTTTGACTGTGTTTAGGGATGGTAGTTCCTTAATAGCATTAATTCGTTTAGATGAGTTGCCAAATGAGGTCGTTGTTGCTTATTCACAGGAATTAAATGATACGTTCTGACGAAATCGATTTTGAAGTAAATTGTAATTCTATTCAGCTATTAGGAAAGGAAAGTAAGTAGCACCGAAAGGCGAACTCTCGTGTCGATTGTAAAGTTCAAGTTCTTAATTGAGTCGTATATGTATTACAAATGCCGGTTTGTCGTTTGTCTCACTTGAAATTTGAAAATAATAATTTGAGTGGAACCAGGGCGATCAACATTTAATGAAAATAGAAAAAAAAAAATCTTAGCTTAGTGTCTCCTTGATTTTGATGGCAACAAATTTGATGGTTTTACTGGTATTTAGATTTACTGTAAACACATACTAGGATATCCATCTTTTTTCTTGCTTTCATTGCCATTTGTAGCGATATATGGTTGAACATACTTGTATCCATTGGTGAAGTAGCGAGTTCAATTAGTCAGTATGCCGGATTCAAGATTCTGTCGTTTGTTACGCTTGTTGAATCGCCATTAAGTCACATATTTGAGTAATACTATATAAAAAAATTCGCTAACTCAATGGGTGATTAATTCGTATGTATATAAACACTAAATATAATGATTTTACTTTCTAGTTTCATGGCTGCAGTAATGTCGTCTTATGCGATTACCGAATATAACAAATATTAATAAAATTTTGAGATTTCGGTTTTCAGCTATTTTGCTCTCAGTGTTATCATAATTATTTTTGTTAATTAGGGTTGACTATTCTCATCATAATAACTACATATTTAATCTTGGCGATGGTTAATCCAATCATAGTTTTTATGATAAACATCATCATTGTGTGTTAAATACAATTATTTCAAATGATTGGTTGTAACAAAATATGGTATTCTTCATTATTGCATTTAATCATAACAATGATGGTCATTTTTATGATCAGCTCGATTATATTTTTTTTCTGACTGTTGATACATGTGTTTCATTCAACGCAGTATGTTCCTTTTTATTGCCAGAATTGATAAAGTCAATATTTTACAAGACGCATTCAGAACTTCTTGGTAAGACAATATGATCCATGTCTTTTAATTCTTTTGAAATTTTGACACTTTTATCATCATCTGAGATAAATTTGTCATCTCAATCGGTTCCATTCTAAACATTATTAATACGTCTGCTGTTATATCACCTACCTACCTTCCCTTTACTCTGAGAATTAGTTTATGTAAATTATTTTGCTTCATAATATGCTTCATATATTTTTCTTCATAATTACGCTGTGGCATATTTAAAACATTGCGTATTTGTGACATTATTCTCTTGCCATGCTTGTTGCAAAGCATCTCTGAGCTCTCACAAATTTATTGCTTGCCTTGCTCGATATGGTTTAAATCTGGACTTCGCGGAGGATGGTTTATTAAACGAATGCCCTGTTTTTTGTTAAAATTACCATGCGCTTAGTGCTGAATGTGGCTGAGCATTATCATGATAATTATTAGACAGATATGGCACTCTTGGTAAACGTGATCGTAGCCGATAATCCTTCAACGGATTCCGTATATTGTCTGTGAGGTTATTTATGGAGACATTAGCTCGAATTTCTTGAGTATTACTTCTCCAATTTTTTGGCGTGATATGCGCTAGCGCGATCTTCTTTTGCCGTACTGTTTCTTTGTGTATACGAAATAGTTCACGTCGTTTTATATTGTTGGTTTCCAAATATCATGCCAAGTACGGCTTATGATAGATACTATTTGAAATAACGACGAGTGGTTGTTATTTTTGATTCATTTCAACACTTGAACTTGATAAGTTATAAATTAAACTATTGTTATAAATAATTTTCGCGGAGTGCTTTTATACGTAACATTTATGCGGGTTTTGTCATGTGTTTCGCTAAAACTTCAATAACTTAGCGATAGTCGTACATCAATTTCAATAGTTTCATTATCAAGGTTTCTAAATTTTATACAAAATGGTTTATTTGGATTCGCGAATGAAACGTCAGGAACGTTCGTTGGCAGTCTTATAGCACAAACAAAACTATGACTTGTCTGTGCATAGTTTTCGTTTTTTTGTCGTTAAAAACATTTTTCACTCATAAAAATGTTAAATAAAAAAACAAACAGCGGCGGTCTAGTCATAGGTGCACATGGTGCACTGCAACCAGGGGTATTAATAAAGGGGCGCAAATTTTAAAATCAATTCATAAACTTTAAATAATTCAGTCAAACTTATTTTCAATCACAATTAAAGTTCTCTACTTATTATTCTTCTAGTAGTAGTGCAATCGACTTCGGCTAATGTTCCTTCATATGACAATATTGTGAATCTAGACCCAAATTCTTTAACGAGATATGTTGTCGTAGGTATCGAAAATTTAGAACAATCATCTGTAGTTAATGATAATGCTAATTGTTCTCAACATGAGCACGGCATCATAAATATTAGGCGAACAAATAAATTTCCGACCTTTTTAGATAGGTGTCGTTAGTATCAATGCTTGCATATTATTCAATCGGGCAACACATATTTTTTGGAGGTTAGATGTCAAGCTTGAATAATTACTAGTGACATTTGTTCAAAGCATAAACAACAACTATTTTCATGTAATTAAGGTGTTGAATTTTGTGCCAAAAAACAACATTTGCGGGAAGTTTTACTTCATTAAGAAAAGTGCAGCGGAAACAAATCGTTTGCTTGTGGAAGTTTGCGGTGAGTATGTTCCATCGAATACAATATGCAAAGAGTAGTTTCAACGATTCAAAGTTGGTAATTTTGACGTAAGAGACAAAGAACGTGAAGGCAGACCAAAAAAATTTGAAGATACAGATTTGGAAGAATTGCTTGATGTGGACCCTTGTCAGACTGAAAAACAATTGGCAGAAGAGTTGAATATTACCCAACAATGTGTTTCGCAACGTATACATGCAATGGGGTTGGTTCAGAAGCTGGGAAATTGGGTACCACACAAATTGAAAGAAAAGGACATGGAACGTCTGGAAACCATGTGCGAATTGTTGCTTCAACGGCAACAAAGGAAGTGGTTTTTGCATCGGATCATCACTGGGAATGAAAAATGGATCCATTATGACAATCCAAAGCGCAAACCAGCGTGGGTCAAGCCAGGTGAACCAGGCCCGTCGACGTCAAAAGCATATATCCATGGTTCGAAGGCGATGCTTTGTATTTGGTGCGATATGAAGGGTGTCGTCTATTATGGCCTGCTGAAAGAGCGTGAAACCATTACGGGACAAGTTTATCGACGACAACTGATGTCTTTAAAGCAAGCTCTAGTTGAAAAACGACCGGAATGGGAGAAAAGGCACAATAAGATTATTTTGCAACATGATAACGCTAGGCCACATGTTGCTATATCTGTCAAAAATTACTTGAACCCGCTGTATTCACCAGACATTGCTCCCTCTGATTACCACTTATTTCAGTCGATGCAACCAGCCCTGGCACAGCAGCACTTCATTTCATATGAAAACGTCAAAAAATGGGTCGATGACTGGATCGCCTCGAAACCACCAGACTTCTTCCTTCGGGGAAACCGTTTATTGCCTGAACGATGAGCGAAGGTCATAGCTTCCGAAGGAGCATACTTTGAATAAAACATTCTTTCATTCTCTACAAAATCTAATCTCTTTTATTTCAGTAAAAAGGTCGGAAATTTATTTGTGGACCCAATAAATAAAATTTATATGATTTTAGTGATCCTGCAAAATGGCTTAAACTAAGTGACAAAAATATTCAACTTATTGTTGAAAATAGCCCTATGCAAGTAGGAAACATTAAATTTCCCATTAAAAATAACAGAAAATTCAATCCAAAGATTTAAGAAAGAGTGATGGCAAATTGAGAGACTATTAAACGAAATTGGCTCATTTATTCCACATCGGCGGATGCGGTATTTTGTTTTTGTTGTAAATTATTTGAATCTAATTGTATAAATAGAACACTTATCGATCTAGGATTTTAAGACTGGAACTATTTGACTGACCAGATTAGTTCAGTCTCACGAAAATAGCTTAAAACATATGAAATATTTTAAATCCTGGAAAGAATTAGAAAACAGATGAAAATCTAATTCAACTACAGATTCTGATCTTCATCGAGTTATGGATGCAGAAGTTCGGCATTGGCGAGAAGTGCTTAGAAGGTTAAATATTTGTTGAATTTTTAGGAACACAATTACTTGCATTTAAGGAAAATCTGAAGTATTATATGACTCAAATAATGGGAATTTTTTAAAACTAGTAGAATTTGTAAGTAAATTTGATCCAGTGTTTTCAGAATATCTTAGAAGAATAAATAATAAAGAAACGCAAATCAAGTATTTGAGCAAAAACATCCAAAACAATTTCAATGATCCTGGAAGCAAAATATTTTTCTATCATAGTTGATTATATTCCAGATCAAAGTCATGAGGAATAGATAACGTTTATTATACGGTTTATTTACCAACAAAATAATAATTTTGAAATAAGGGAACTATTCATTTCATTTTTAGAAGCCAGCGATACCACAGGGTCTGGTCTTACAGATACGGTTTTTGTGAATTAAATGAAATGGGTCTTCTTATTGAAAATTGCAGAGGTCAGGGTTATGATAATGGCTCAAATATGAAAGGTAAACAAATAGGTATGCAAAATCGTTTAAGAACCACAGAACCCCGAGCTTGTTTCTTATCATGTATGTCTCACACACTAAATTTAGTAATAAATGATGCCGCTCAATGTTCACGAGACGCCGTCCTATTATTTGATATTGTGCAAAATTTTTATGTTTTTTTTCGATCTCTGTTCTTAAGAGATGGTCGGTATTAAAAAAGCATATTAGTTCTTTTACTTTCAAACCAATCAGTACTACAAGATTAGAAAGCGGAATTGCCGCATTAATGACTCTAAAAGTCTAAAACAACAGTTGGGCGATATTCATGAAGCTCTTATTGAAATTTTGCTAACTGGTGATGCATTAACAATAAATATTGCTGAATCTTTGGGGAAAAAATATTGCAATATAAGTTTATATGTACATTGGTTATTTGGTATAAACTTTTAGATACTATTAATATATTAAGTATATATATATTCAGAAACCCAAAATGAATATTATATCTGCTGAAAACAACTTCAAAAGTTGAGATGATCTATGAAGAATTTGAACAATTTTTACAAGCATCGAAATAATGACAGACCAGCTTGAGGTTCCATGTTGTTTTCCAGGTACCAATGCACGTTCTTGTCGAAAGAAGTCATTGTTTGGATATGAAGGTGCAGATGAAGTTATTGTGGAAAATAAGCAAAAAATTAAGGTTGCATTTTATTTTAAAGTTTTGATCAGACAATTTCTTCTATTAACGAAAGATTCCAACAATTATCTGAACATACAAACAATTTTAATTTTTTATATGACATTCAACAATAATCCACTTTGTCGCATGATGATTTGAAAACAAAATGTTTCAATTTAAAAAAAGTTTTTACTAATGGTATTTCCTCGGACATTGACGATCAAGACTTATTAAATGAGCTTAAAATGATATCAACTTTGATAGATTCGCATACTGTTCCTTTTCTATTGATGTGCTAAATTATATTTTTACCAACAATTTAGAATTTGCATTTTCAAATACAATCATATCCATCAAAATATTGTTAACAATACCGATTTCTGAAGCATCTGTAGAAAGAAGTTTTTCCAAATTAAAAATAATTTAAAATTATGACATGAGTAATATGTCACAAGTAAGGCTTAGCTATTATGGCGATCGAAAGAGATATAGTCGAAAAAAATGACTGTAATAGTTTAATTGAAAAGTTAAAAGTAATAAAAGCAAGAAACATTAATTTTTTACAGTAATTTTTTACAGTAGGAGTGAAATTGTTTAATGTATTCTTTTTCTTTTTATTGAATTAGATTGTTTTATTATAATTTATTTTATTTAATCATTTGTAATCTGAAATACTGAATTTGTGTTATTTGTAAGACTGGAATACTAGGCCTCATACGAAAACGCATCATTTTCTAACCTCTTTATGCCATTTATACGCCCAGACTTTTAACTGCCTTCGTTTAGTGTAATCCCATAAATGGTTTTTGCCAAAAAATTATTTTGTATTTCCAAAATAATTTTCGTAATCCATGGTTTTTAATTGTTAATGAAAATGAGTTTTTACAGTATAAAATTACCTAATTAACTTATATTTTTAAATTCTAAATAAACAAGCAAATTTTTATATTTCTTTCTTAAATACAAAACAATAGACAGAACTCTCAATGTAATGGCACTTGGGTGATGTGGAATAGAAAAATAGTAAGAATCAAGTACAAAAATTAAGTACAATAAAAAACCAATAAATAAAAGAAAATGCATCGACCAAAATAAATATACGAAAGGCGAATTAAAATGTAACAGTGCACCAGGCGCTGAAACACTAGCGGACCGCCCCTGAAAACAAAAATAATAAAAAACGGAGTACAGGAAATTAAATTAATCATTCTGAACCCTCGATTCTGAAGCACAGTCACTGACTGAAAAATGGTCGTAGGTAAAACTTTTTGACTTTGTTTTAATTATTCTGCGCATACTCTTAGTGGATTGGTCTTAAAAAACGTCTTGCGTAAGACATACAAATTTGGTGGTCTTATTGGTCAAAGACTCATAATTAGTCTCATAATTAAGAATAAACTCGAAACAAAGACAAAAAGTCAGAAAGGGGTTTACATTTCCTAAATTTTAAAAGTAAACGTAAAAAAAAATTTTAACCGACATTTCACCAAGATACAAGCGTTTGAAAAAAACGTATTTTTTCTAAAAATTTTACTGGTGCGTTTTTCACAACAAGCCATTACAAATAAGTAAAAGCCATGTTATAGGCTTGCATTAGTCGAGGTAAAAGTAAACTTTTTTGATAGTAAACTGGTAGTTGCCGAAAACCTTTGAAGGATTTGGTTGAACCATTAGTCGATGCGAACAGAAAACAAGTTCACGGAACTTGGAATTGATGGGCATCTTATTGGTGTCCATTTTCAAAATTTATTTAGCCCCCAACCTCAAAAGGATTTATGAACTCACCAAATTTCGCTCTCACATAAAAACCGCAGCAAATAAAGTCTCCAATAAAACATCGATTAGTGGTACATGGAATTGCCAATAAATCAAAATAGTTCCAAATTTATTATACGTACATACGAGTAGTATCATCTCTTTATGTCAAACGAGCTAGGAGGGTGTACACGGGCTGGGGTGCTTTATTCCAGTGAAACAGCACAAAAACGATTCGTAGCACAAAGCAAAAAAAAAAAAAAATCTGTAAGGATAACAATCAGAAAGTTAAATTTATGTCTCACGAAATATTGCGTTTTTTGTTTGCCATTATATCCCTCCTGATACATACAGATTTACCATACATTTTCATATTATAATATACAGACAGAAGACATACACCACATGAACATCATCGTCCATTGCTTCTATTGTTGATTTTCATTTTATTTCCTCGGCATTACACAGTTTTCGGTATGGTGTACGTGTTCATATAGCCAAGTGAGAAAGATCTCAGCCGAAGATAGATGTAGCGTGGCTGTGTAACGTATATACACCAGAATACAATAGAGATACACACCCAAAAATTATGATGACGATGACAATGATAATAAAATTGGGAGAACGTCTGGGTTTATGTAAAAAAGCTGTGTGTCCTGCAACAAAATTTACTATATAGATTTTGTTTAACATATCGTATAATGCACAAACTCTGGGTTATTACCATTAAGGCATTTGCCTATATATATTATTGTATGTATAGATTTACAATCATAATTGGAAAATTGGTTTTCTATTTGCTTACCTGTGTATTCATATTTTGTTTGGTTGCGGTAAAAACTAATTTTTGGTTTCGTGATTGCATGGCGGGAAAAATATTGAGGTTAAGGTAACTAAAGTTGAAAACAAATTATTATTTTTTTTAAATATGACCGCAAGGTTATGTTTGTTTTAAAAGATGCTGGATGCAATTAAACTTGACATTGATGATGGTTAAATTCAGGCATAACTATATGAAACATGTATGAGTTAATATCTAAAGCAAGATTTAAATTTATTTGAACTATGTGCAGTGGACGAACAGCTTTAGGTTGACGGCAGCATATAACACTGACTTGGAAGACGGGTTGGTTCATTCGCTTGCTGGATTTTTATAATTTTTTATATTTCTACAATTTTTGATGTGTAAACATCTTTACTCGCGCCTACCAACAATTTTTGTATTAGAGTAAACTTGTAAATGAAACGAACGGAAATGACGTACCTATTTCGTTTGAAAAAAGCAACAAATTCAATAAAAAAAATTTTGTAGTATACATGGCATGCTTATCGTTGTACGTATATGTATTATAGTAGGGAAAACAAAAAAAAAAACCCATTTAAAAAATGAAATTGAAACCATCGACATTTCCATCGATCAGAAATCACAAAAAAAAATTAAGATACGAAATACGAATTACGATTACGAAATTTCATACTCTTACGCAATGACCAGCATGGTAATATCACTAATTTTGAATGCTGCGTTCAGTTCAAGAGAGATGGTCAGTGGGCTGCCGGAATAGCAATATATAAAAATATAAGTATATAGAACTTATACAGTCACCTCGCATAAGGAAATCATCGTTGGACAAACAACTGGTATGAGCGTAACATCACAACCCATTGATGATATATATATATACAAGGCTGAACTTCAGTTGCTCAATGGGAATAAGATGCTTTCTGTAGTTGTATTCACCTCGCCGAATAAATCTGTCGAAGACATAATGAAGTTCATACATTTTGTCCTTGCTCCATATTCTAATAGAATTTCAAAATTTCCCCAAGGAAAATATCATCTTTTGCCGATGATTATGAGCGGGGATTTCAAAATTCATTTTGCTGTTCCTCAAGCCGAACCACTTACATATAAACTTCCTGCAAGACGAACTCGATTTGCATATGAACTCAGATCGAAATATATCTACTATGAGATATGGGACGACCATTGTGCAGTTTTTCAATGAAAATTAGAAACGATAGAGTCGACAGTATATGTATCTTATTTTAACTACCATAATCCAATTGCGTCGATTATCCCGGTAGAGTAATAGACCAATTTAACGATTATAAACAAATGAAAAACTCTGGTTAGTAAAACTCCATTTCTTGTTCTTTCAAAGTAAACTACCGCGTATACACGCACTATACACACGCAATGTTTACACATCTCCTTGAGAGTACTAAATAATGGACTCACTCTTTTTTTCTAAATGATCATCGATTCGACGAAATATTATTATCTTTAACAGTTTTAAAGTATATTTTAATTCACTTTCAAAAGAGGAGTTCTTCCAATCGTTTTTTGACGATAATTGACATTGGTAACTTTAAGTGACATCGAGAGAATTGAATCCCGTTCCAACTAATACGTTTTTTGTTAAAAATTCGATTTGTATTAATTTCACCAAAATTAAGGATGAAACACACCAAGACCAGCGCAACATATTCCAAACAATTAACGGCTGCGTATGAGTGCGCAGTTAGTAGTAAAAATGAATTGTGCAAATTTTATCGAGGTTATGAGTAGCAGCATCGAGCAATAAATATATAAGAGAAATCAAGTAGTGCAAATATTTTAAGCAGGTTTTTCCGAGGTTAATCTTATTTTATAGTTTTAATATGTTTATATACACAAATTTAATTTTTTTCTATATTTAATCCATAAACACATATCTTATAAACAAATCGGCATAGTTAGTTTATAGTTCATTGTTCTTGTTAGGCTTTTACAGGTTGTGTAAAGTAAGATAGATTAACCTCGGAAACTCTACATGAGTCCTCTTATGTATATTTTGCTTTATGGTAGCAGCAAAGAGCAGCAAATTAAAGCTGCTGGGTGTGGAACCTATTGAAGCCGCGACAGATGCAACTTCATTCAATATGATTTCTTTGAATTTAAATTTTGCAATTATAATTACAAACAACACTGTTAAAAAAATTCTTATAAGAATTTTGAGTGAAAACTAGAAAATAAACTCAAAAAAGTTATTTTACATTCTTCATAATACTCGGAAAATCATTTCCATTTTACATCATTTGTAAGCAGTTTGCAGAAGATAATTTATTTCAATATATCTAAATTCCGGGTATAAAAAGCGCAGTACTCTCCAAATTTCTCGATAAGAGGATATCCAGAGAGAGAAGACAATCGAGTGAGCTAAAGGACATTTCCAAAAAACAGGATATTTCTGAATTTTGTTCTGGTAAATGGAGTCGTTTCGTTAGGTGTGAGTAGTTTTAGTTTAAATATAATACAAAAATTGTGGAGTTTGTCGGAAAATGACTATAAGATAACACAATGAAATGAACCTAGTTTCCAAATATCATTTTTAGTTCTGCTAAATTTAGTCGATTTTATTAGCTTGCGTAATTCTTGTTAAAATAAATTCTGGTTATCGTAAACTTTATCGGAAAAATCACCTATGTAAAAATAAGAGCCTTTGTTGACATAAATAAATTAATTAGGTTCAATTTCCAAACGATACCGAGAATAAGATATAACTTTAGTTGTGGAAAATGAAGACGATTTTATTGGATTGAATAAAATTTGTTTAGATAAATTCTGAATATCCTAGAATTTGTCAGAAAATTTCACTATGTCCAAATGTCAGCTTCAGGTTGACACAATCAAATAATTCCAGAGCTATTTCCATATCTATGGGATAGGTGTCATTTTTCGCTCTCGCAAATCTAATCGATTTTATCTAATCGATATACTCCTATCCATTAGCTGCAATAGATTTCTTCATTAACTTTTATTTAATTTTTTAAGTTTTTTTTTTGGTGGGGTAAGGGTTGTCGGTCTTGAAGGTTTATATACTAGCCCAAATGTCAACCTCACCTGCACGTGGTGCTCGCTGCAAATCAACCAACGAGGCTCTGGCGACCGAAGAACGGCGGGATAAGCGAACACTGAAAACCTAGCAAATGATTTTAGCTCTATTGAACCATTACAAATTGTATTAGTTCGGTTTACAACATCTGCAATAGTTTGTTCTTAAAGCAATGAAGTTACAGCATAACTTCTTTTACAAAAAGTGGAACTGAAACTGCTCGGTTGGATTAACCCCCGTCTAACGATGCCGGCTCAAACGATGCTTTGTTGAGACAACCATTCAGATGCCCATTCGTTATCTAAATTTATCTAAACAAAACTGCTTAAACCAATAAAATCATTTTGATGAAGGAACTCGAATCGTATAATCCTGTTCTCAATTTGGATACGGCTGTTGTCTGTTATCCTAAAGCTATCATTTCCAAGTAATGGAATTTTTCGACCAACTCTACTACATTTAGAATTTATCTCAAAATCGATTTGATTAGCGAGAGCGAAAAACAATACCTTTCCCCTAGATATGGAAATAGCTCTCGATTTATTTGATTGCGTCAACCTGAAGCTAACATTTGGACATAGTGAAATTTTCCGACAAACTCTAGGATATTCATAATTTATCTAAACTAAAACTACTCAAACCGATAAAATCGATTAGATTTGCGAGTGCAAAAAATGACACCTATCCCCTAGATATGGAAATAGCTCTACATCTATTTGATTGTGTCAACCTGAAGCTGACATTTGGACATAGTGAAATTTTCCGACAAACTCTAGGATATTCAGAATTTATCTGAATTAAAACTACTCAAAACTATTAAATCGATTAGATTTGCGAGAGTTATGTGTGTTATTTTTTCTCGATTATTTTTCACTCTTTCTTTCATCTTTGCAAAATAGATAAATCGAATATGAAAAAATGTTACGCATATTTCCGTCTCTTTCTATTATAATATAGTTATTTCGCAAATATTTTATTTTAACAGTGTAAATTCTAATACTGTTCTAGATTAAAAATTTCCAATTGGATTTGTATATGTACACGGGATTTTTTTTCGGACAAACTTCACAACCGTCATTAAATATATATTCTTTGCAATTTGAGATATTATCGATTTTGCATCTAGACATTGAATTAAAATACATTGGCTGCGGGCCGATAGTCGGCTTAAAGTCAATTTTAAGTAAATTTTTCGGTAAATTCATTTATTTTTCAAAAACTCTATGGCAAACTGATCGAAAAATCTGTTCTAAATCCGATTTACCGATACCTTAGTAAACGATTTATCCGATTATTGGCCCGCAGCCATTATATCGATTGCGATGACAGTAAGCTAAGACAGCAACCGCTTCGGTTTAGACCTTCATATATAATTTAGTTATACCAAGAAAATCGCCTTCTGTCAGCTCATTTATGTTCTTTGATGGTGGCAGTTTATTCTATCCGCCCATTCAGCGCAGCCATACGTTTTGGATGCAACCTTTTTAACATAAAAGAAAGTTTTTTACTAGAGTCCATTGAGCTCAATTCTTTGATTATAGTAGGCCATTACAGTTTATTTAAGCGCCAAATACATCCAGGACTACCCCTAAGACATACTTTTACTCTGACTCTTTTACTATGCTAAGCGCATTTTCACCATAGCGTCCTGTGTGGGCCTATTTTTTCCGAACCCGAACTGCTAATCACTTTATCTTCCGCTACTGTGGAATATGTTCGATAATCAGCATCGGTAATACATTTCTCAAGTGATTTACCTAAAACCGGCAGCAGCATGATTCACCTGTTTGCTTTCTTATCGGTGTGGTCTCTATCACAACCGTTTATGATGATTATTACTTTACCATTTTTCCAACATGTTGAATCGTTTATTCAGAAAAGTATTCAGGACGCTGCTATTATACTTAGTCTAATTATTGACCTATCATCTTTGTATTATATCGACCTGCCGCTTTAACTTTTTCGTTGACCGTGTTCTTGATTGTTAAAGTATTCTTCGATTCGTGTTTGGTGCTATGTTTAGTAGACATTTAGTGATTTAGTAATTGCTGCTTGTATATTATCATCGTCTCTGGTGGTAATACGTGCTGACGTAGCCATGCCATCAACTCTACCTTTTACCGCGTATGGTTCTTTCATACAATGGAGGTCAAGGTTACGGTGTCTTCTACATTGTCTGATCTCGTGTCCGACCACTTCAATATTTTGCATATTTGGTTGTATAATCCTCAATTTACAAATGTTTGATGAGTTAGTGGACATGAACTGCTGTTCTTATGATTAGATTCAATGCCACTTTATATGCGGTACACATTTTACTCCGTGATGAATGGTGAAATGCTTTTATATAGCATTTTTGCAGCAGGCACATTTAGATGACTCTATATCTTCTTTTTCAGACCTTCTGGCCATGCCCATCAAATTTCAAAGACTTTTATGCCCTAATAAAATCTTGTACTGTGCTTGAGTACAAGATTTTATTAGGGCATAAAAGTCTAACTTCACACAAGACCAAATTGGGTTTTTATTGATTAGTGTTGCCTAAAGAATTTTTATTTTCTCGGATAGAATTGTGGTTTAACTTCACATACGTCGTATATAGTATATATGTTTTGATCAAAATATGCCCTTCCTAAACTACGTATCAATGCAATCAGTGCATTTTCCTCAATAAACACAGCTCACTGATTGTGATCCATGCATCATTGTGTAGTTCATTTTGGATTTAATGCTCTGAACCGTTATTTTAATCTCGTTAAAGTAAGCGTCCACAATGGTTAATTCACTTTGTTTGTTGTCCCAAAGCCTGGATTTCTAGTAACATTTGTTTGATTTGAAGAAATATTTGAAGATTCCTTGCTACACATAATCTTTTGTTCCCCCCCTGTATTTTGTTAATTACGGCTTGTATGTACAAACCGAATAGCTGGGCTGAATAAAAATGGGTGGAACACAAGCAGAACATCGTCGGCTCTTTTTAGCTATGCTGCTTGTTGTTTCTGGTTGCCGTCAAAATTTCGTGTAGAATTAATTGGGCCAATATCCTAAATAAGTCTACCACCCTTTGTTTTTTCCAATTTTCTGTTGGGTGTCACTTCACGATTTTCCTGATGTTCTTCGACTTTATGGAATAATTAATTTAGTCTTTCCTCTTGAAATACTCGTGTCTCGCTAATTTTTTCACTTAATTGTGTTGTCACTGTGTTGATGTCTTCCATTATTTAATCGTTTAGATGATTATTTCGACTGTAAATTTCGATTGGTTACTCGTTTCTTAAAAACGAGGAAGAGGGGAAAAAGGATAGAAAATTTTTGGTTTGCCCAAAATTATTTTAAAATAACTAATTTTTTGTAAATGTACGACTGGTTCACGTCTACCTGGTAGTGCCGTGTGTTTGTCGGACTAACTTTAAGTTTAACTTAATTAATATATTTGGTAGATTTTTTTTTGCTGTAAAATGTGTTTTTTCCATTGTGGTGCGGCATGATCACTAATCATCTAGACGATTTTATTTTAATGTAAGAAAAATCTTCAGCTTTAGATCTCACACGAGAACGAACAATTCGCTATTTACAATTTCTTCTTTGACACAAAAAAGTTTTTATTACACTCTGTGTCGGGTCCATTTCATTATTATTTCGTTAGTATTTTACACTACAAACTTTCCACTTTCGTTACAATCGAGAATTACGCTGCGATAATTGTGAGTTAGAAGCACGTGAGGTCATAAACAAATTAATTATTTATATTGAACAATTCAATTTTACAATTTTTACCTGTTTAGTTTGCAAAGTTAAGATTACAACTAATTTAATTTTATTAATTTTACTTTCTGCATATTTTGTTGAAATGTGAAATTAAATTTTGTACCTTTTTGGAATATATATAAACAGAAATACTAAAAGTGTGGTGTAGCTTTAACCAATGCTACACACAAATTACAGCTTAATCGGAAATTTAAAGACATTTTTAACTTTTTAATTAATTTGTAAACAATTCCATTTTCATTGTGAGCTAAATTAGTGCAAAATTTTATGTTCATTAATTACTTTCTAGTTCCGATTTTAAGAAGGGGCAGACACGAGTATCTTTTTTTATCAATTGCGAAGAAAGTATAATTTTCAGATGTTTTAGCGCAGCAAAAGTGCTTTAAGGCAGCGGATACCATTTCTATACTCAATAACAATATGACGCACTTCACTTCAAATTGAGTTTCACTACATCGCCCGAAAAATTTATTACACCAACCCAGTTATCCAAATAGGCAATCACATTGTCAGAATTGGATATAAAATGCAAACATGCACAAATCAAATAAATTGAGACAGTTTGATTGATTGCCCCACATACACGAAACTCTAAATAAATTAAAAAAAAATTGGAGAACAAAAAAGTTAAATAAATGAAATAAAAAAATCATTTATTTATTTAATCTATTTTTATTTTTATATATTTAAATAAAAAAAAAATACAACATTAATTTTTTTATTTGCTTTTTAAATAAAAATTAAATTATTTTATTTGTTTTATATAAAAATTTAATTTAATATTTTCATTTTTAGTTTATATTTATATATTTTATAGAGAAATATATAAATTAAATAAAAAAAATTATATTTATTTAATTATTTTTAATTTATTTACAAAAATTGTTTTTTTATTTAGATTTTACAAATACTGGAGGGATGATACGAGTACATACACGAAATAATCATAAAATAATTCGAAAATACACATATAAAAAATATAAAAACAAATTAATTAATTAATTTAATTAATTTATGTATATAGTATATAGATGTATGTGAGTGAGTATGTATGTATATATTTATATATTTAAAAATAATATTACATTAATAAATTAATTTATTATACATTTATAGAATTATTTTGTGTTTTTAAATTTTATCTGGTATTTTTTTAGTATGGAATCTTCTAATATTTGTAACCTCCTTTGTTTGCGTCCTCTGGGTATTGGGCTGTACCCTCGTATGTTACTTCAGCGTTGTAACCGTTTTTCCAGTCGGCGGTGTATCGTACGATTTGTGTTCGGCCATCAGGAAGTTGGGTGCGGTATTCTCCTCGTGTTACATCCCCATCGCTGACCGCCTTGTGCGAGTAATCGTTTTGTGTTTCGATATCGTTGACGGCATAGTTGAAATCGAATGGCATACCGGGTTCATGGTGATGATGCTGAAAATATAAAATAATTTTTTTTTGATTAATCAATACTTTGTAGAAATTAGCTGAAATGCTCAGCGGCGGGTATTTAATTTTTGGCTGGCTTTAAAATTCAGTAAAGTTGATTTGAGCTTCCCGAAAAGGTTTAACAATAATGAATTATTTGGTCTGCGGGCCTTTTATAATGTCATGTCGCCATTGGGTGGTTCGCGACCATGCTGCATTTAAAAATCTACGGTATTTGTGTTATGCTTTGCAAATTTATGATTTCCTAAATTTCGTCGCCATAGATTTGCTTGGAATTTCTTTACCTGAACCATTGTACACGTTGATGATACAGGCCTATCGAAATATTGCTTAGCAAACAAACGCAAGTACATTTCAAGTTTTCAAATGGCACCATTCGGTACAACAAACATCGTGGCGAGAATTGCATAAATGTCAGCTGAAAGTCAAAGTTGTAGTTATAGCAGACAGAACATCTGTCGACCAACATGAAAGATAGTACAATGCTCCAACAATTGATGAAGTGGCGATCGTTTTATCTGGCAAAGAATATTACTCGCGTGACATATTTTTTCTTAGTAGAAATGGTAGGGTGGGGGGCTCAGTGAGTGTTAGAAAGTCATCGCTCGGACAATGGATATCATTTGGATGGAAGATTGATATCATTTTAACGTTAAATTGAGTAATCCACAAAAAAACGAGGAAACGAGTAAGAAAGTCAGTTTTAGGAGTCAGAATGACTATTCATCGATGTGTCGACAATTGTTCTATCGACACATTGTCGCTATATAAGCGAAAATCGAAACCGAATGACTTCTCTACTTTAGAGTAAATCAAACCAAGAGACGTTCCGAAGAGTACATCCTTTTACGTGATGTAATTGTTAATGATGGCAATGTGTATCCCAATGAACTGGAGAAAATGGTCATCCTACCGGATACATTTACAGGGAGTTGTTTATTACATTCATATGCAACCCAACGTGGGATGAGACAAAATAACTTTTGTTAACTTGACAATCATCATCGGATCGTTATGATATTGCCACACGTGTGTTCAAACAAAAGTTGAAATATTTACTGGATTTGGAAAGACACGCTGTTGCATTGAATTTATCCATCATTGAATGACAAAACACGATTGCCATCATGGACACATGTTGATTTGGTTGATCGTAACAGTCACATCAAATCTAATTGACCAAGTTATCTCAGCAGATATATCAGATGTCGATATTGATCACGAATTATTTGAAACCGTCACCAAAAACACGATTCTTGGTCCATGTGGCTTACTCATTACACATTATTTGCTGATGCATCGAATACTTCTCACCATTTGCAGTCAAATTGGCAACGTGTTCCTATCCAATCCAAAATATATCTGGGAAAAATACAAACATAAAACTATGTGAGTGAAGGCATCCTATATATCTGTGCAATGATTCAAAATCATGAAATTCAATTCACACCAAACGTGTTTAATGACGCATTGATATCGATTTATGACATGTGTTTGATAATCGCTAACAAACTGGGGACCTGCCATCGATATTTTCGATCGTAATTTGCAAGGAGAGACACATGTTAATGTTGAAGAATTGGGTACATTTGATCAAACGAATCTTCCGAAATTGATTCCAGACCAACACTTAAGTAATGACAGAATTATAGAAGCAATTACAAGCCAAAGTAGTGGATTGTATTTCCTAGATGAGGAGTTGAGGCTGATTATCTGGAATTGTGGCAACTCTTTTGTATGGTGCTCAAACAGTACATCTAGCATTGGAAGAGCTTTATCATTCACCAAAAGATTTGAGGGGAAATGAACAGCTCTTCGGTGGCGCACTTATTTTATTTTCTGATGATTTTGGACAAACTCTACAAGTTATGCATGTACGACAATAATAAAAATGCAACCACTGAACGTTTCGCAAAACAAATGTTTAGTATGAGGAAGGGAAAATAGAAATCGAAGAATTCATACAATGTATCACAACCAACAACCTTATGTAAAATCACAGCAATTGCAAACGAATCGATTCATAAAATGTCTCCCAAATATCGCACACGAAGTCAATGTGATTCATTTCATCATTTAAAGTGAAATAAATACCGAGTCAAACGACAACGTTTAAGTACGTCGATACTGGGTCTATTTTTTAATTCAACCTGAGCAAGCAGGCTTACCCCGGGTAGTGTACACCGAGCAAAGGTTGTACTGGGTAAAATTATCCGGTGCGCATAGAGTAAAAAATTGTTTTTTACTTTGCACACTCTTCGTACACTGACATTAATTTCAGAGTACAATTTGAAGAACCGAGTAAGCTCGGTGTAAGCACAGTTCATAAATAAAAACGCAGTGTACAGAGTAAAATTACTCAGGTTGAATAAAAAAACACAGAGTATTTTTTGACTGTGCACTGCTTGCTCAGGTTGAATTAAACAATAGGCCCACTGTAATGAATCAAGACGAAGTTGTCAATTATCCAGCTGGGTCTAGTATGCTGCTGACGTGAATTTAAATTTTTCATACAAAAATGATACAAGCAAAAATGAAAATGAAAATTTCGCTGCTTAATTTTATTTTGGTATATTTCGTATTAAAATATAGATGCCTCTGTTTAGCTCTACACATTTTTCACAGTGTTTTTATCTGCAGGCACGATAAAAGTAAGCTAAATTTTTTGACATTTCATCAATTAATTTTATTTGTTGTTGTGCTGTGTTTCAAAAACTATATTCAAGAGTTTTAAAATATGATAGAGGGAAATTTTGTGAATGTTGTGTTATTGAATGAAGCCATGTGCATTAAAATTTTACGAAATTCTACAAACTTATTGTTCATGCACTATTTATCTGCTTAATTTTGGAGACAAGCGAACATTTTATTTCACGTCAGCTGCATACTAGCCTTTATTCTTAAAATTTTAAGTGGTCAAGTTAAAGGAGATGGACTGTTGCCATGCAATTGAATGATTCTGATCTGACAGATATACCATTCGAATACAAACGGTTGCAGGTTCCGGTGCGACTCGACTGTTGAATGCGCGGCATGGATTTTAAAAAATTTAAAATTAAACAAAATTAATACAAAAGCACTACCTTTCTGTGAGTATCATTGCAACCCATAACGGGTACTCGTAATAAATACTGCTTGTTTCAAAATTAATCGCCCCTTTTAGTTACCTCAAAAAGTTTTATAATGAATCGACTCACACCTCAACAACGTGACGCAATATCTTTTATGTAAGTGCCTCCCCCCCATGTAATTATCTGTAGGCAAAGAGAATTCCGAAAAATATACCATCAACAACAGGCGACTACTGGCCAAACAATTTGACGTTTAGTGGCTCGACGGCGTCGACTACGTAGAGAATGTAGACAATATGTCAAAAATGTCGAAAACTACTATTTCTGTTAGGAATAGGTAAAATTCTATGATATCTCTGATAATTGAACCATTTCAAAATGGAGAGCTTCTTTCTTACCCCACATTTGGAAAGCTTTAGCTTTTTTAGGATGATTTCGAAAAAAATTGATAAGCTATAGACACCTCCTTTGCTCAAAAGTTGTTCTTGATGCAAGTTAAGTTTTTATATCTAACAGAGAGCTGTCAAATAGTTTATGTAGCGCGTAGAGTGCTTGCTGTGTAATGCGGGGGTCCCGGGTTCGATTTCTTAGTCGAATAAAATAAGGAAAATGAATCTCTCGGCCAAATCTAAATCTTAGTTGACCATAAAAAATCAATATTACATCGTTATTAAAATCACCCTCTTTGTATTACCCTTTCACACGATACTAAATTTTAGTGTGGCAAAACTCCACAAATATCCCTAAATTTTGAGAAATTGGTTGAATTGTTTGTTTAGAAGTAGTAGCAATGAAACCCATGAAGGGAACCCATGAAGCTTATGTTAGTTCAAATATTACCAATAAAAAAATATTGAAAAATGGTTTATGTTAATGATCTTGGATTTGTAAACAAATTAATTTTGTGAACAGTAATACTCTATTGCGTATATGGTTGCCCTAAAATCGGTAAGCCGGAGGACTATACTTGAAAAATTTTTTAGTTGTTATACTACATACAATATGGGCTTAATACTAATTTTAACATCATCAACTAGCTAATGGTCCAGTTTTGAAAGGGAACGGTTCGCTTATCCCAAGAAAAACTCAAACTGAGTTAAAACCAAAAGGACATTTTACAAAACAAAAAATAAAAATTCCAAATTCAATTTTATGTCCATGGAAATATGAAAGGAGTTCCATATACATATTTTGAAATGTTGTATGAAGGAATTTTGTTGTTTTGGATTTTTTTTAATAGTTTTAATGGATTTTTTGCTTCTGTAATTTTGTTTGTTAGAATTCTGGATTTGTTGACCCAACCCGCTCTGGAATTTGGCCATGCTGAACTAGGCAATTTCTTAACAAATTATGGTAAAATTTTGTATGAAGAATTAGTTGATATTTTAATGTGAATTTTAAATGAAATTTTGGCATTGAATCATTCTGCAGGGAATTTCAGAAGCGGATTTGAATTCTAAAACGAATTTTTAATGAAGTTCTAAAATTCGGAAATGATGAATAAAACTAGATAAATTATTAATTATAGTTAAATTTGATTTGTATGGCACGATTGTAAATCTGACAGCAGTTTTTGAACAAAGTTCTGAATTTTGGCCATTTTAAAACTAATTAATGAAGTAAATATAAATAAAGTAAAAAGCAGTATACAGATTGCCACTTCTATTTTCCACTAAGTTATTATATAGCAAAGATGATATTATGATATTGTCTATAAATGTCTTATATAAGCTTCAATTAACCCTTTATATGTATAAAAGCCTAAATGTATCTTCATTTATGTCTAATATAGACTTTAATTACGCTCATCATGTGTATTCAACTCGAAACTGTAACAGAATTGATTCGCATCATATTAGAACTGAATTTGGAAGAAAATCGATCACGTTTATGGGCCCATTTATTTATAATCAAGTACCTGAATTTATAAAGCAATCTGAAAACTACTTACAATTTAAAAAAAATATTAAAAATTACTTTAAATCAAATATTCTATTATTTTGGAATTAAATCTCTGTTATCTTTAATTTTTAAAAATTTTATAATATTTATATATCTATGAATGTAAATTTTGTAACTTTTGTATAATTATGTATAACAACTTGGATTATCCTTCAAGGAACATTAAATTCACTGGATAATCCGCCGTTGTTATTGAATGAGAATGAACAATAAAAATAAAAAAAAAATAAAAAAAAAAAATATCAAATTTAATATTTCATTAGGGAAATAGCCATTTTTAAAACAAGACCATAAAATACCTTTTATTAAACGAATACATTTATAATCGATACAATATTTGTATTAGACCAAACAAAATCAATAATCAAGATTTCCAGTTAATCCACAGGAGGATTTTGTTGATAAATACAAAAAAAAAACGGGAGATGGCCGGACTCTAGATTTTTATCCGAAATTCGTGTTGAAATTTCATAAAAGGTTTACGAATTTATCGGTTGAGAAATGGCTAATTATCATCATTCACTATAACTGACTGCTTCACAAACCAAATTTGACCTTATCACCTTGATTCAGACCGCTATTCTTACTTCTTTCTTCTACTTTCAAAATTTGGCTTTTGAAAAGTTCGATTCTGAAAGGCAGGATTTTAAAAAGCACTATTTTGAGAAGCTGGATTTAGTAATTCGTGATTTTGAAAAGTGAAATTTTGATTTCGGGATTTTGAAGAGCCGGGAAACGACCCTAAACTAGTACAAATGTACCGAAGAAATGTTAAGATTGGCGCAAACGGATATCGGTTGGAAGTTGCACCATAGTATTACATCTAAGGCATTTGGAGCATTGAATAAATAAAAATACGCTACAATTTTATACTTGTTGTATTCTATAATTTGTATACGACAGTTTTAATTTAAATGACTGGAGCTAATATTTTTTATCTGCCGGCATTTTAGTTCAAGTGACAGGTTTAGTTTAGTAATTTCTGAAAAATTCTGTAATTTCATTTGTCCTTTAACGTATACTAAAACTGAAAATACTAGAATATGTTTTTAATATCTTGATATAATTTTCATGTACTAAATTTACTTATTTGATTTGTACAAATTGAATGGTAACTTCCAAAATTCGCGTCAACGTCAATTGGGACTAGAAAACTATCGTACAAAAAATTAGCGGAACAATGAGTACCAAGTGCGAAATTCCGTACTTTCAACTTGGAATGGCGTCTGAAATTTGTAGAAAACATTTCAAGACAAGCTGCATGTTGTGTTATCACATATGACAAATTTCAGACACTATCCCAAGTTGAAAACACTAAATTCCAAACTTGGCGCTAATTGTTCCGATGATTTTTGAGTTATTGTAGATTTAAGTGAATTTGGTCAGAGACGCTTTCAAGTGTAACTTACCTCATCATGATGACTGTGATCAACTGGTGTTGGCCGTTGTGATGGATATCCATTGTTTGGTTGCGGTTGTGGTTGTTGTGGTGGTGGTGTGTACATGGGCCGTTGTGTTGGTTGCACTTGCGGTGGAATGTAAGTATTTGGCTTGGGTTGAGGTTGTGGTTGTGGTGGCCGTGGGAATGGCACTTGCGTTGGTGTATTTGACGATGGGAATGGTTTCTGGGGCCGATCATAATTATATCCTTGGGCTGGTGGCAAATATTGATTTTGCCCGGGGGCAACATCAGCGCACACATATGTCACACACACAATAAGTAGACCCTGAAAGTATAATAAATTAGAACGCGTATTAGAATCGTATGTATATGCATATTTAATTATAAATGTATATGCGGAAATCTTCTGCAAATATATAAATTAATTAAAAAAAAACGTAATAAATTAATCACACATTCAATTAATTAAGCGTTTTGCAATAATTCATTTAAAACATATATTTTGCAAGTATCGGAACCCATTAATTATTTATGAGCAATAAATAATGTTGAATGTTTATCTTAAGTTACAAACTATAAAAACGGCGCTTTCGAAATCGGTGATAATAAAGCTGATTGAATTTTCAATTTCAAAATCCATTAAAATCCTATTTACCCGAAAAACGTTTAACTACGACTATATTCGAGTACGTATAATACTCGTAATATAGTATCCTCCAAACTATTTTATCTGCGGTACCTACACACAATGTATGAATGCAAAGTACTTTTTTCTCGTGTGCGATATCGTGGAGTGAGAAGTTTATACGTATTCATGGGATTTAATATACAGAGAGCACACATATACTATTTAGATAAACTAGGAAATGTAGGAGATTTCTAATTATAAAAAAATGTAGTTTTTATGAATCACAATATAATAGTTTTAAATTAGATATCCCCTATGGGGGATTTCGTTCGTTATTGTTTTCAAAATGTATACGAAAAATCGTCTTCCTTTCTGACTCTATGTATCTATGTATATTATGCTGTAAATACATAAATTGGGTTTGTTTGTTTATATGTTTTATTTATCAGTTGGGGATTTATATATAGAAATGTGTGGTTTATGTATATATATAGCTGGAGCGGTGAAACGGATGGTATATATTGTGTTTTAATAACTTTTAATGTCTAGTATTATGTATATGTAGTTTAACTATTATAAAGTAAAATAGTTACAGTTTATGCACCTGCGAGCATAAATTATATTTCTTATGCATATATCCTTCCGTTCGGTACCACCAACTGTGGTTAAATTTTTGTGATACAGCAAAGCTCAGTAAATAAAATAAATATGCGGATCAATGATCCCTCGGTGCGATTTAACACAATTTCGGTTACACGACCTTCTTAAAATTTATTATTTTGAATCGTAAAACGTAATTATCTTTGGTAAAATTATATATTTTTGAGATCGTATACAGTTTTGCATAATATTTTACTATATAGTCTTAATGTGAAATTAATGAGCATCGGATTAAATTAAATTAATTGTTCACAAAAAAAAAAAATGTTGAAGCGTAATCGTACGTCTATTATAATGATGACTTGACGATATGGTTCTTCAATGGTTTTATAATATATGTATAGACATGACCATCGTCGTTATTATGGTAAAAATTTCGATTATGATGCAATATGCAATATAATGTTATATTAGTTGGAAGCATTGCACTTATACCGCATAAATGCGAGAGTAATCGAAGCTTTATTAGCGGATATTGATGAGTAAAATCTTTTTCCGTCATTTTTTATAGTTGAGACAAATTAGTTAATAGGTATTCTTGCAAAAGTGCCGGTTTAAAATTATTCCATGATACAAAAACGGAATAGTTATTTATTTTTATCAGTCGTTTATACCTCTGCTACAACATTGCAAGTCACAACAGTTTATAAAGCTCTCAGTAATTAAAAAGTTTAGAAAATGGTTTATAATCTAATAAATATTTTCAAGAAATGCGGATCCTAGAAACTGATTGTAGAGAAACTAATCGAAAACATCGAAATAGCTTCTCTTGGGCGAATCTTTTACAATTCTAATACCATTCGAAAACTAGTTGCAGCTAAAAAGTTTTAAGTAATAAATACAGCTGAACAAAACTTTTGAAACCTTCAAGCTTTAACGAGTTAATTTTATTTATTGGTTATTCCTCAAAGTCGTAGTAATGTAAATTTCTACATTTGAGCTTATACAATATTTTCTTTGAACTACGAGTATTATAAAAAATACATGAGCTTTAATTCTTAATCGTAAATGATCAACCTTGAGGTTAATGAGTTTTTTCGTGCCAGAAATTTAAAATTAATCGAATATATAGAATATTTCAACATCTAAATAAATGTTAGTTATATCTTTAATAGTTTGTCATTTAAAGAATAGTTAAAGTTTTCAATTTGGTTTAGCAACATAAAGCTTTAGATATATAAAATGTAGATAAGTTGTTTAAACTAATTTTTAACGAAATTCAGGTCGTAATTTGTAGTGTCCCTTTCAATGTGATAAATACTAATTTGATAAATCTAGCTGATTATGGAAGCTTTGCATATCAAGTTTGTTCTTAAAGCTTTTTTAATAGCTGTGGTACAAAATGCTATACGAATCAGTTTTAATATTTTACTATGAATATATGACTTAGTTTTTATTTGAAAAGCTGTGCTTCTAAGTGATTTTACTGTTAGGAGCTTTCGTCATATATCATCTTCATTTGACTATTCTTAAAAAATTGGTGGTCTTGCTGTGAAGCTGTCTTGGGGAATTAGTAATTTTAAGTAATCAGTTTGAAGTAGGTTTTACAGGCAGGTTCACGTATGCGTTAAAAAAATGATTTGCGAATCAAGCTAATCAATGAGAGTCATTATTGCTCATAGTTTTTTTTTTATTATGTTGGATGTTTGCGATCAAAATTTGCCCAAAGTTAAAATTATTTCATCTCGGGCGGGAAAATTTGTATGTGTTTTCTTTGATTTGATTGGCTTTTGATTCGCGAATTATTTTTTGATCGCAAAAAAGACCCTGCTATAAATGCGTGACGAATCAAAGGAATTTTTTAAAAGTTGAAAGAATTCACAAATATATATAAATGCCTCGGGGTTAGTTTCCATAATATAATAATTTAAAATTTCTTAACACAACAAATTCTTAGATAATATGTAAAAGCTTAACATTTTCCCTTCCGATAATATTATGTTTAAAACACTTAACTTACTAATAGAAAATCTTCAATCAAAGCTTCACTTGAGCTTTTATAAATTATGAACCAACAACTAAATTGTTTAGTGGGAAATTCGTCAACAAGGACAAACGATTTTTGAATTGAAATGCTTCTTAATAATTTTCAAAATTCTATAAAACCACAATAAAAAAAAAGTTTTTTATACAAAAAGTCAGAATGTTTTGCTAATCGAGCTTAAATAAAAAAACAACTGTTAATGAAAGGTATCATAATAATAATCTGGGATCGTCAAATATAGAAAAATTCACTGAGAAAACATAAAAACGCCGAAATTTAAAATTTTTAATAATCAGCTAAACAACCGAAAGCTTTTCTAGAAATTTTTAACGTTTTACTAACTAAGATTTAGACTTTGAGCTTTAAAGTTAAAAGCACTAACGCTTTTGATTGTAATCATAAATTTAATTGATTTGTGTGATTTTTAACCCAAGAGCTTTTATTGAAAAACGTGCTACTGTATATTGTAACGTATCAAGATAATAATTAAATATAAGGACTTAAATCTAGACTCCTCAAAAAAATATTAAAATTGTAAAAGCTAAATAATTTTCGTGTCAATCAATGATAGTTTAAAAAGTTTAATCCACCAAAAAGAAAGAAATAAAATATTTTTAATTTACAAATTTAAATGTATTAGACAAACGAGTTTGGAATTAAATTGTAATAATAATTATTTGTAGAAATTTCTAAAATTTATTTTCACTTTAATAAAGCTTCTTACCCTTTCTTAAAGCATGTTCATAAGTCTGATTTAGAGAGAAGTTTCTAATATTCTTAATATGAATTAAAAAGAAGTTACAATAAAAGGCTTTAACTAACACTCACTGCCTAATAAATTAGTTATTTCAATTTGATGGGACGTTGCATATTCTAAAGCTTGCAAAATAAAATGGAAATTTTTAAAGTTGGAAGATTTCTTAATAATAACTAAATGAACATCAAACAATATTTGGGACAGATAAATGTCCGACAAAATGTGCAATTTTTTTTTTGTAATACTCATATTTCTAGATACGTTTTGTAAAACAGTATTTTGCATCATTGAATGATTTATTCAATTAAAATGTATGTAATTTTAAATTTAAGTTTGTGCAATTAAATATTTTTTCGGTACTACGAGTAGCTTTTATGTAAAACGTTATTCAACTAGAGATTACATCCCACTACAAATTTGCATTTTATTACAGAAAAAATAATAATTTTTCGGTACAATGATCTTTTAATCAATGTAACTTTTAAGCTCAACTTTTCAAAACTTTTCACTGAATTCAAATTAAAATCCTAATTCGATTTTTTTTTGTTATAATAATTCCAGATATTAATCGAATTGACCTTGAACTATGTCTATGTCTAATTCTTTTAGAAATATTCTTGGTTTATAAATTGTACATGAGCATTTGATTTAATATCACATTTAAGCGTTCCAAATGAACTTTTAGCTACAACGATTTTTTAGCCTTCTTGTACTAATAGCTATAAAGATATTCGTAAACCTTGTAAAATACTTTTCCTTTTTTATTAAAAATCTTAATCAATTTAATAACAATCAAAGTTAATCTTTGTATTGGTACATAATAAGTTAAACCAATTAATATGTGTTTTGTTAATTTGTTTAATTGTAATACTCCTGATTAACAAGTGTTCAAATGACAAACTTTTGTAAAATTAAATAATAATACTTAAAAATTCGATAAAAATTGACACTGCAGAATGCAATGGAGTAATAATTAAAAAGCTTAAGATGAATTTGATACAGAAAATATTTTATACTTTACACAATTTTTTTTTGCGTAGTCAATGTTTTAATAAATCATGGTTTTCGCAGAGCTTGATAAATTGAAAGATCAGAAAGTTCTTTGTAGTTTAGATAGTTAAGTATGCAATTAAAATTTAAATTCTTAAATAAGCACAGCGCGTTCAATTAGAAACAAGAAGCTTTTACATAAAATAATAAAATTAAAAAGAAAAATAATAAAAAGTTCAATAAACAAATAATAACCTGCAATCGTCACATTGAACATTACTTTACTCATAATGAACTAAAGCTCGAATATTTTATTTGAGAAAGAAAAATGCTTACCGTCATATTGCATCAAATATTCAAATGATACCTTAGTAAATGTTCCTTATCTTTTATAATTATTTGCTAAGCCTACAGAAAAAATCAAATGTAAACAATTTTGAAAAACGAGACAGCAAGGGCCGATGAAATGCTAAAAGAACATTCATCAAAGGGCATATTAAAAACCACGTACGATGATTTGCGTGTCTTAATGGATAAAATTACAAGCTTTCATGATGAGATTTGCGTAAAAACGATTGAAAATGAGATATTTGCTAAATCAAATTTTTTATTTCATATTATTATGTAAAGATATAAGGCGAGCATTTAAAGATACACACACATAAAGGAAGTGCTAACATTCACGAAAGAAGAAACCAAAACCAGCACATTATTTTACCAATAGCAAGTGATGCATTTCAGCTTGAAGCTACAAAAAAGAGAGTTACCAAAATTCTGTAAAAAATGGTAAAATTTTCAAGATCTGTATTGCCTGGTTGCATTCTGAAAATATCAGAAGGTAACTACAACGTAGCATGGCAGCACTCCTACATGACAGTTGCTTCAATTTGCTTCATGGAACAGAAGAACCAATAAAATAACTTCATGATAAGACAAAGACAATTTCAAACGAATTAAAGGGATTAGGATTTGATACACCTACGTGTGAATTATTCATTACTCATATCATACTCAACAGGATTGATGTAGAAATACAATTAGACCACCAGAAAGGTAACTCTCAAGGATCTTTTTAAATTTTATGAAAAAATGTTCTTATCACTTGTAATACATAAGAAATTCATCAAAAACAACAAACCTTGAAGCATGATTTCAAAGCATTAAGCATGTACGAAATTAGCCAGATTATCCAACTTCAAATTATGGAATTTGCTTTAAAAAACACAACAAAAGTGCAGGAAAACGCAACATTTGTATTTGAAAACATAAACACTCATGATAACGTTCACAATCCGACAACGTATCCACTAAAATATGTTGCCTCTTTCATAAATTAAGAGATCTCAGTAATTTTGGCTGAAATCAGTTCACTGGAAGTGGCAGCTTTCATAGAAGCTTTTTCATTTTTTACAAATATTTTGAAAAGTGTAGCATTTAGTGAAATACGATACTGGATTTAAAGATTCTAAATAAAATTTGCAATAGTACCGTTCCAAAGCAGTTTTCCAAAATTTAAGCAGAAATAACGATTATTGACCAAATGGTTTTTCAATAAAAAATCGGCCTCTGTAGTCTTTTCACAGATGTTGAGATCCAAATGAATTTTGGTCGAAACCAGTCTACCAGACATACATATTTTGAAAAGTATATCATGTACGAGTAAAACGGCTATGAACTAACAAATTTTAAAATAATTTTGCAACAATATCGGTTAAGTTTTGCCAAATATAAGCGAAAGTTACGATTTTTGTCAAAAATCTGGTTTTCAGTAAAAATTTGGTTCCTTTACAGTCAACACGGATTAATTGATCGGAATGAACTTCATAATTTAGCTTTACCATAAAATAGAAGATCTCAGTCGTTTTGGGCCGTGGTTAGTTCACCGGAAGTGGCAGCGTTCATAGTTAGCTTTTTAGTTTTTTGCAAATATTTTGAAAAGTAGATAGCATTGACAAAAACACGTATATTAAGGGTTTAAAAGGTTGTAAATTAAATTTCACACAAAATTGTTTCAGACCATTTAAGTTATATGGTGGACATCTGCGTACCAGAAGTGGCAGATTTTGTAGCAGCTTTTTCAATGTTTGCAATGAAAATTAAATTGTTAGCAAGGGTTGACTTTGTTAATTTTTACAAATCCGGTAGTTTCATTTTTTCGCTTTAGAAATTAAGTATGGTTATTCGAGAGCTAAGTACATTTGTTGTATAACAGAGTCGGGGGTTGGCCACAACAATTACACTCCTCCATGTTTTTAATAAAATTCTTAAATCAAAACCATCAAGATTTATAGTATTTCATGATTTTCGATATTTATTAAATTCTCTTCAAATAAATTCCCATAAATTTAAATTGGAGAAATTATTTAATAAAAGCAGAATTCTAAGTTTAAAAATTGAATTTAATCAGAGCCATCTATGATTTAAAGAGCCGTAATATTAAAAGTTTATTTGTAGGGGAAACTTTTAATATATTCCAATAAGAAACAATGTAAAATAACTATTCTGAGATTTAATGTTTATAAATGAAAATTTAACTAAAACGGTTCCAGAATATTGAATTAGTTATATAAAATTTGTCGAGTCCTGGCTGTAAATGGGTTGAACGCAAAATAACAAAAGAACTTGAAAATTGTACTAGTTTAAATGTTCATGTGAACGTAATCGATTTACTTTAGTCTAATTTGGTAAGCTATTACATTTTATTTTTACGTATTCGTTTGTTTACGATCATGATTGATGTGTATGTGAATGAGGCTGCGATTTTAATAACATTGTTGACTTAGGCAGTATCAAGTCGTATACCATTAATAGTTCGGTGATAGAAGTCAAAATTAATTTAAGTAAATTAATAAAAAAAAAACTCGGTGTATCATTCCCGTGAAGGAAACTTAATTAAGGTGATTAATAGTGCTTATAATAAAGTGTTTAATATCCGTTGACAAATTATTTAATTTTCTTAGTGTTCGACCTAAGTGACACGTACGGTACATAAACCGACCGATGCAACGGAGAACACTAATTTATCGAAGAAATCCCCGGCGTCATATTCGTGTGCTACTTTTGTTAAACCAGCATAATCGTGCAATTTGTTAAAACCCGAACAAATAAAAACTACTGATTATCGGTGGTAAGTTTTTTTTAATCGGAATGAAGGGAACCCGTTCTAAATTACACGAATATTATTCTTGTAGGCCGGGGGTTAATTTTTTTTATTATACGGTTTATAGAAAACAACAAAAAAAAACGGGGTGATCTTAAACTGTACGGGATTTTGTTGTGAAACGAGCAACGCATACGGAACATTAACCAGGCCCACCGAAACATGGCTATTTATTTTTGCAGATAGTGTTTAAGACAACTTTATTAATTAGTATTTAGTGTGTAGTTTATTCTTCGATTAACATTTTCTTTAATATTTTTCATTGCCGAATGATTTATTCGGACATTTTGTATTTAAAAAAAAAATTTTTTTTTTGTTTCATCTCAAATTTATTTTATTATTTTATAAATAGTGCTTGTGAAAATTAAACAAAACGCACATCGGCTAACGCGAATAAGCCTAACGTGAATAAGACCGCGAATAATTGAATGTGTGTTGTGCTGTCCATAACCATTTGCCTTACAGCCACCTTATGATCCAAAGGAATCTTCGAGGCCTAGGAGGGAGCTTTAGGGATCGTAAGTAAGTTTTTGTGATTATTTTTAGTAGATTTTCGTTTCCATAATAATTAATACTACTTGGACGTGTACATTTCGGGTATTATTCGCTGTAGCTAAAACTTAGTTTTTTCAACAAGTGCGATTATTCTTGATATTTTTGGTGATAGATTAACGTATTATTTTTATTTTGGTGATAGTTACTATATTTTGGTTTATAATTAAATATCATAGGAATGTTAAATATATTTATATTGGTGAAATGGCAAAAATGAATTGATTGTGTTTTTCCTGAGGGAATGTGTGCAGCGGTGATTAGTATGGCGTGATGACTAGGTTTATCGATCTTAATTCGTTGTGATTTTCTGGTACTCCTTATTATGGTGGACTTTATTCGAGACTGATCAAACAAAAGAACCCACCTTCTCTTCAGACGAGCACACCCATTACCAAGAGTACCACATGATCAGTCAGTCACCCAAAAGTCACCACAAATTTAAATTACACATTAAAAAATGGCAGAATCTGGTGGCTCTTATATATATTAGGTGGCTCTGATATAATTTAAAAAATGTCTAATGTCAAGTGTGTTATACATTTTTTGTGTGTACAACTACATTTTGTGTTAAATTGATTTTTTGTTAATTTGTTTTTTTGTTAATCTTGTCTCAAAATTTGTGAAAACTTTGAAAAAATGATATTAATTTATAAATTTTTAGATTATTTTGGCGTAAGGAGCTTTCCCCTAATATAATATGTTTACTGTTTTAATCTCATTCGCTTGTTAGTGCATTTTTAGTTTAGTTTTGGTTTAATTTGAAATCATCATTAAGTTCAAAGGCTGGTGGTCATAAAATGATCTAAAAATTATGATCGGAAGACGAAATAAACGGAAAAATTGATATTTCTTTTAACACAATTTCGAAAAAATAAGTGGCAGATTGGAGGTAGAGAAACGCACATTGAAAGTCAGCACCATCGACACCTGTCGATAGTTCGAAGTTGAACTATCGATAATCGTCGATAGTTTTGAATTTTGCACACTCTCTATTGAAATTGAAAGAAAAATAAATAACTCATTGATAAGAAGTACTTTTAATGCCTTTTGTGTTGCCAGATTACAATATGTAAAATACGTAACCAATTCCTTGTATTTTATTAGAACTTGTTGAATTTCTTTACAAATCATGGATGTTGACGTATTTTGAGAATATGGCAAACTTTGATCATGGATGAATCATTATCTGTAATAATGTAAGCCATTTTGTCATCTATATGCCAATCTATCATAACCTGTTTCACTTGATCTGTAATATTGTCCACTTTATGATTACTTTTAACCATACTTGGTAAGCAGCGCAGCGAATTTCAAAATATGATTTAATAAAATGGCAAATTACCGTAATCAAACTTTTGATAGTGCCAGAACTCCGAAAATTAAAGATTACATTGACGGACAATACCTCTTTCAGAATGACGGCTAATTTTGCTTTGTATTGTATTGAATAGTTGGTCAGTTTTTACCTTGTATGAAGCAAATTCACCAATGATTTAATTTACCTTGTATGAAGCAAATTCTCTTAGTCTCCAATTAAAGTAAAAGTTTGAAAATCTAGTACTACGATTTCAATTCCTTATAGATATATGTAGATGCCTCCGAGCTGAAGCTAGTCGGAATTGCTTCGTTTTTGAAAACACATGTCACAGTTGCATTAAGACATTGCGGATGGCAACTTTTAAGGTGATCCAGTAGGTTGTTTGTATTTCCGCTAGTTATGTTACATTCCACAGATTTTGTAAATTTGTTATGTCAATTCTGCACATTTGAAATTTTACATTTTAGCATCCTTTTAGGTTTTCTTTTATAAAATTTTACAAGTAATCCAAAAATGGCCAACTGACACATACGAATAAATTTAATAAAGTTAAAAGGAAAATGAATGAATCAAAACAATGGCATTTGTAAAGGTTTTCTTATACTACAAATAAATTTTGATAAACATATCAATAAGCAGTTATATAAAAATTTCGTCATCTTTGGGTAAATTAAAAATAAAACCAAAATATTAACGAAGAACGGGAAAGCGTATTACTTTTTGAGGGTGAATATTTTGATGAAATTGTCACAATAATCGCGATTCTCTCAGTAACCGGATACCGCTTGATAAAATTTTAATTACATCTATTGTAATCATTATGAGGACCAAAAGAATTTTAGCGATCGTAGAACACAATTTTTGTTAAACTTAAGCCGATAGAATAATTTAAAGGATAAATTAGTGGTGAAAGTTGTAACTGATGGTTTTTTATCTGCCTGAATTTCTGATTTTTTGACAGGTGGCAGTTAACCTTGACAATTTTAAAAATAAACTTTAAATAAAATATAAATCTTAATTTTAAGTTTGGTTCGAATGTTTTTTCGAAAATATTAAACTTACGAAAATGGGTGGTCAAATAATGGCATCTGTGAAAAACGGTAAAGGGTGGAAAAGTTAAATTCCTTTAATAAAAAAAAGTTTTTCATTTGCCCAGAAATATTATTTAACACATGGCGGGTGCGTAAGCGTACGTTAATGACAAAAACAGATTACATTGTTCATACAAATTTCGACATTTCGCTTGAAGTAGACGGTTTGGAAAAATTTAATTTATTAAAAACCCTAATTGGAACTGGAAAACTGTAAAATGGTTTCCTCCTTATAAAATACCAATTAAGCGATAATCAACATTGTTTATGAATTGTCTACAAATTGTACCAATTGTCGACATGGTCTACGCAAAAGTCATTTGTCTACTCTAGGTTCGACATCAATATCGACATCAGCAAATATGCGTAGACGCATAGATGTCGGTGTTACACTTTAAACATCCCATAGTCTATATGGTGCACATAGTTACGAGTAAGCTGGGAGAGCCGATATAAATTTACAATTTTATGGTGGTCATACATGAAAAAATTCATAGATTTTGCCCAAACAATTTCGGTTATTCTGTTTTTATGTAAAATAATAAACATAAAAATATATTTTATGTATGCAAATTAATGTGTGGCTGATATTATTATTGTTTTTGAATTGGTTATTATGGATACAAAAATTATGTAGTGTAACATACTTCCCATATTACGCGGGGTGTTTTTGTACCACCCATACTATATATGTATGTATGTAGGTTGCCTTTATCGAAATAACAAGTGTATGAGATGCGCTAGTTATATGACCACACACACACACACACACAGTCGAATACATATCAATAGTTTTAAATCGATGTGCATATGCATAAAATAGATAAGCCGGCACATTTAAGTGAATTGACCCACATAATCGGCTCTATATACATAAATCGTTAAACGGTTACGCTAAATTACTTTTTAGCATAATGTATGTGTACAGTGATTATAAATTTACATCAATTATGATGAGTGAGTACAACATAAAAACTTACATAACACAAATAATAATAATAATAATAACTTAATAATCTTAATGTTTTTTGCCTTTACTTCGTCATAACAATAGTTGGATGATGGTACAGAAGAAAAAAAATAAAAATTTATATTTCATTGTGCTTAAGAATGCTTTGCAGAATGGTTTGTACATACAGACATAAAAATTACGACTTTAAATTTATATATGTATGTATATAAAATAGCATTCATCTTCTCAAGAAGAGAAACAGTTTTTTATTTTCTTATCTTCTTCTCATAAAATATTAAAATTAAGTCAAAAACGAAAAAAAAAAAAAATTCAGCAACAATAACAAAACATAGAAAAGCATAAATTGCATAATGTTTGTATGCTTTTGTTCAAAAAATAGTTCTAACAAAACTATGTTATAAGTATATGACTAAACTTCTTCATCGTCGTTGTCGTCCTCATCTTCGTGTTACATTATATTATAATATATAATATTGTTTGATGGTATCTATGGGAAATGATCTAATGCTAAAATTTGTAATAGATGTCACTATCATATAAATACACAACATTCTTGCAGTAATATTACAATTTTTATATTTTTTACACAGATTTTCGAAATGATTTAAGTTTTTCTACTCTCGTACTCTATAATATGCAACATGCAAGTGTTTTTGTATATTTATGTATTGTTGTTGTTGTTGTTGTAGTAGTTTAACATGTACAATTTTTTTTTGGTTGGGATTTTCTGGAAATAGTCTAGCGTCGAGTTGGAATATGAGACATTATATTGCAACAAATATGTTTAGATTTGTAACTAAAAGTAATTTACAAAGTTGGGCATGTAACAAAAGCTCTTCCGTGAAAATATTTTGATTTATATAATGAATCAGAATTTTGATGTACTGAATAACAACGTTATCTATTTCAAAACTGTTAAGATTTTCCGGTACTAATCTTTTGATGGATATAATGGTAGGTAGTTAAATAATTTTAAATTTTCATCCAGATAACGCTAAAGCTCTAAACATCAGAATTATCCTGAAAGCACACAGGTTAATATTATAATAGTTTATATTTAGAATTGAAGCAGAAAGCTTTTGTATTCCTTAGATAATGTAATAATCAATCTTGCTTTTGCATTCCTCTCTAAGCACTGATAAAATGATAAATCTGCAGCATTCTATTTTTACATTAAACCGATTATTTGCTTTTGCAGCTCAATGCTCACAGGTTAATTTTTTTTGCATTTATATAGATACCAGGAGATATATGGTTCTTAAAATCGTGCATATCTTGATGATGATCCAATATCTAAATCAATAAACTTAAAAATCATTATTTCATGATTTTTAACTACTTTAATTTGGTTTCTAATTTAATCTTTGCAATCTAGTCTGAGGCCGGAGCACTCCTAATCATTTCGCGGTTCACTATTTTATTTATTTGGGAGTGAAAATATTTTTGGAAGATTGGACCTTGGACTGTTCAACATTGTATCTATAGTGCTAAAACCATAAAATCAGACAATTTCCATTTTACCACATATAATTATCGATATACGAGATGGGCTATGGCAAACGTCATAGTTACAGTAGATCGAATTTATAAGTGAATTATCATGGTCAATTTGATTTAAACTAGATGGGGCAACGCCCTACAATTCTAAGTCAAACGGTATGATTGAGATGTGACATCGTCCTATTAAAATTGCGATTGTGTGTCACAAACGACCAGATTTGATGAACTTATTACCGATGGTTATTTTAGGACTGAGATCCCCTTGATAATAGAGCTTAAAACAATTGGTTCTAAAAGTCGAACTTGTTTTTGGAAGTCCAGCGAGAGTGCCTCGTCAACTTTTAAAATCTTTTTTGTAGAAAATCCCACATTTCGAATTTTTAAATAATTTTAAAAAACATTTTGATGAAGTTATACCAACTTTGGCATCCAGGCACTCCAATGTCGAAAGTTTTATCGGCAATAAAACAATATAAACGTAATCATTACGTCTTGTGTCACGAATTTATAAATTTGTACGACTGAAACAACACTATCGATATTATGACTTACATATTTCTAACATGTGTTCTTAAGAGGCTATAAGCCTTTATTCCACCGAGAAAAATTTATTGTCAGTAAAAAATACTGAAAAATTAGAAAACGAAAAATTATATAAAATTGCATTAGAGTGACAGAAACAAAAGCAAAGTTTATGGGAACATTTTATAGTCAAATTTTTACATCTTGAAGATAACATAACCAACAAAACTTCACAAAATAATTTAAGTTTAATTTGTATAATTACAATTCATCAATATCAAATAAAAAATATTTTATAAATTTCAACTCGCGAAGAATCACGAATGATAAAAATAATAGAAATGGTGGTTCACTATAATATTTTTCCAACCATAAAACGATCTTAGTGTGCGAAAAATATTTCTCGCCATATACTCTTTTTTGTTATTGTATTAGAATGTTGCTACAAAAAATACTCTGGTTAGTATTTTTTTCCATTTTATTATGGCAACACACCACGACATATAAAACGATTTTATCAATAAAATTTTTCTGAATTTTATTTCATTCTAAGTAGGTAGTTCAATCTGTATTTTTATCTCGTTACGTTTGTACTGACAGTAAATATTTTTTGGTGGAATAAAGGCACTAAGGGAGTTCCTTCATGCTTCTATTCCACCAAGAAATATTTACTGTCAGTAAAAACGAAACGAGATAAAAATATGATTTCCTATACTTAATACATTGAAACAAAAAACAATTCAGTAAAATTTTACTGACATAATCGTTTCATATGTAGTGGTGTGTAGCCATAATGAAATGAAAAAAAATCAGAGTATTTTTTATAGCAACATTTTAATACATTTTCAAAGAAAAAGTATATGAATTGTAATACCAATCAAACTTAAATTCCTATAAAAAAAATGAACTTGCCGAAGTAAATTTATTTTGTGAAATAACCAACAATTATGTTATTTTCAAGATCTCAAAATTTAACTATAAAATGTTCCCATACATTTAGTTTTTGTTTTTGTCACTGTAATGCAATTTTATATAATTTTTCTTTTTCTGATTTTTCAGTATTTTTTACTTATAGTAAATTTTTCTTGGTGGAATAAAGACATCGACCTCTTTATATCGGTTCATAAAAAGTTGTTGCAGGTATGATATGTTTTTCACTATAGAGGTCAACAGAAAATTATTCACAATATCTATCGACTAAAGACTAGCATTCGGGCAACATTGGTAACATGGATTCGGTTCCTACCGTCCCACTGCATGACAAACGAAATCCGATGTCGTATAATGTTCAATTTTAATTTACCAGCTAAAAATAGTATCCGGACCAGATCAGCTATGGGAAAGTTAAATCACCATACTGTGTTTCAAAAATATCAGCTGGTTTAATACCACGAAATTATTATTTATGAATTCCTCTTAATTCATTGGGGCGAAGGTATCGTTGCGTGTCCTAAATTTAATATTCCCAAATTAAATAGACCTCAATAAATTAAAGAAGACTTAAGTTTGCTCTAACTTGTCCTTAAACCAACAACAACGTTTATAATTAAATTTGGGAGTGTATATTGATAACTCAAAGTCACATTAAATGTGCCTTGTCATAAGATAATTCTAAGAGGTTACTAGGGTTGGCATGGGTGTTGTCACTGTTTACTAGACCCAATCCAATTAAAAACCTTGAGTTTTCCGGAAAATCTAGGGGAAAATCTAGGGGTGTAATATTCAATAGCTGTATAGCTTTAATAATTTACACTGTTAAATAATTTTTAAAAATAATGTTTGTATTTAAGACAGTTTAGGACAAACTTCACTTGATTATATAGTTGTATGAAGTTGGTGTTAAATTTGTCCTTAAATTTGTTGTTGCTTTAGGATAATTTAGGACAACTTCCCATAAATGTTATGCGGTAGTATATATAGATTTCTCGCTATATCGCCGCAGTCAAAAAATTGATTTAAAAAAAAAATCTCTTTGAGTATGTGCGTATGTAGTTGCGCATAGTAAATGTCTCTATAGCTTCTATAGATCGGCATGAAGCTTTATACTTAAGCTTTTCTTATAAATTAAGAGATCCCAATGACTTTTGGCTGAAATTGGTTCACCGAAAGTAGAAACAATTTCGTTTTCTCCAAATATTTTGAAAAGTATATCATTTACAAGAAAAGCGACCAAGAACTAAACGATTCTGAATTAGTTTTGCTACAATTTCGTTAGATACCAGTTTTTCAATATTAAACAGAAATTACGAGTTTTAACAAAAAACTGATTTTAACAAAAATTGACCTATGTACAGCTTAAACGGATTGTTGGATCGGGAGGAAAATTCCTATTTAAGCTTTCACCATAAATTGGGAGATCCCATTGATGTTTGGCGAAAATTGGCCAACCGGAAAAGAATTTGGCATTTAGGAAAAAACCAAACTATGGGTAATAGTTATTGTTAAACATGAAATATGTACGAAAAATAATTAAAAGAGATCATTTTTTTAAATGTTACCGAAAACGAGGAGTTTTGATATAAAAACTTTATTTCACCAAAATTTGACATCACTACAATCCGGACGAATTGACGAGAAGTAATGCTGGTATTCCACAATGAAACAATTTTTTCAGTAAAATTAATACGAGTTAAAAATATAAATCCTTTAGTTGTTAGAAAGAAACAAAAAAAAATCAGTAAAATTTACTAGGGAAAATGTTGCCATAAAAAGTATGAAACTCAATACTTTTTATGGCAACATTTGTTGTCTTTGTCACTCTAACGTAATTTTAATATGTATACACTCCTCTTTTCGGTTTCTCAGTATTTTTTGCTGATAAAAATTGTGTCACTGTGGAATACATGCATAAGGCGCGATTTAGATGATGAAAAAATGTTGGCCCACCAAAAAAAGAAGAGTTTGGTATATTAAAATTTTCGTGTGTATGACAAGAAAATAATAACATCGTGCAACAATTTTGCTGTGCGTTTTTGTCTATTTTTTTTTAGAGCAAATGCTGTCATAAAATAAAAATACTGCCATACAAAATAATCAACCCGAGTATATTTTATGGCAACAAATATTATTTATGGCAGTTTATATTTCTTTCTCAATTCTTTAAGCACACAGCACTCTTTTGCTGGGCCAACATTTTTTCATCATTTAAATCGCGCTTAAGTGGGGAAATTGTTGCCTTAAAACTCTGTGCTTTTTATGGCACATTTGTAGCACACCTTCAAAAAATAGTATGCGATGAGAATTTTTTCACACACTACTACAATTTTATTTATATTTTTATTTTAAAATTTTTGAAAATTTTGTGTTTCGTTAAAATAGTTTATTTTCATATTTATCTAAGTTATGTTGCCCCCAATCTGTCACTATTTTGACTATACATTTTGCTATAAGAAACAAACAAGTTACTGTCTTTGTCCCTCTAACGTAATTTAAATATACTCTTCTCTTTTCGGTTTCCCAGTATTTTTCACTGAAACAAATTTGTTTCACTGTGGAATCCACACATAAGACTAAAGTCGAAAATCGTGAAGGCACAACAACCCAGCCCAGGCTATTTGAAATGCCTTCCTGACTATCGCAAATTAGTACAATCAGAATTCTTTGTCTTTTCAAAAATTAATTTACCAAATGTAGCTTTGAAGTTTTCCAAGTTTTTCGATATTTCTAAACGGCGCTTATTCCAATAGATATTTATTTTGGATCGAGCCAGATTTGCTCAATAAAATGAGAAACCATGAGCAATTATTGAAATTTTAGTACGTTTTCTGTACCGGCATATGCACAAATCGGAACGAGAGTGGTTGCCAAGTGGTCAATATCTAGATTACGTGTTTTCACTATGCCACTTTCACTCCTAAAACTTATTGTTTGAAGCTGTGACAACAGAATTGCACGAACCAATGATAATCATGTCCAGTTCTAGCGCTGGTCTACCCATAACTTCCATGGTTGAACCATTAAGGCACTCTAAACTTAATTAATCGAATCTTGGTAATTAATACGGAGTGCCGTAATAACTCATCCATGGAAGTTATGGGTAGATCAGCGCTAGAACTGGATATGATTGTCGTTGGTTGATGCAATTCTGTAATCAGAGCTTCAAACAAAAAGGGTTCGGAGTAAAAGTGGTTTGAAAATACGAAATCTAGATATTGACCACTTGGCAACCACACTCGTTTTGATTTGTACATATGCCGGTACCGAAAATTTACTAAAAATTCAATAATTGTTTCATGTAGTTCGAAACAGAATTCGAATCTTCATCGACTTAAGCGACAGGAATGTATTTTTGATAGGCGTATCGTGAATTTATTTAATAAATATTTTCCAGATTTTCGGGAAACTTTGACCCATTGCATACAGATTTGGCCAATTTCAAGTCGATTTGACCCATTCATTTTTTAATATTTACTTTCGATTTCACTATTTTCGAAATAGTATGATCTATCGTTTCCACTCATCCTAGAATTTTTGATCTTTGATTCAGATTCTTAGCGGTCTCCCCAATTGTCAATTTAAATTAACCTTTTATGGTATGCCGAGTTCACCTGTTTGTGTAATTTATATTTTATTTAATTTATATTAATTTATATTTTGTGTAATTAAATATCATTAAGAGGATACAATAGCCATTACTGAGTATTAAAATGTGTACCTGCCAGCTTTATCTTAGCCACCATCATGATATTAGTTGAAATATAAATTACGAAAACAAGTAAATCGCTATGCCATATAGAAATTAAAATAAAAATTGAAAATTGGAGAGACCGTTGGGGCATAGCATATAAAAAGATTACTACTTAGCATAAATAGGTTTGGTTTTATCTTGGTCACATCTTATTGCGATCCTTGGTATCTTTAATTAATGGTCAAAATTCAAATTAGCCAAGTAGCTGTAATATGAAAATAATGGATGTTACTAGTTGTTAAATAAATCCATGGTGTCGTCCTAGGTCGATTTTTAGCATAGAATTTCATATATCTACCTCATTAAAAATATATTTCTACAGTGTACCACTATCACCACATTTGTATGACAGCTTTTGATTTTTGACCCTCATTTTAAAAAATAATTAAAAGGTTTTTGAATATCATTTAAGTGTACCATAACCTTCTCAAAATGCTGACCTACAATACTACAGCATTACTATATAGTCATTTAGGCAACAATAAGCAGCTTATACATGCTGTGGTATACACTCTTACAATTTCCAACAATTGGTCACATTCAATTTCACTTTTCAGTTTCGCAAAACTAATTTCTATTAAACCGTACATAAAAAATAATTTCCTCTTTTCGGTTCTCACGGAAATGGAATTGAACAAAGTTTTGCTTATCGACCTTAACATGTCAGAGAGATGGGCCGACCACTAATGAACTATAAGTCTAAACAAATTTCCTATTTGATCCTTTAAGCGTTCTCACACGAAAAGTGTTTCCTTATTAAACCAAAAGTTTGGACTAAATGACAAATGATAAAATATGTTTCCCAGTTACTTTTCACGAATGGTGCCATAGATTGGTAGATTCACAATCACCACATAAAAAATGATTTGGTAATTTTCAATATTGGCTAATTGGTAGATTCTAAGGGTGTTGACCGAGTTGAACTAAATTTAATTTATAAATTAAATTAATTCTGCTCATCAAATTTTCCAATTGACTCACCAAAAAGTGTAGCATCAAAAAGCTTTAATAATATAACTTTCCGCAACTTCACGTAATTTCTGTAGCTACACTTTTTTAAAAAAATTTCATTCCTCAAGTTTATATATCAGAATATCAGCTAAATTGCACAAACTGCATTCTATAAAGTATACAGTTCTAAAATTTTGCGCGATAAACGTGATGTGATAAAATATTTTTTAAAAAACATTTTGAATCTTTAATTTAAAAATTATAGGTGAGGTTTGAATAATATTCTTCTGAATTATATTTCTTTATGCCGCATCAATTCTTCTGCATTATTTTCCATTAAATAACGTTAAGATTTGATATTTAATACATAAATAGTATAAAGCAAGTACATTCGACATAAAGTCGACTTTCACTATTTTTATTACCATTATATTTTTTTATAATATAAGATTTGTAGACAAAGTCTAATCGATCATTATAAAGAATTTTAAACAGACATATACTTAGTATCTACGTACAACTATACATAGTAAATTATATAAGGTCATCATCATCACCATCAATTTTAAAGATGGTTAAGCGCCAAATAGTTATTTTATCGTGTATAACGCAATCCATGACTATGCAAAAATGATCTATTGTAGTAAGTAGTAGTAGTAGGTATATACAAAAATAACACTTAACAATTTTAACAGTATATTTTAGAATTGAGATGGTCAAGGTTGTTGTTAAAATTTTTAAAATATATAATAATTATTGCTATTTTACGTTTTTTTTTAAGGTAGCCCACTTGACGAGATATTATATGCGGTAACCGTTTTACGATTAGTAATTTTACACCGTCAAAAAACTAGTAATTTAGCACGTGTGTGTGTGTGTGTGCGAGCACCCGCTCACGGTCATAAGGTTAAATATCAATAAATATACATAATGTGTATACAAAATGCCAGAAGCATATAATTTTTAATTAAATATTTTAGTATATATACATAATTGCACGGAAGGTTTTACCGAGTTACATAAAATCGTTTATAATAATCACATTACACACACACACACTCATAAAAATGTATGATCAATCCTGATCATCAATCTTTTTAACCGATCGCATAGCATTTTCTTGCATGCTAGGTACGTACTGGTATATTTAAATAAAATTATCCAATTTCCATAAATCGTGCACATCAAGATCACAAAACTAACGAACGATATATAAAATACGATCACATGATCACATAAATTTTGTGTATCTATCGACATTTTCCAAATACATATAAAATATAATGATAATATAATGAAGATCAGTTCAATTGATCACGATTTTTTTTTACATTTTTACATGTATTATTGAATTTTCATTAAATGGCGCGCGATTTAAATGTGCGATCACTTATTTTTCTTTTTATATTAAATTACTTAACAACTTTACTTACAATTAATTTATACATTTTTGTTTTTTTTTAGATTAATAACACCTTTAAAATAAATGAACAAAAAAAAAATTATTAATTATCACTATATGATATTGTTTTATATGTAACGATCACTATAAATCACTTCACTTAATAATATCAAAATAATCCACCTTGATGCACTCGACAATATAAATACAGGTAAGATAATTAAACAAGATCACACGTATCGGTACTTTATAGTTCCAAAATCCAAAGTAGACTAATAAAGGATTCTAACGGTGCCGCAGCTTTTATATCCACGCGGTGGAGGTATGAAAATGTAACTCAAATGGTAAATCCGCGATTATTCTCAACAACAACAAAATGTTTAGTGTGAAAGGTAGCATTATTATTACATTTTGTTATTGTTTCTAAAATTATAAACAATTTATTTGTTATTATTTTGTGCTATTCTATGTGTTTTTGTTTATATGCGCGCTCTAAGAAAGTGGGGATGTTTATATACATTAAATATAAAGATGGGGTTATTTTTGGAATTAAATTCTCTCTCGTAATTTTATGATCGTGTGCGCGCGCGCGCGCCACTCGATCATTTTCATTTTCGTTTGGCTGAAGATGAATGAAAACGCAAAAAATATTAACATAAAAAAATTATTTCGCGTGTTGGATGGTTCGTTGATACCTGAATGAATTAAAAATTAAGTGTAGTAGGTTATGTATCCATCAATTTTTCCAAATCACCTACGTACGTTTTTATTACCTCATTCATGTATGTAAATAAAATATTAAAATTGTAAATCATAAACACAAACTACCTTATTATTATTATTACTACTTAATAAATAATAACAATTTTACAATAAAAAAATAATTTATTCTAATAAAAATTGCTCATTCAAGATCAAGATGATGATGATGATGATGAATTAAGTCGTCTCGTAGTTTGCGTAAAATTATAATTAAATAGAATTAATTGTAGAAATTGCTTTTTCAAATCGTGTAAATTGCAAATTTGTTACGCCAAATAATTGTAATGGACCATATAGCAGATAGATTAATCTTCATGAACTTATAATTAGGCAGTGTAAAAGTGAAAATAATTTCTTTGTTAAATTAATGAAATTCATCTAATTTAATTATGTGCGATAATTTCGAGTTGTTATGTAGGAGAAAATTTTGATTTGTGTATCGCAACGGTATTCGTGCTGAAAAAATTTGTTATTGCCCTGCAAACAAAAATAGTGGATGGCAATCAATTTATTTAAGTTTTACAAAATTCGCCTGAAGCGGTGCGAATTTTTTTTACATAATTTGTTCAGTATACATAGTTTGAATTCGAGTTGCATTTTATGGACAAACCAAATCTGTTGACAATCGTTTTGTTATATCGAGAGAAAATATTATTACATGAAGGTTATGGAAAAGTAAAAGGTGAGGGGCTGTAAAAAGTGAAGTTAAACCAAATCGTACATTGTTGGAAAAAATTGCGGATTACTAGACACAGGAGCCAATATATCCTACCCAGGCGTACACTTCAGACATATGCCTTCTCGGGTAAAAACTGCAAATGGTGGTCTTTACTGAACTAAACTCAACGCTTGTTAAATCTGATAAGACATCTTTATATAACGATTTTTCTTCCCAACAACATGAGGTTGTCCAAAATTCCATCAATCAATTCCCATCATTTGAAACTTTAGGTCTATAGGCAAAACCGATTTAATCTAGTAAAGGATGCTTACCTCCTTCTACTGATCGATGGGTTGCTAGGGCGGCTTAACAAAGCGAGGTTCATTTTAAGCCTTGACTTGAGAGACGCCATTTGACAAATACCATTAGATGAAGGATCGAGGGATAAGGCAGCTTTTACTGTTCCCTGAAGACCGCTGCATCATTTTACTATTATGGCTTTCGGGCTTTGTAACGCACCGCAGACGATGTGCCGACAATGTAGACTAGATGTTAATTACAAGTGAGACATTTGATGAGCACGTGACATTACTAGCTACGGTAGCAGGATTACTAAAATTAGTTAATTTAACGTTAAATATCGTAAAGAGCAAGTTTATGATTCGAGAAATCAAATATTTGGGATATGTTGTTGGTGACAGTATCGTAAAAATAGATTCTGACAAAGTCTCGGCTCATCAGAAATTTATTTGGGATCAAGTAGTGGCTCAATATTTTGAAAATCTAAAGCAGGCTCTCTCAACTTCATCTGTCTTGTGTATATTTTTATAATTAAAATTAAAGTTAAATCTAATTGGTAATGAAAATAAATTTACCATCGATTTTGGGACTTTCGTATGTAAAGTTCCGATTCATAGTGACCAGTTGTGTTAATATTTTAAAATATTATATATATTTAGTGACACTCGAATGGGTATAATTACCTATACTTTAGTTTTTATCGACAGTGAAAATTGTCGAGTGGTTGTGTATTTAAAACTTATATAGTAAAGGGTTTTCCATTAAGAGGTTCCATTTTGAATAGCCTGTTGTTTGGGCAGCTGTCGTGAAGTACCTTCTCACACAGCTCAATTTTTTCTACCAGCATTAGTGAAACTGGTGAAGAAATTTGAGCTGTTGGGAGTAGTTAGTGATGTGAAGAATCGAATATTGCTGCTGTAGTCTATGCTGACAAAAACCCAGGTTTGTCGATTCCTCGTCGATCTTTGGAATAAGACATATTTAACACATTTTTTCGGCTGGGATAGCAAAAACACTATCTGCATTACCATTTTTCGATTGGAATTTTTTAAGAGAATGTTTGGTAAAGTCAACCTTGCGAAAGTTGGAACAGTACAATATTTCGGCTTCCATATGCGAGCGTTGCCATTATGATAGTAAAAAGTGATTGACACCGTTAGAGTCAAAAGTTGTACAGATTAGGTTAGAATTTGTGGTAGTGTAATTATTGGCATCAGAAGTAAAATCCAGAGCGAGTTGAATGTTCAATCTGTTCTTGATGTTACTTATTTAGAATAAACCAGAGTTCAACATATTGTCCGCAAATAAAACTTCCTTGGGTGTATTCGAGTTATCAGATAGAAAGACAATTTTTTTCCCCGTGTCTGTTTTATTGTAAATTTTAACACATAGCAGCTCGATGTTGTTAGTTCTAGAAAGGAAAAATTAAAAGGAGTCGACAAAGAGAACATCAAAGAGATGTGTGTTCGATTTTAGACACACCTCACAAGATTTAGTGCGGAGTCCGATTACATTTTGGAACTAAAGGTTAAGGTTGTTATTACGTTTATCCACAAACTCTCGTACAAAGGTAGAATTAGACCACGAGTTTGGAGACATGTATAATTCGAACATAGAGTTTGGAACCGTGATTTTGAAAGATGTCATTAAAACGTGGTAGATTTCTGCACTTAAAAAGAATTTCAATTAATATAAATATTGATTAGTTTAAGGTTGATTTGAAGAATATCGTTGCGTGTGTAGTATTCCAGAACCTTGAAACTCCCTGCTGATATAAATTCGAGTTAACATCGTGTATAACATTAAGTGGATGATTTTCCACAATACGGTTGGTTCTGGTAAGTACAACATTAGCAAGCACTTTGTAAGCGATGTTTAACAATGTCTTGGTTCCACACTTGGGCGGTCATCTTTCTTATGTAGCGGACAAATGTGTGCGGTCTTTTAGTTTTTGGGTATTTCCTCCTGATCGAGTAGATCATCACGATGCGACCATAAAGATAAATGCAAGAGTAACTCCTCCAAGTTTTAATAGTTCTATGGGGATTCCATCGGAAAATTCCGATTTATTAGGTTTCAAAAATAGGGCCTTACTGCGGTTAAGTCTGTAATAAAATTAGATCTCGAATTTCCGATTTTCTCTTGCAAACGAATTTGTTTTCGATACATTTTCTCATTAATTTGCGCTTATGTTTTGGAGGAATTTGTATGCAGCTTTCCGAGCGCAGAGATATTTTGTGTGAGAGTAGTTTTGCGAGCCAACCATTCTTCGCGCAGCTTTCGTTTATTTTGAACGAGTTGACGGCACTAATTGTCGAACCAATCATTTCGTGATCTTGGTGATCTTCTTCCAATTGTGTTTTCCGCTGCTGCGCATTTATTGCTAACTGAATAGCTTGCCATTGTTGATTGCGTGACTCATGATTTTCATCGTACCGGTGTAAATTTTCAGTAGCAGTTGACTGGTAGTTCTGTACGGAGTACTCATTTTAAAATGCATTGATTTTCCATCTTTCAATCTCCAATCTCCAACGAAGCTTATAGATTTGTCGAGCTGATGAAAGCTGTTGTAATATGTTAAAGTCACCAACGATAATTTTGATATCATAGAGCGCGATGTGACTGAAAGAATAGATATTTCACATCGTCTGACTTATCTTCAGATGGCGCATGTGCATTGACAACCGTGATATTGCAAGTTGATAATATGCCGCGGGCGGTTGCAAGTGAACGAGAAAGCCGAATTAAAATTATCTATCTTTTTGATGGACGATGTAAACAGTAAAGTGTGTAATCGTGGTTGATATTATGGATGCAACTCTGTGAAAAGTTCCTCCTGGTTCGAAAGATTATGGAAATCTCAATGTACGTTTTCCGAGGTTGGTTTTATAATGAAATCAACAAATTAGTCCGAGGCCTTTGTATAGGGTTTATAACTTGATGAATTTTGTAAGAGTAGGTCCGGCGTTCAACTCACTTTTCACGTGTGTTGATCACGTACGTAGTGATATATCTTAAAGACACCGACAAGTCGTATATGTGCCTTCCATATTTTTTTCTGTTGGTGCTAAATTGCTTCTGTTTTTTTTAAAATTCATTTTACAGTGTCAGGCTTAATTTGTAATTGTGGAATTTATTAGTTGTTGGTCGCTTTGCATGCCTGCAGTCTGCATCCTTCATTGGTTGTTGTAATGACAAAGAGGCGGTTCTGCGTCATCAGTGATGTGCTGTTCTTGTTCATAGAACTGATCCTTGGTTGTTTCATCTGCCTCTTCTGTTGTAATATACCACTAAATTATGACAGTTGTATTTCGTATATTTATTGCAGCGATTATTATGCTATTAACTGGATTTCATTCCAATAAAGTTTTCTTTGCTTTATTTATGGTTGTGTTGTTCATCCTAATTTTGTTCATAGGAAACACCTCATCAAGAAAATAAGTGCGAACAGTTCATTAATAGTTAGACCCACCCTAGGCCGAGCAGTTGGAAAAAACAACTAGAAAGTCAAAAAATGTGTCGATGAACTATTCGTGGCACCACACACTATAACTCTAGAGGCCCTGTTTCATTAATACCAACTCCAGGGCATGTTTTGTGGTACAGTTTTAGCACCCATCTAATTATTTCGATTATGTCGATGTTGTGCTCATCAAATCTGTTCTCGAGATTTAGGCCCGTGCGGCACATTTTCTCTTCTTTAGATATTTACTTTTTTTTGAACGATATATTGCGAGAGTTTAAAGTGTTAATGTAAGTGTAGAATGCTAGTTATCCTGCTGTGTTCCGCGATGTTAGGTCTGTAGAGAATTGTGTTGTACCGTGCCTACTAAATATATGCTGGTTCTGTACAGCTCAGATGGCTTATCTGATCGAGATGATTCCTCATTTTTAAGTTTTTTTTCAAAAATTAGGCGATCCCAGTTATTTTTGAGAGAAATCTTGGTCGTTTTTTGCAAATATTTTCAATAGTACAGCATTTATGGGGAAAACAATTAGGAGCTATTTCCAATTTTTAGTTAAAAAAACTGTTTAAAAATTAAATCAGTATATTTTAATTAATTTTACATACAGAGTTGCAATACAAATCACAGGTTATTCAAAATTTTTATCTAAATTTGTCGTCGCTACAATGAAAATTTAGTTCGTTTAAATGTAATTTGATTTGTAAGTTCAAATAATTTGTTATAAAAGAAACTTCGATAAATCGCTATACTGTTAAAGTTACCCGAAAGTCCCAAGCCGAAAAAACAAACAAAATGGTAATGCAGATAATGTATGAAACCTCAGCCGAAAAAAATTTTTTATTGCCGAAAGACGTGTTACTCCGGAATAAAAATGTTACTTAGTACAACGATCACCTCCAAATAATGAGACAACGTCTCATACAAACCACAAATATATCTTTCCTTTCTCTCTTCTTTTCCTACTTTCTTTCTCTTCATATCTGTTTCGATTTTGCATTTTTAAATACAATTTTATTAACTAACTTAACTGATGATGGTGTTTTCAGCCAGCTCGCCTTCATAAAATCACTTTGGCGATGTGTGAGACATCCAGATCATTCGTTCTCTTCTTTTAGCAGGTCACACAGGAGCCTCTCGGAAAATGTTCTTGCTCAATCCAATTTAAATCAAACGAAATGATGATGACTCAATATAGCCCCCTGCATTTTACAAATATCTGGAAAAGTAGCTTCACTTAGACAATAGTTTTACAGCTCTAAAAGCTCTTCTGCTTTCTCTAGTATGCTGATATTAGGTAGTTTCTCCATCCTAAACGGTAGCGCATTATCCCCTGCGATGGTACTTGGATAAATACTATCTCAGTGTGAGCCGTTCCATGTAGACTTAATGCCTCTGTCCACTCTACAACCCAGACTGATCAGAATGAAACTTTTTACTTGTGCTCATAAATTAGAATATCCCAATGATTTTTGGCGGTATAGTACCACCGGAAGGGGCAGCATCAATAAGAGCTTTTTAGTTTTTTACAAATATTTTAAAAAGTATATCATTTACTAGACGACTAAGAACTAAAAACTCTACAATATCGGTCGAGATTAGTTTTATCAAAATTTAAGCAGAATTGACGATTTTTCAGCAAAAGCTCCGCCTTCGTACAACCCAACTGATTTAATATTTGGGGTGAAACTTAAAAATTAAGCTTTTTTTATAAATTGAAAAACCCTTGCGAAATGTGGTGAAAATTTTTGAGCTGGTAATGGCATCTTCCGTATAAGCTTTTAAGTTTTTTGCAATGATGGTAAAAGTTTATAGCATTTACAAAAAACTGCAAACAGTTAAAAGAGTTAAATAAATTTGAAGATTATAGTTTATACCAAAAAGGATTGACCTTGTCGGTTTTCTGAAATTTACGTCGGAGTTACAATTTTTGATTAGTATATGGCAAAAGAAAGTCGGGTGTTGGCCACAACATACTCACCACTTCTGTTTTAACCGATTTGAATAAATTTTTTCATGTACAAAAAGTAAAAATATCTTCTCATTGAAGTCTGCTGGTCCAGTAGATCGAAAGAAATATTTCGTGGCCTCAAGGTTCCATTTATGTAAAGACTATATAACACTCCACCCTCTCATATACCGATTTCAATTTAAAATCCAACAAGTAGATTTCCGTATACAGCGCACATAAAAGTATGTATAACAATGCTATATGTATATATTCCCATTTTTACGGTTTTTTGGCTACTGTAAATTATCTAATTGTCTTTCTTTAGAATCATAAATTATTCTTTCGTTTCATTTAAGGCAACAACAACAAACAGCGAAAATTATTTTGGAATCTCTTGAGTAACAACATTTTTCTGTTGTTGTTGTTGCTGTTGAATTTTGTGTAAGTCAAGGAAGAAGCACGAGGAAGTATGATAAAAATGCTAAATTTAAGATATTTTATTTATAAACGAAGACGTATAAGAAGAAGAAGAAGTAAAGAAGTTTTTTAATTTAAAAAATCGTGTATAATTTTTTTTTTTGTTTGCGAATATAAAGAAGTTTCTGCATCGCTTTATGCTATGTAGTCGAAAATAATTATGTCATTTTTATTGGTGTCAATCTTAGAGATGACTGGAAATATGATTTTTTACTTTTTTTGCCTTTTCGCTTTAATTTAAGAAACGCCAGACTATGCAGAGACACAAAAAGTAGCTGTATATAATAAGAAGATTCTAAGAGGAGATAGCCACTATTATAAAATAAATTAGATGATCACATAACTAAAACTAAGTGCATAACACTGAGACGTATACAGGGTAATATATAAGATGTCATTTTAATGATCTCATTTATATTTCAATCACAATTTTACTATTTTGAAACAGCATGACGTCTGTCCAGTAGATTGTTTATGGCACCATAATCCATCTTATAAATTATATCGCGTTTAATTTTAATTTTATTATCGCACCGATTGGATTGTTAATCTATAAAAAATAATAATAAGTGTGACTTGTATCTGACAGAGTGACAGTCATGGAGATGAAGATTATAATGTGGTATTGCTTTATTAGTGTATTTTGAAAATTTATGCTTTGTGGTGACGAAATATACGATACTTAAGTAGTTTTTTTAAAATTAGATGTGCTCCGCTGGGCGCCATGTGAGGGGGATGATTAATACGTTTGAAATTCGATATGACTTTAATGAGATTTTTCGTCGATTTGACATTCAGCAAATTTGTAAAATTGATGGGACTATTATCCAAAATATTTATTAGTTTCACGGTAGTTTTAGTAAATAATTTTGATCAGCCATGATCCAAATTGGTGCGTTAGAACACATTTATGGCACACATAATATTTTATATTACATCACTTTTGAAAGTAGCTGTATAAGTTGAAAGTCTTATTGTTGCAATTTATAATTCATTTGCTTTTGAAAATTAAACAAATCCCCAAACAAATATTATCTGACAAGCACAGTCTTTAGTGAAATTAAAATATTGAAATGAATGCAAAATATAAGTTAAAATTATTTACGAAAGAATAAGAGAAAACTGGAAGGAAATATCCTATATAAATTTATATAAAACGTTGTCCGTGGAGAGTTCTATGGAGATAATGAATAATGGAAATAACTTCTACATTATCCAAATTGTTTCTCTTTATACCGTTGGACTATATAGCAACTTGGTATTGTAAGAAAACTCGTTGCCGAGTTTAAACGATCATCAAACTTGGAGAACATTTTGGTGAGGGCCGAAAATCAGTTTTTCGAAAATTGTTTTACCGAAAACGACAATTCTGTTGAAATCTGTCGGAATTTGTACGAAATCTTTGAAAATGTATTAATTCTTCTTATTCAATTTTTTAATGTTAAGGGGCTCTTGTTCATTGATAGCTTATTGAATTAAAATAAGCTCTAAATATGCAATGCAAATATGTAGATATAATGTAATTTTTATTTTTATTGTAATTTAGTTTATTCTAATATGGTTAAAAACTGCTTATACATTTCTGTATACAAATAATAACGAAAACCCATTAGAATATTTTTACCCGAGTTTCAATTTGAAAAATAACTTTAGTCCGTTCTAATTGGCAATCTATTCCAACTACATCCGAAACTCATTTAGGAAAACACTTTCATTATTCAAACCAATTTCCACCGGTGTGAAGTTTCTAACGTTAATTAAAAATGTAGCTACACAAATTAACAAAAAAGTGTAGCGTACGCAACAAATATTTTACAGTGTATGCATCTTATCTACATTTCACAGGTAAATAATTTATAAGACAAACCACAAAACTAACATTAAATTAATAATTTCGAATTAAAAACAAACGAAAAATATACTGATATATATGTACAAATATTAAAGTTTTCAAAGTTTTATCATATACTAATATTTAAAAATTGAGGTTAAACACATAATTAAAACTCCATCATAGAGTTTTCGCAATATAGCCACTAGTATTCTCAAATAGTAGACATCCGAGCCTATTCAAATTTGTATAGCCCGTACATATAAAAAGGGATGGGTTCCTCTGAATAGCTCGAATGTCTACTATTTGAGAATACTAGTGGCTATATATTGCGAAAACTCTAGGATGGAGTGTTAATTGGGAGTGTAGGATCAGCTTCTTTATACAAATTTTATGAAAATATGAAATTTTGTCTGAGGAGCCCAACCCTTTTTATATGTACGGGCTATACAAATTTGAATAGGCTTGAATGTCCACCATTTGAGAATTCTAGTGGCTATATTGCAAACACTATATGATGGAGTGTTAATTATGTGTTTAACCTCAATTGGTAAATATTAGTATATGATAAAACTTTGAAAACTTTAATATTTGTACATATATATCAGTATATTTTTCGTTTGTTTTTAATTCGAAATTATTAATTTAAAGTTAGTTTTTGTGGTTTTTCTTATAAATTATTTACAAGTTAAATATAGATAAGTTACATACACTACAATATATTTGTTGCGTACGCTACACTTTTTTATTAATTTTTTGTGTAGCTACATTTTTAATTAACGTTAGAAACTTTACACCGGTCCAATTTCCTTGACATTTCTTTAACAGTTTATTTCCAATAAAATTGATTGTAAGTCAGTTTTTCATATAAAACTTGTTCAATCACAAGGGGCTGAGAACTGGTTTAAGTTTCTTCTACAAATTGGGAGATCCCAATGAATTAGTTCAATATGAGCTTTTTCATTTTTTGCAAATATTTTGAGAAGTATCTCAATTACGAGAAAGATAACTAGGCACTAGAATAGTCTATATTAAATTTGCAACAATATCGGTTCAGATAAATTTTTCAGGTTTCCCGAAAATTATACAACAAACAATTGAGCGAAAAACAATTGATCGAAAAACAATTCATCGAAAAACAAATATGAAATCTCCAACTTACATATCAACAATAACCAAATGTGCGTGAAAACAATTTTGCAAATAACAATTCATCGAAAACACAATTCTTCGAAACAAAATTTTTCATCTAAAAGTTTCTTTTAAACATCAGTATTTACAGGTAAAGATTTCTTATGGAAATTTTAGAATTCTTGTAAAATGAAATATAGTGTAAATTCCAGGTAACTCACATAAATATGGCACTTAACATAAATATGCTATAATTCTTCCTCTATCCAGAACAGAAAGCTGCTTGACGATTTCTTGAGTAGGAGCTGAGGTATATATCGTCGTTATAGAAGAAAAAGTAATCATCTACATATTTATGATTTCAGTTATAAGGGTTTTAGTATTAACTTTTCTATTAAAAACCCATTTTTTTTAAATTAAATAGTTTGATTACTGTATCTTTTATAATATAAAAGATACAGTAATCAAACTATTTAATTTAAAAAATTGGATTTTTAATAGAAAAGTTAATACTAAAGCCTTTATAACTGAAATCATAAATATGTAGATGATTACTTTTTCTTTTGTAACGATGATATATTCTCGTCAAGTAATGCTCCAAAATCGACGAATACTTTTGACCAATATATTTCCATGTTATAAAAATGGCTCCAATCATCATGAAAATTCATATAGGTAATTTCTAGGCTATGCTGAGCAATTACGCAGGACTTCATTTTTTCTTAAAATCATGGGAAACTGCCCAAATCTGAGCCAATAGTTTCGGCTCGGCATATTAGTTATTATGAATATTTTCGATGAATTTTATCTTCGCACAATTCGTTTTCGCACATTTTTCGGGTCCCAATGGAATTTACTATGGAGATTTTACAATTCATCGAAATAAAATTAAATCGATATTGAGTACATTTTGAAACGGATTATTGTGCTGAGGTACATAATTTATTGGAATCGAACTGAATGGCTATAATAATTCGAACATTTCGGGAAGTCATTGTGCAAGGTGGTTGGCGCCAACTACTAAAATGAAGGAATCGTCTTATAAAATAACAACTACTAAAATGAAGGAATCATTCCTCAAAAATTGTTTAAACATTTTTTTTTTCCGTGATTACAGGGGCTCCAACTCAAGAAATCATCAAGCGGCTTTATGTTCTGGATAGGGGAAGAATTATAGCATGTTTATGTTAAATAACATTTTAATGTGAATTACCTGGTGTTTACACCATATTTCATTTTACAAGAATTCTAAAACTTTTATAGGAAATATTTACCTGTAAATACTGATGTTCAAAAGAAACTTTTAGATGAAAAATTTTGTTTCGATGAATTGTGTTTTCGATGAATTGTTATTTGCAAACTTGGTTACACGCACATTTGTTTATTGTAAAATTGTATAGTGTTCATATTTGTTTTTCGATGAATTGTTTGTAGCATAATTGTTTGTAGCATAATTTTCGGGGAACCGTGCGGGATGGAACATTTTTAAGATTTTTAAATTAAATCGGTTAACCGGATATGAAATCTTTTGAGAAACGATTATTAACTAAAGTTCATAATTAAATTTGCAACAACTTGTCCAAATCTTTTTTCAACAAAAATGCGGCCATGTACAGTCCAAACAGATTGCTTCATTGAGATGAAGCTTCATTCTTAATTTTTTCTTCAAATTGAGAGATTCCTGTGCATTTTTGGCCGAAACTAGGAACATTTGGAAATGACAGCTTCCATTGGTGCTTTTCGGCTTTCGAAATATTTTAAGACGATTAAAATAAAAATATTGTAAATTAAACTTAAAACAAAATTAGGTCCGACCATATTTTAAATGTTAACGGATAAGAAGAAGTGGCAGCTTCGTGGGAGCTTTTCCATGTTTGTAATGGAGTTTACTTTTTTAACTGAAATTGATCTTGTTGTTTCCTGATATTTAAGCAGCAATAATGATCTATATAACCCAACCTGATTGCCTGCCTGCCTGCGTTCGTCGGTGACGCCAGATGTGAGTTTGCTATCAGTTTGCTTTATTAAAACACTGAATTTGTTATATATCAAATTAATTTTTATCAACAAGAATTCAATTTGTTCAACTTTATGTGTTCTTATAACACATAACAAATAGTGATTTGCTCATTCTAAATACCTGCCCATCTAATGCAATTCATAAAAAAAGGTTAGTTCAAACACAGTTTTAAATTGATTTTTAACGATTTCTATAGGGAAGGGAATTTGTTCTGAAAAATAATACCAATTTATAACAACAAAATTACGATTTAAGCAATAAAAATATATATTTAAAAAAACTTTTTAAAAAACCACGCTTACATTTAAAGGCTCTAAAAAGTAGATAATAAAAGGCTTTGAAAAGTAGAAAATAAAATATTTCGTCCTTACTCCTATCCAGGTATATTTATAACAAGTAGAAATTTAAAATTAATATGACTAAAAATATAAGCGTGGGGCGCTCCTTTACGGCATTAGTAATTTAAGACTACTATACACATGAAGTAAATTCTTAGTAAAGTCTTTTAGTAACACTAATAGAACAGTCTATTCTGATGTATCCTAAGAATAGATTTTTTGCTGGAGCATTTCAGTATTAACGTAAAAATGATATATTGAGAGATAGTATATCTGTATATATTCAGAAGGAGCGCCCCACGCTTATATTTTTAGTCATATTAATTTTAAATTTCTACTTGTTATAAATATACCTGGAAAGGAGTAACGAAGAAATATTTTATTTTCTACTTTTTAGTCATCGAAATTTGCAATCAATTTTTCGATCATGTTGAAATTTGTCACCAAGTTGCAAAAAGATAGATGGTATATCTATCTATGGACCTTACCTTTTAGAATGCGATCCGAGAGCACTATGCCATATGATTGTTTTTTATTATAGCCAACATTTATAAGTCTTTGTCAATATGTGTTTTTTTTGTCAGTTTTTTTAGTCGCGTCCCACAGATCTCAGTCTCACCATCTCTGCCAATGCCTCATTATTATATGGCTTCTTTCCTGTCAATTTTTGACAAAAGCTTTGAAAAAACAAAGGTGGTTTTTTAAAAAGTTTTTATAAACTTACCTTGATAGGAGTAAGGAAGATTTTTTTTAATGTCCAAAAATGTTAGAATCATGAATTGTCATCGGAGTTAAGCCTGTATGCAAAATTTCAGCTCAATTGGACAATCGCAAGTGGTTGAAAAATTGATTACAATTTGACGATACAAACAGACACACAGAGTGAGCTAATATAAGCGTGGTAATGAGAACGAATTCAGTGTAGAACGAAAGCACCGTTTAAATAGAAAACAACCGCAAAGATGGAGACAACGACTTCAAAATCAAACACCTGGAGACAACGAATTGCATATGAAAGAGCTGATCAGAGACAAATTATTCAAAAAGAATAAATTCATTGTGTTGAGGATCGAGGTTTTATTCATGACTGTGGGCCTTTCAACGTCATTTGCGAGATCTTGCAAGCATTTTTTCGTGGCAAATTTAGTGTATTAAGACTTCAATTACAAAAATTATCCGAAGGTGATCACTCAATGATCAAAACGTTTATATAATAAAATTTATAACTAATTAAAAATTTGTGGTCTTTAATTAGTTCGTGGTTTTAATAAGGAGAGTGTATTTGTAACAGTTAAACAAACTTATATAAATGGATACCACGGCGACTCCGCAGTGCAACAAATTGACAAATTAAATTGATAATTTTAAATTATCTTTTGCCTTTTGGCACGTCTTCATTAGGGAAAGGTGCTAAAAGGCAAAAGGTAATTTAAAATATCAATTTAATTTGCGCCCAATTAACTATTTAATTAATTAAAGAACTTAAAAACAGCAATAAAACCTTTGGCTATATCAACATTTATTTCCATCATCTCTACTTAACTCCTAAACTGCTTACACTTTCTGTGATTTTAACAATGCAATGCAAATTAGTTTAATTTACATAAAACTAATGTTGTAAGGAAGTATCTAGTTTTTTTGTTTTCTATGCATAATAAAATCTTACCTTTTAATGTTTGTTTCCTAGGGGTATTTGTATAACTAGGGGTGAAGAAAAAACGCGCTAAACAATTCGTCAAATGACCAGAAGATTTAGGTAATGAAATACGACCGGAAAAAATTTAAACGGATTTAAAAATATTTTCAAACTTATTAGATTAAAAGTATTCAAATTTACTATGATGGATGCAGACTGATATATAAATGCAACTTCTATAATTCTTTAAGAGCAAAGGTTAATCTCATACAAGTTTTTCGAAATTCATTTCAAATTTCAAATTTCTCGTCCCAGGTTCGTCGCCACTTCATTTTATGAGATGGCTTTGAAGTCTTTTGTATTTTAAAATTGTAAAATTTCCGAAAATATACAACTATTTTGATGTAAACAGGCAAGATCATGAAATCCGACCGAAAAAATGAAATGTTAGAAAATATTTCATTGGATAAACACAAAAAATTTTGAAAAAATGGTCAAAGTTGGCGTAAATATTTTGTATGAAAACTCAAATAAATAACAGTTTAACATAAAAACTTAATTCGACAACTACTTCATAATCGAGCAGTTTTAACGGAAATGTTGTACCGGTAAAAAATGACTTTTGAAAATCTTGTTGGAGATTAGCCATTGCTCTTCAAATATTATAGAAGTTATGCATTTAAACATCAGTCTGCATCCATCATGGTAAATTTGAATACTTTTAATATAATAAGTTTGAAAATATTTTTAAATCCGTTTAAATTTTCCGGTCGTATTTCGTGATTCCGCCCCAGGTTCTCCAAAAAAAAAAAGCAAAAATCAGGTTAAGGATGATTGAAAGATTGATCTAATTGATCGAAGTATTTCTGCCGCAGAGCAAAAGTTCAGCCAATTAGATCGAGAAGCGTTGGCTATATATGGGACTCTCCAAATATTTAACATGTACTTGTACGCGAAAGAGTTCAAGTTGGTCGTTTATTTTTCAAGAGTATCTACTATTTAAGAAGTTCCGTTAGTTGATGATAATGCACACATCATAAACAGACGATAAACGCGATAAATTCTCTGACCCATACCAACGAGAATATCATGCTCGAAACAGACAGAGACTCACTCCTGTTAACATTCAAACAGTCACTTGTGAATTTTCAAAAAGTCTTCGAAACGATGTTTTACAAAAACATTTTACATTAAACGCAACTTGGCATTGCAAAATGAAAAAATCTTGCTCGGCAACAAGTCTATTTGAGAAAAATTGAAATAGACATTACATCATTGGTTAAAAGTAAAAAATCCAAAAGAGCCCGAAATAGAAGAAATACATCGGTGAGAAGAAGCAGAAGAAAAAATAAAATCAATTTTTGCTTACCATGCATGCTAAATTGTAATTTTCGGTGAACTGTCGAGTTTGTTGAATTGTCTTTTTCGGTAAATTGTGTTTTTGTTTAATGGTAACTTCGGTTACATAATAATTAGTAATTTCGGGAATGCCAATTTGCGGATTTACTGATTGGTCAGAATGAAACTTCATACATAAACTTTTTTTTTTTTACAAATTGAGGAATCACAGTGAATTTTAGCTGAAGTGACGGCTTTTATAGGAGCTTTTCCATTTTTCCACCGGAATCGACAACTTCAATAGGAGTGATGTGTTTCGTCAAGATCAGTCCATCGGAAATAGCAGTTTCCAAAGGAGCTTTCTTGTTTTGTGCAAATATTTTGAAAAGTTTATGGCATTTACGAAAAAGGGTTAAAACAAAAAGATTGTAATTTAATTTTCAAACAAAATTAGTTCAGACCCCTTTTTACATTTTACCAGAAATGACGAATTTAGAGAAACAAACTTTATTCCACCAAAATTGAAAATCTCTTATGTCTAACACTGACTATTTGGAACGAAACTTCATAATAGCACATTTTCTATTTGTTGGATGGGAGATCCTTGCGAAAATTGATAGAAATGTTTGTACAGGAAGTGACAATTCTGTTGGACTCTGTTGGTTTTGGCAATTCTGTTGGAAAATTTATAAATTACAAGCAACGATAAAGATTTAAAGATTCAAATAAATTTAACCCTACAGTGCGCAATGATTCATATATGAATCGTTTCTATTTTCACTGTTATCCTTTGTGCAACATAAGAAATATAAAAATTGTTTGCTTGATTTATATTAAGGCGAATCCCATTTGTAGAATTTCTTTTTTTATTTTCCATAAAATTTTCTTTTAATCGCGTTTAGAGAAGTATGATGTGTCAAGTTTTAGTATGAACTTTACAAACGATTTCTTGTCTGTTTGAATTATAATAATTAATTAATCGATATCGAAGTATGTGTAAATTAATTTTTTTTTCGGATTATTGTAATGTTGTGTGTCTACTTTTATAGATTGATGGGTATTTTTGTGTACAGTGCCGAGTCCAATTTTTTTGTTTTAGATGCCTCTTATTTATAAAGATGGGTCTAAAATCTTGGACTTACAAAATATGCAAAGCGACGAATTATTCGATTTTATTGAAAATATTCCTGATGCCAGCGAGGATGAAATAGACGAGAACAGTGTTGAAGATGAGACAATTGTTTTTCCTGAAGAATTAATAGCTGACGATGAAGCAATTGTTGCTTTGCTTCTGAAGAAATATTGGATGAATACTTGAAACAAAATGGTGTTGAAGAATTGACAATTCAAGTTCTTGATTTAGAACGTAATTTAGATCCATCGACATAATATAGATCCATCGTAAGAACCATCGACTTCAAACAAAACGGCTTCTGAAGCCTCTAAACCAAAAGAGCTTAGATGGAGACGAAAAAACATCCAAAACGTGCCCTGTAGCTTTTCAGGAATTACCGAATTACCGTCTTCCGTTACAGAATTAGAAACTCCATTTCAGTTCTTCTTATTTTTTTTTCGATGGCGACCTTATTGAGAAAATCATTGAAGAAACGATGAATTACAGTTTTTCTAAGCACAGTGGCAACCCTTTCAATTTGTCAAAAAATGAGCTTTTGAGATATTTAGGCGTTTGCATTATGTCATCGACTTGTACTCATTCGAAAATGAGAATGTATTGGAATGAAAATGTTGGGATGGACATTATCCGCAATTCGATTAACCAGAAGTCTTTTGAAAAAATACGATCATTTTTAGATGTTAATGACAATTTGACACAAGCTAATGATAAACTTCACAAGTTACTTCTTGTAATAGACGCGTTATCATACACGTTTTTACAAATTCCTATAGAAGAGTAATGTTATCTTTCGATGCACGTTGTTACTTGCGCCAAAATCTGGTTCATGTGAAAAGCGTTTCGCTGGATCATTTTAAGTGCCAGAATAAATTTCAAATTTGTAGCAAAATCAGGAAACTCCTAAGAGAACAAACAATTTGTAACCCTATTTGTGCGGCTTAAGCGGTAAGTATTGCTTTAGATGATGTCGAGCTTTTGCTTTTTACCATGGTGGTGCGACTTGCTAGAGATATCCCAAGAAATTCAAATTACTAAGTTTATTTTGATAATTATTATACATCCATCCCAGTTGTAAGATATTTAGCCAAAGAGGGTATTCACTCTCTTGGAACTGTGAGACGCAATAGAATTCCCTCGTGCAAAATTCCAACCGATACCGAAACGCAGAAATTGAAAAGAGGAACCTCCGATGAATATATCTGTAACTATGAAAGAACAGAAATATCCAATGTCTATTGGAAGGACAATATGGTTGTCACACTACTGTCATTCTTTATGGGCACCGAACCAATTTATATTGTTGATAGGTATGATCTTAAGAACAAAGAGAGGATTCAGATTCCTTGTTCGGCTACTATAAAGCAATACAACCAACATATGTGAGGGGTTGTTTTACTTGATAGCCTCATTGGTCGATACAAAATAAAAATGAGAACGTGCAAATGGTACATGAGACTCTTTTACCATTCATTAGAGGTCACTATTATAAATACTTGGCTTCTACACCGTAGATCGAATAAGAATTAACCAATGAATCTAGTCGATTTTAAAATAGAATTAGCTCGAACTTTGTTGACAAAAGGCGCACCTAGATTGCTAAGCGAGGAAGATCATCCGAAGTACAACGGGGGTATGAAGAAAAAAATAAAAGACGAAATGTACAACCATTACCTACCAAAGATACTAAAAATCCAAGTTGTGATGCTCAAACATACGTGGTTTGTGAAAAATGCGACACAGCCTTAAGCTTCAACAAAACCATAAATTGTTTTAAAACATTTCATAAAAATTAATTTTTTTGGTACCCTTTCGCGCACTGTATCATATATGCATCGAATTTTCTTTTAAATAAAAAACAATGAAATAAAACAAAATAAAAATTTTATTAGTTTTCCGAAGTTTATTTTCCATTTTCCCATACTGAGAAAATTATCTTTTCTAGAAAATAAAAAAATTGTGCACTGAAGGGTTAAAGTTTGAATTATCAACGTGGATTGGTTTTCTTAAATTAAACCAGGAAAAACGATTTTTGATTATACAAGATGGATGTGAAGTTTTTTAAAAAAAAACAAAATAACAAAAAATAAAATTTGTTAAATGAACAAAACCGACGGTTTGTTTTTTTTTAATTTAACAAATTTAATAAAATAAAAGCATTGTTTACAATGGAAACCTGACAACATTCGAACTTACTTTAAGTAAAATCTATTATCAAAACTTAAATTAAAATGGAAAAATGAATTTCGTGAAACGAAATTTGTCTCATCAAATATTTAAAAGAGTTTCTCATTTGTTAATGTGTTGAAAAATTGAATCGCATACACAATTTTGACGGTTTTTGGGTTTCTGATGTGTATTAATTATTGGCCAAATCACAGTGATATATAACCGAGTGCAAACTAGAATCAAATGTTGGCAAAAGAGGTTCCAGGAACCGATTGCATTGGCTCCTCATTTTGGGTAAATCCGTGTAAAGGGTGTTCTGGGTAGGCCACGCGATTATTTTTAACTTTTTTGCTCAGCTCAAACGATTTTATTGAAAATTGTCTGACGGAGGTTTTTGAGTAACAGGAACCGATTGTGATATATTTTATTTCGATAAAATCCGAGTAACCTGGTCGTCTGGTGAGTCCGCAGGGTTATTTTTGATTTTTTCTCCGCTCTTCGAGCACGAAGAACCGGTTGTTTTTAATTTGATGCCTATATTTATGCCTATAAAATCGTGTAAGTAGTTGTCTGGTGCGTTCGTAGTCATTTTTAAATTTGTTTCTCCGATCAAACAATTTAATATAAATTGCTGGAAGGTGAAGCTCGAATACTACGAACCGATTGCGATGGAATCACATTTCAGGAAAAATCATATTGGTTGCCGCTGGACCCGGGTGTAACAAATTGGAAAATTTCGTAGTTTTTTAATGCGACCAATTTTATGCCATGATCTGATTGCACCTCTTATGCCATGATCTGATACTCAATCCTCGGTAGTAACTCTGTGATTCGGCCAATAATTAATATCCTGAAACCCAAAAATCTATGTACATAGTCCATGCAATTATTAATTTCTTCTTCTTCCTTATGTAAATATTTTTAATTGTATTTTTTATGATTTGCTTCATTTTAATTTAAGTTTTAATAACACATTTTACTGAGAGTAAATTCGTCTGTTGTCAGGTTTCCATTGTAATTAACATTGCTTTTACCTACTGTTTATTTTTGTTAATTTAACAAATTTTATTTTGTGTTAATTTTGTTGTGTTGTTAAAAACTTCACATCCGTTATCCCTTTTTCAACCAAGAAAACAAAAAAATTGGCTCAATTTTAGTCTACCCCACACAAATGTGTGGGTAAAAAACCATAGTATGTATGGCGTTGATGATAAAAAATTTCGCTTGATTTGAAGTAAAACCAACACAATTGTGTGTATAGATATAGTGTTTTTTTCGGACGAAAATAACTTAAAAAAGAATTCACGAATGTGTAAGTTGGTTCAAAAAAAAAACAAAACTAAATTTTTGACATGGTACTTTTGACCTAACCGCACAATTGTGTTAGTAAATCACTAAAGGGTTATGCAAGACCGTTTTCGAGATCTATATACAGTCGTCCAAGTGAATGTCTCAATGAAGAATGTCAAACTTTTGCGTTATTTTACTGTTGCTTTACTCTGCACTCGAGTATCTGCTCCATTATAAGTAAAGTAAATCGAGAAGTAAATCGAGAGATTTGCACAGTTACCATTCGTTATACCGCTGTAACAAAAAAAGGTAGTTTTTAAAAACTATGTGTGTGTGCGTGGTACCGTGCAAACTAAATCTCTGCCTCCTCTCTACAGCCCAGACGAATTGGTTGATATGGGGATCAAACTTAATATAGCCTTGTCCTTGAAATTGTTCCACTGGATTTAGCCGACCCAAAGAAGCTTTTTCGTTTTTAGAGAATATTTTGAAAAGGATACCTATCGTAAATGATATGAGAACCATACCGGTCCAGATCAGCTTTCCTAAAGTTTTCACAAGATATAGTTTTACTAAAAGTCCGCTAATTTTAGTTTTAAGATTTAGAAATGAAGTGTAGTCTGATATATGTATACATTCGTGGTAAAAGTTGGGTGTAGAGAAGCAATTTAACAGTCCACATATAAATGTCTAATTTATTGGTTAGTACTGTCTTACTGGAAAGAAATTTGGAAAGTCTGTTATGATTTGTGCAAAACAAAAATATTATTTAAAATTTAAAATTAAAATTCATTACTAACTTTCATCTCGATAACCTTCCTCGCAGTACTATTTCCTAGATTTGCAGCAACCCCAAATATGGTCCGTGAAGCGGAGATAACAATCAAAATAAAACTATTACAAATGCCAAACAAATCACGTGTCTCATTTTAATTGCTCAACCATAATCGACAGGCGCATATCAAAATAATAATGAAAAGATCTTGTCTAGCTTGAACTTGTGGTGTGCAGCGCACGCGCTTAATCAATTTAAATCGACGCGCGCTGACATCAATAAATCAATTTGTGATTGGTTTTACAAGATATTTATGAGATTTAGCGGTTGAGAAATCTTGTATTTTGATCTTGTCTGTGAAAAAACAAATACATTTAAATTGTGTTAAACATTCTCAATTATATAAATCTTTCAAATCTACTATCGTACTTACGAATGAAAATTAAAAGTGTAACATTCATGATTCAAATGTAACAAAAGCTCATAAAATATGTGCTCGCGTATTATGTACAATGCGAGAAAGAAATGAGACAACTAAAATTAAATAAAAAAAAACAAAACTGATGTTTGAGATACAACTTATAAGAAAGGTAAAGGTAACATTTGAGGCGGGATGTACTTTCATAATCGCGTCGACTTTTCGTGTCTGTAATCGAAAATGCTACTCAAATTGTATTTTTATTGTGATGTGTGATTGATTATAAAGGTTCGCAGCATCGTTATAAAATATAAAGCTTAATTATCGGGTAATAAAGATTCGGATGATTTAAATTGATTATACACGGTGTTTTAGGTGCGCCTTACATCACCTTGATCACTGTTACAGGAGCTTCATTTAATAACATGATTTAACCTATAATAGTTGCGGTTACTCAATTGTATAGAAAGAACGAAATTATCGGATTCCTAACCAATTCGTTTGGATTACGTCAGTTTAATTTTTTTCGTTTTGTTTTTTAACATTTTATCGAACTTTCAAAATATGTAATTGAAAAATTATATTTTAAAATTGCTCTAATGCCGACCTGAAAAATAAACAATTGGAGCAATCAAAACGACCTCGATCAATTATTTTTAGGTTTACTAAATTTTATTTTTCGAAACATCAAGATAATTGTGCTTTGATATGTAATCAGTCTTGTAATCGGTATAGCTATTTTGGAATGCTGTAAAGTAAATTAGATTGAGAAAGTGGAAGATAAGTAAAGATGTGCTTAAAAAACATGAAAATAATAGTTATTAATTTAAATTTCTCTATGAATATTTCCTTCTGAATATTCGTTGGCATGACTTGAGGGAACGAGCCAATTATTAACTCCTTGTCGGAGGATTAAATTTTAATTATTTATTCCAGAATTTTAGTTTAAATGAAATAGCAAGTTTATCGCTCTCGAGTTTAGTTCGTTTGCAGCCCAACCGTTGTTGTGATTGGTGACTTCTCTGGTCGATTTCACAACAGCACAACAGCCCAACCGTTGTTGTGATTGGCTACTTCTCTGGTCGATTTCTGTTGTGCTGTATAATTCTCGGTTGATTTCGGTTTAAAGTCGGCATTTGCTGATGAAAGATTGGCTTTTGATCAGACCAAAAAAACAATTCATCGAAAAACAATTTATCGAAAACATCAATTCACAAAAATTGACTGTTCAGCGAAAAGGGCAACTCATCTTTGTATATATTTAGGGTCTATTTTTTAATTCAACCCGAGCAAGCAGGCTTACTCCGGGAAGTGTACCCCGAGCAAAGGTTGTACTGGGTAAAATTATCCGGTGCGCATAGAGTAAAAAATTGTTTTTTACTTGGCACACTCTTCGTACACTGACAATAATTTCAGAGTAAAATTTGAAGAACCGAGTAAGCTCGGTGTAAGCACAGTTCACAAATAAAAACTCAGTGTGCAGAGTAAAATTACTCAGGTTGAATAAAAAAACACAGAGTATTTTTTGACAGCGCACTGCTTGCTCAGGTTGAATTAAAAAATAGTCCCTTAATCAACGAATTTAGACCAGGCTTCACGAATTCTATTGTTTCTTAGTTTTAATTTGTGATTGATCTGTGTAGATAGCGAATGATACATTTCGGTTAATTGCCGATTTCGGTGAATTGTTTTTTCGATGAATTGCTGTTTCCGGTGAATTGATTCTTCGGCGTGTTGAGATTTCGATGACAAAAGCGACTGGCTTGCAAAACTAATAAAAACGATGGATTCGTTGGATTTTTTATGGATTTTTGAAACTATAAGAATGAAATCTAAACAAGGAAAAATGGTCTGGAATGAAATTAAATTTAAATTTGTGAATATCGAAAAATAATTGTGAAATTGATTGCTCCAATTATGTTACAATTATGTACATGTGTGTATCTGTGTCTGTGTTCGTGTCCGTGTTCCTGTCTGTGTCCGGGTCTGTATCTGTGTCAGATGTCTGATGTCTGTGTCTAATGTCTGATGTCTGATGTCTGATGTCTGATGTCTGATGTCTGATGTCTGATGTCTGATGTCTGATGTCTGATGTCTGATATATGATGTCTGATGTCTGATGTGTGATTTCTGATGTCTGATTACTGATGTCTGATATCTGATATCTGTGTCTGATGTCTGATGTATTATGTCTGATGTCTGAAGTTTGATGTCTGAGGTCTGATGTCTGATGTATAATGTCTGATGTCTGATTACTGATGTCTGATGTTTGATGTCTGATATCTGTTGTCTGATGTCTGATGTCTGATTTCTGATGTCTGAGGTCTGAAGTCTGATGTATAATGTCTGATATCTGTGTCTGTGTCTGATGTATTATGTCTGATGTCTGATATCTGATGTCTGAGGTCTGATGTCTGATGTATACTGTCTGATATCTGTGTCTGATGTCTGATGTATGATGTCTGATGTATGTGTCTGCGCAAGTTTCTGTGTCTGTGTCGATATCTGCGTCTTATGCCTGATATCTGATGTCTGACCGTCAAACACTTCCGCTAACGGAGTTCCATCCATCTTCAGATGCCAGCACAAACTCTAGTATATTTTCCGGTGTTAGTTGAACACCACGTGCACAGTTTTTGCTTCTCTCCTCAGTAAATCGTGGACACTCGAATACTACGTGCTCTCGATTCTCTGTTACTCCGATGCATAAAGGGCAATCCCTTGACTCTTCGTGTTTGAATCTGAACAGGTGTGATCTAAAGCAACCTTGACCCGTCAGAAACTGCATAATATGATAATCCACTTCTCCTAGTCGCCTGTTTAGCCACGCCTCGATGTAGGGGATTAGGCGATCGGTCCATCTACCATTCGCTGACTCTCTCTATCTTCTCTGATATACAGTGATCGTCTCAGCCCGTGCTAATTGATGGTTCTGTGCTTTGTTCCTTGACCACGACGCAGGTACGAAGTTTAGCGCTCCTTGGCCAGTAGATCTATTGGAGGCATTCCCGCAAGAACACAGGTAGCGTCTTCTGACAGGGTCCGAAATGCGCACAATATGTTGCTACTCTATGCCTATAAGTATAATAATAATAATAAGTATAAGTAATTATCCAACGAGTTGACCTAAATTGGTGCCCCATACATCATTATAGAAGTAAGGACGTTGGCGAGCAAAACTCTGCTGTTCATCCGCGCCCTCTTGTATTAGGCATTATTCGTGGTAGTACCGCGTTAACTCTCCTTGCTCACTTGCTAGAGGTAATGAGATGTGTCTTAGTTATATGACAATCTGGCATCGATCATTATCCCTAGGTACCTGATGGATGGTTGACTAACAAATTGTTAGGCTCCAATATCTTAGATTGTGCTCTCCATATTACTTTTCTGGTAGTGATAAGCACAGCTTCCGTTTTATGTTCTGCTAGTTGCAACGCAGCAGATGTTAACCACTGTCGAATAAGTCTAACCGTCTTATTGCAGATCTCCACAACTTCCTCTCTGTGTTCTGCGACAACTACAATCGCGATGTCGTCCGCAAATCCAATCACCCGTGCATCACTTGGTATGGGCAGTTGAAGTACACCATCGTATATATCATATGATTTACCACGTAGCCCTTGAGAACCAGATATTGCCTGGTGCGCCATATCTACAACTTCTTTAGTCGCATCCACTGTTGAGCGCTGCTTTCAAAAGCAATACTGATGCTCTGCCAGGTTTCTTGCTCTAACTGTAGCCTCTTGTAACCGGTCACATACAACTCTCTCTAGGGGTTTGCTTGCCGTATCAAACAGACAGACTGGACGCCAGGAGGACGGGACACCTGATGGTTTGTCTCCTTTTGGCAACAATACCAGTCCCTGTTCCTTCCATTTACTAGGGAACACCCCCTCAACTAAGCATGCAGTATATACTTCCGTAAATAAGTTGTGGGATGCTTTAACCGCCGACTTCAACGCAATATTCGTAATGTTATCCAGGCCAGGGGATTTATTGTTACCCACTCTGCTACAAGCTTTCAGAACCTCCTCCTCAGTAACTGGTGGTACATCATCCTCCTCGTTGCCTAATACTTCTAATATACAATCGGGTTGCAGTGGGAACAGGACTCACTATGTCAAACAGCATTGCCGGGCATGTGGGAGTAGTGGCGTAATTGATTCTGAATTTTTTCATCACCAATCGGTAGGATCTACCTCAGGGATCGCGGTCAACCTCTTCGTACAGCTCGCAAAAGCACTTTCGCTTGTTTATTTTAATGGCATGCTTGAGATCCGATCGAGCTTTATAGTACTCTTGTCGAAGGGGAGAGTTTCCGACGTCATGAGACGGAAGATGTTCTCATCGAACGCTGCTGACTTCCATCCTATTCTCTTCCTGTGTCTTACTATAGTCCTTTGGGGTTCACTATCCACCAGTTCATACACATTAGCTTGATGATCACTTTGCGTATATAGATCGCCCCTCTCCATGCTACTCCCCTATCGGCAAGACAATGACTCATAAACTCTGGTTTCTCTGCTTCCCCACTCTACGGCACATGCATTAAAATCCCCGGCTATGAGCCCAGGGTTGTGGCTCCGTGTATTAACCGTTAATTGATCGAGAAATGTTTTAAATTCTTCAATCGATGCACTCGAAGGTGCGTAGCAACTCTAAATATGAACGCCGTTCACTTTGGCTCAGACAAATCCGGGTACAGTACTCACGCCAATTTCCAGTAAGGGGTAAACCCATACAGCAGCTCGATTCGATCTATCTGAAGCCCAACGCCGTCTATCAAGGTTCATATATTGCTCACACTCAATTACAATGTCCGCTTCCACTTCCTGTATGGATTGTTGCAGCAGGTCCTGCGCAGCCTCACAGTGGTTAAGATTGACTTGGATAACTCTCATTTCCAACGCTCTTTTTGCAGCGCTTTCTGGTAAACTGAACTTTGTGGTAGCCTTTGGCCATTTCGTCGCATAGCATGCATTTTGGATCATTTTGGCATGCCTTAGCAAAGTGCCGTCTTCACCACATTTCCTGCAGAGCTTTGATCTATCGGCTTCGCTTCTACAGTTATATGACCGATGCCGATAACCATGGCATTTAAAGCATTTAGTCAGCTCTATTTCTTTCACTTCTAGCACTTTCCCAACCATAGTGTTAAGGAGGCTAACAACCGCCGCCTGCTTTCCTCGGTAGGCCTTTGTGAGTGACCTAGTAATACAGATACCTTTCACCCCTTCAAACTGTGCTTCTAGAGCCTCTCCCACCTTTTCAGGCGTGATAACCTCGTCCATGTCTTTGATCAGCAGTAACGCCTCCTGGGTCATAGTTTTGACTGGCTCATTGCCTCCGATCGCGTTCGCTAATTGTTCTCGAAATATTGCGGTCTTTGGCTGGTCTCCTGTAGAATGTAGCTCCAACAATCGGTCCCCACTAAGTTTGACGTATGTTTGATACTCTTTCCCCCAGAGTATTTAGCGTCGAGTCCACCTTAACTTTCCGCAGCAGATCGGCAACTGAGATTTTGCCACTTTTCTTTATTTGCAGCGCATCCGGGCGAGCCCTTTTCCTTCGCGGCGTGATCGTCTTTTTGGCCTTCTTTTCCCCTTTACTTACTGTCATTTTTTTTCTGAACCAACTGTCGCATCCTTCAATTGATTTAAACTCGTGGTGTTTATTTCTCCATTATCCGACATAGATACGGTGGTCTTTTGCTTCTTGGTACCGACCTCCACATTAGTAAGAATCTGCGACATTTGAAGTGCTTGCGGTGTACCTTGCGAAGCAGCCTTATTTTGCCTACTTTCATCACTCTTATGTGGCGTGGACAACTTCCTCTTACCGAGCTCCAATATTTCCTCTTACAGGGCTCCGGTAATTTTCCTTCCCGTCATTATTGACCGGTGAAGTTTGGCACTGCTTTTCCGAAACACTCATCTTACCTATAGCTGAGTTATAAAGCGCCGTAAGCGTGCTTACAAACTCCACCACTTCCTCAATTTTTTTCCCAAGCCTGGCTAGCGTTATTTCTTGGGTTTCCTCCTTCCTTGTAACTCTCCAAAAAAGGCGATGAAAAACATCTCTCCAATGTACTGGTCATCGCTCCCTTCTTAGGGGACCTCTGCATTAACGCACTCTTTCCGAAAGATTTACCTATCCCCATGCACGGATATAGTGCTTCCTCTCTCTTCGCTTGTCGAAATATCTGTCACAACGGCCAAGTTTGCCCCCGTTGTAACATTGCAGTTTCTGGATCTCGACCGCTGAGAGCCTGTTTGCTCACTCCCTTCGACCGGTACTGGGTTTCTTACTCCCTGGACCCTGTACTAAACTCTCCTTATCTAAACTCATATTGGATTCTTTTTCGAGGTGCTGTCCCTAGCATTTATACTTTTTGCCAAGAGACAGACGCCCCAGAATTTAAGTCACATAACTCTTAAGCGCATCATTTGCAAGTGACCTCCCTCTGACTTGTGCCTCGACCTAGCTTCCTAGAACCGAGTTATTACCGACACGAGCGTGTACGTGTCTGCACCCATTCGTGCCTGCGTCTTTGGCTGTGTCTCTGTCTGATGTTTGTATCTGTGTCTGATGTCATATGTCTGATGTCTGATGTCTGATGTCTCATATCTGATGCCTAATATCTCATGTTCCATGTTCCATGTCTCATGTCTGATGTCTGATGTCTGATGTCTGATGTCTGATGTCTGATGTCTGATGTCTTTTGTCTGATGTCTGATGTCTGATGTCTGATGTCTGATGTCTGATGTCTGATGTCTGATGTCTGATGTCTGATGTCTGATGTCTGATGTCTGATGTCTGATGTCTGATGTCTGATGTCTGATGTCTGATGTCTGATGTCTGATGTCTGATGTCTGATGTCTGATGTCTGATGTCTAATGTCTGTGTCTAATGTCTGATTTTTGATGTCTGATGTCTGATGTCTGATGTTTGAAGTTTGATGTCTGATGTCTGATGTCTGACATCTGATGACTGTGTCTATGTCTGTGTCTGTGTCTGTGTCTGTGTCCGTGTCCCTGTCCGAGGCCGTGTCCGTGGCGGAAATGGAAGATTTCGTAAATAATTTATTTTGTCAATAGTGGACTTTGACAAAATTGAGCACGGATTTTAGAAAAAATGGATTTTAACAATGATTGATTTGCTCAATAGTAGTATTCTTCTAAGAAGAAGAATTTTAGCAACAGTGGATTTTAATCTTCGTTTTAAAAAAACACAATTGAAACATTTTCGAAACAAAAAGATTATATACTGGACACTTTCCTTCAAATAATTATGTTGAGCTTGCTTTACTTGCCTTGACTCTCTTTCAAACTCGCGTTTGAATATTCTTGTGCATTTATTAGCAACCAAAAAGCTTAGAACAAGCATTTTTGTTATTCGTAGCACAAAAATGCATAGGAAGATTTTAGGAAACTGAAAAATGAGGTTAATTAAAAAATATTCGGGTAAATTGGAATAAATTGCTAGTTGCACAAAAACCTTACGCAATACATTTAAGATCTTCTCATAGATCATTTAAATCAGTTGATATCATTACCCTGGTCAAACTGGTTTGCTAAGAAAGCGGTACATACGTTCGTATACTGTGACGGAACCGTTGTGGTTTGTACCATGGCGCTTTGTGGCATTGAGTTTGAAACTCTGTTTGGGTTCCAGCCATTTCAATAAACAGTCGAATTACACTGAACTACCAGCTCGCCTTAAATGGTTCTGGCAGGTATAATATTGGATCCGTCTAATTTTTTAGATATTTTGCACTGACCAAGAATTCAGTTTAATGATCCTGATACAGCTTCGGTTGGTCTATGCCGGTTCCATCTAACAATGACGTGGTTTCGATTGGGTCGAATTGAAATTCAATACAAATGATAACTGGGGCAAAGTTATCAATAACTGTTCTTATGCCGTCGTTGCGTTCAAGACATTTTCGACAATCTTACAACAGCGCTAGATTGGAGCACAAAACTGCTATAAAGTTGAGCAATCAGAAATATTTTTTGAGCTGTACGAAGAAGTCGATCATAGAGAGCCATGGCGCCGACCTGACCAAACGGTAATGAACAAACTGAAGAGCAGTAAATTTAACCCTCCTACTGGCTCAGATGCGGTGTAGTAACTTATACTGCTATATTGATATCGGAAGTAGCAGTACTTCAGAAAGGGACATCTATTGTGATTTTATCAATTAGGCTGTATGGATCTCCAATTTGGACTGACGAAAAGAAGACCTTATGTAGACGAAATTTAATTTCCATCTAAAGACTTAACGTTTTAAGCGTTATGTGCGCATTTTGAATAGTATCAGTCGATGTTGTGTGTGTAATAGCATAACAATGTCACCGCTGTAGCTCTTAGAGGAAGCTACAATTGAGTAACAAATCAGATTCAGACAATCATTCAAGAAACCGATGGTCTCGCCTGATTTCTCAAATTAGAGTTTACATATGGATCAGAGATATATGGAGTCGTCTAACACGTTTCTCAATTCTTAACGGGATTTGGCGGCCTCCGTTAATATCTCTTTAAGTTCAAACACGAAAATAGCCCTTATTGATCAACATGCATTTAAGTACTGGATAATGTCGAGCATATCATTCTCGAATGTCCACGGTTTAAAACACATAATTGATAGAAATATATGAAAATATATTGCAGAAGATATTAAATTGTAAGGAGGCGATGAACGAAGTGGGTGGAATAATCTGCAATGTGATGAAACAGCAGAGGCTCAAAAGGAAAAGTAAACTCCCAATTTATGGTAAAAGTTTAAATATTAAATATTAATTTTCGGAACAAGGACCGAATTTGAGTAAAAATCAGTTTTTGTCAAAAATCTTCAATTCCAATTAATTTTTGGGAAACTTATTTGGTATGGGCCGATATATTTGCAATATTAATTTAGAATCTTTTAGTTTTCGTCGTTTTTCTTGTAAATGCCATACTTTTCAAAATTTTGCAAATAATAGCGAGAATCGCCTATGGAGACAGCCACTATCGGTGGATAAATATTTGTTCAAATTGATGAAATAGGGGATATTTATGAGAACAGCTTAAGTATGAAGTTTCATCCCGATCAACCAACTCGTATGGGCTGTAAAGATGTTACAGGCATTTAGTCTGCATGAAACCAAAAAAAAAAATGTTCATGATTACTACACTTTATTTTACTATGTAAAAAAAGTAAAATATGTAAAATACTGATACAAACAAAATATAAATTTATTGAATAGACAATAAAATGTTTTTGAAAAAGAAAACCAGAAACTTATATGTCGTCAATAACAAAGTACAGTACAACAAAGTTATATTGACAGAGTTGAATTACTTTTAACACTGCTGTCTCTATTTTAGGCTTTAATGGTATATTGTATCTGCAATCTTAATTAGATATAATTTCGGCTGTTATATCGATGAATGCTAATGAATGCTTCAAGAAGCCGTATACGTGTTGTAAACTCAAACACCGATAGCTATTCAGCTTTGGCAAATATTTTGAACCAACCCTTAAGATATAGTGGTCGACGCTTACGATAATAAAGTTCAATGGCGATCATATGGGACAAATGTATGTAGTGGAAGTTTTCTGTTATTGTCGTACGAAGAACTGTAAAACTATATAACTATAAGTGTTTTAAGAGCTTACGCCATCAGCTGATCAAATTGCAATTTCGTAAATAGCCTTGCTTTCTTGTAATTGGTTCTTTCTGCTTGTAAAAACTAGTTGATGGCATATACATAAAATTACCTATCAGCTAAAAACATATATTGCTCAAAATAGTTATCCATAGCAGTAAAGCATTGCTTATGATTTAAATACCTTATAATTTACTACTTATTACCATAATTATTCTAAATTGATTGACTTGTATCGTATTTTCATCAAATATCTTAAGCTTCTGCTATTTACAATTTACAAAATACAACAAACGGTTGCAGGTCAATGTTAACCGAATTAAATACTGGGTATTACTACACATAAACCGTGAGTTTAATTTAAATATTTTTTTGTAAATTATATGATTTGTAAATTACAATTTATATTGTATTGTAGATGTAAGCTGTAAACAGAAAGAAAAACTAATTACGACAAAATCTAATCGTGGCTTTGAATACAGCAGCTTTCAAAATGCAAATAGTATAGTGAATTACACACAACTAAACTCTATATACTTTGATCAGCACAGGTCTTCAATTAAATAATCACAATAATATCTTTAAGATTGTTTGTTCATCCTTGATGTTGATTTATCGAAAGCGAATGAAGAAATTTTTTTCAAATAAATTCGCAATCGGAAAGTATTTAGAGTTTGGCTAAAATGTACGCAAACAAAGGCTGCGGTAATCAAGTTAAATTACATTTCCTATACAGAACAATTTGAACATGCCTGCGGCCACAACAAGTGCAACTCATCTTCATAAAGTGTTTTGCGTCCTTTTATTTTATGTAATTACCGCACTCGATCAAAAACATTGATCATCATTCGGTCCATTCTAATTACATTATATTTCGAGCTAAACCTCCAAAATATACAAAAGCAAAGCATTTAAAAATGTTTGTATGAACTGCGCGTCGTGATCGTACACAAATATAACTCAGCGATCGATTGATCGGAAATTCTTAAATAACTTCCTTGAAAATAATATAAATTCTCTAGATTTTTTTTAAGATCACACACCACATGATCATAATATATAAAGAAGAAGTGGAAAATGAAAAAAATCAGTTGATCTTCATTTCGGGTTGTAGACTATACCGCATATTTACGAAAGATGATATTTTTTACAGCTAAACGATCATATAGGAATTGTGATGGATCAAGGTAAGTTCGATAATGAATTGATTCATTATTTTATTTAACGTTTTCTAGTCATGTAATGATCATGATGATGATGATTATGATACAATAGACTAAAAGGTTTCTTGTAATGTTCAATTATATATACAGTGTATTGTGAGTAAAATAATGAGACTATACGTTAAGACTTGTAATCGATTTCTATATATAATTTTATTTAAATTATCAATATTATGAGTTATTGTCAATATGAGCTTGTTTGATCGAGACGAATCAATTGTATTGCTCGTATATGAGCATTGTTACTTTAAATGAAAAGGTGTGTAATCGATTTATAATTCAATAGGTCAAATGTTTCAAGGTAAATGCGTGGAATGTAGATCAAATTTGAATGACGTTACACGCAACGTCAATTGCAGCTATTAAGTCACCTTACTGTCAAAAGAACAATTGTGCGATATTAATCTAAATTATATGAAATTATGTTGATGAAATTGAAAAGCATATTAAAATCCAAGTACTCAGCCATCATTAATAATTGAAAAACGACAAATCAAGCCCGCCTGTTAAATCGCACTTTCAAATACGAGAAATAAAACATAAAAAAAAAATCTAAATTTTGTGCGTTTGTAGGGGAGATAGCATGGAAGATAGCATTACGTTTAATAAAAAAATTATGAATTTTAAATCTTACCCTGCCCGAAGGTTGGCTGGTCTGCTATTAGCGGATTTAGCAAACGTTTTTTCGATATTCGAATTTTCGATAAACTATATATACTATAAGTGACACTTGACATTGAGTTTGTTGTTGTTGTATGTGTGTAAATGACTAAGAGTTGTGGTTTTTCATATGTATTAGCTGTGTGCAAAAGACTGAGTAGAATCGTCGGTCCGTGAGCTCATAATGTTGATCCATTCCTGATGACTGGAGATGTGGCTACTTTTGAAAATGGACGCTTATACGCTGTGCATTCCTTGAACCATATATAGTACAGAGGAATGTGATGCAAATTTGGTCGATTTTCATTTTGATTAAATAATAGCAAACAAAGAAAAAACTCAAATCATTTCCATGCTAATCATATTCTTGTTAATGTAAAAACAGTAAAGTATTGAAATATTGGAATAAATAAACTAAAAGAACTTACACTAACTAAATTTTTTTTTGATTAATGTATAATTATCGAGCAAATCTGCGACTATGATTTCACTCAAAGCATCTTTCGTGGCTACCATGTTGCCAAAATTGTCTGGATATTTCATGAATGTCCGTCTGAAATCCCTGGACAGCAACAGTAGAGCGCAACCGCAAAGTCTTGTTTTATTTACCTGTTTGATTGCTTGCAAAAATATAGCATGGAAGCACTCAGTGTATGGCGATGTTTATAAATTTGAACGTCAATTTTAAATGTCAAATTTCTAATTTTCAATGAACTCATTTAAAAGAATGGAAGAGAAAAAGAAAACCCGGCCTACCATCGTACCAATTTTCTCGACAAAAAAGATGTCAGTTATTTTTGTGCTAAGAATACATTTTTTAAAGTTGGATAATCAAATGTACGTTGTTAAATGTTATTAAAATAAAATATTAAAAATAATTAAATAAGTTCAATTTAATGCAGCTCAGTGCAAGTTAATTTGGTAAAAATACATACACACATCACAAATATAGATAGTGGGAAATTCCATTAAATGTGACTCCTACAAATTGGTAACCCCGACGTGATTGTGTGCGGCATTATTTAAATTGATTTGCGGTCATTGAGATCATTGCATCGAGATTAATCGAACTAAGCAACCATTTTGGACTTTGGCAGTAATATTAAACAGCGGTTTTTCAGCAAGCACTAAACGCTTCAACGGCACGATTCAACGGCAGTGTGGGGATTCCAGGATTGGCAGAGCACAAGAAATAATAAAATTCACAATAATTGTAAACGTAAGTAGACCGAGGTGAGTAATTTTTTATTCTCATTCTTTTTTTTGGAATTCATTGCTTCAAGTTCGCACAAAAAAAATTTTATTTAAAAGTTGAAATTTATTCCGACTTTTCATTTATTTACTCCTTTTTTCTTCTACTCCTTTCTGCATTTTTTGTTTCGCATTTTTGTTCAGGTTTGTAAATGTCGTCCGATACTCCAATTAATTCTTCACCGCAACTGCAAAATTTATTTGCAGAGCAATTTCAATTGTTTCTACGATCTTAAAATTTTTACTGGGAACCAGGAGTCTGGTTCAGGATCTGGAATCGCAGTTTGCTGTCGCGAACATCAGGTCGGAAACCACCAGGTTCTCTCATGCAATGGAGGTTTTGCATACGAGATTTCATGATCGTTTCACGGATTTCATTCTCCACGATAAGCGTGCAGTTCCTCATTCTGCATTTAAAGAGGAAGTGATTCGCGTGTTGGGCGAGTCAGAGATGTCATACGCCTGAACATCGTAGTGACAAACCTGACTTTGGTCGATAAAAAACCGTCACAGTTACTAAGTCAGATACGTTTTGACGCTGGTAGTAATTTTAACGACAAGTTGCTCAGAGAATTTTGGATGAAGAGGTTGCATTTGCAGGTTCAAGTTATCCTGATCACTTTCGAGAATGATGTGACGTTAGATGTTTTGGCAGCACGTGCAGATAATATGATGGAGGTGATACCACCGTTAGGGTCAAATGCCGTTAAATCGTGCAACCCTTTCGGTCCATCCTCTTCTGCAGCATCTAACGGCTGCTGCAATCCAACCGAAATTTCTAAAGTATCTAATTTAGACTATAAATTAGAGGATTTTAGAATACAATTTTTGGCTAAAATTAAATCTATGGTTAACTCTAGATCTCGATCTCGTTCAAAATAGAAATTCGTTCAAATTCTCATTCGAGATCTAGCGGTCGGATTAACCCAAAATTTGGTTTGTGTTATTATCATTTTAGGTTCGGTGATAAGGCTCAGAAATGCCAGGTTGGCTGTAAATTTTACGATAAAACCTGCGGAGGTCAGTTGATCAAGAAGGATCTTTAAATGTTCATCAGGGCGTATCGACCGTCACTGATGAGCCTACTACCAGTCGTCTATTAATACATGATGCCAATTTAAGAGTTGCATTTCTAATCCTAAGCACCTACTGGTGCTGACGTTTTGGTTGTTCCACTCAACATTTATTACATTCCGCAGGCATTAACTACTTCCAAATTATTAGTTGCGAATGGAACACCAATTAAAGCTTATGTAACAAAAATTCTAAATTTAGATTTTGGGCTACTGCGTAATTTCAAGTGGGAATTTATAATGGCAGATGTCTCGCTGCATATTATCGAAGCTGATTTCCTTAAAAGTTCTGGATTGATAGATCTTCAAGATTTTTCGTATCAACTTGAAGGATGTATGGTTTTTTCGACTCTTGATCTTGTCCAAGCGTATCATCAAATCCTTGTTGAACCGTCTGATATTTCAAAAAGCGCAATTGCGACTCCGATTTGAATTCACTAAAATGGCTTTTGGTCTCAGAAATGCAGCGCAATATTTTCAGAGATTCATGCATTACGTATTGTTGGGACTTAATTTCGCATTCATTTACTTAGATGATATTCTGATAGTGTCTATAACTTTCGAGGAACATCACGCGCATCTCGAAATAGTAGTTTTCCAAAAACTATCAGACAACAGTTTAATAATCACAGTTAATCAACTCAAAAGATTTTTGGGAATGATTAATTTCTACAGACAGTTCATTACAAACGCCACGGCTGATCAAATTTTACTTCATGATTTTTTTAAATGCTATAAGAAAAATAATAAAATTCCAATTAATTCGTCAGCAGAGTCCATTGATGCCTTCGACAATTGTAAGGAGAAGTTGTGTAAAGCTACTCTTCTTGCACACCCTTCATCTACGGCTAAACTCGCTATCATGGCTGACGCTTTGGACACAGCTATCGGCGGCCGGCGCAGTAGTTCAATAGTATGTCGGCGATATTTGGGAACCACTCAGCTTTTTCTCGGTTCGTCTTAATGAAACGCAAAAAGATATTATAAAATTTAACTTTCAAAATTGTCCAAGCTCCGTTGAGTTTTAACTCTAGCAAAATTATATATTGTGATATTTCGACAGCTATTCAAAGACCTTTTATTCCAATTGAATTTGGGAAAAAAGTTTTTGAAGCCTTTCATAATCTTTCACACCCTAGAATTAAAGCAACAACTGAATCATTGGCGAAAAATGTCATCTGACTCTAAAACACGAAAGATTCAAAAACTATAGTACAATCCTGTTTAGCTTATCAAAAATCCAAAATTTCAAGACACACCGTTTCACCTATCGGATCTTATCAATTAACTTCGCAGAAATTTACTAAGACATCATTGGTCCTTTGCCTATTTCAGACAATCAGCGGTATTGCATTACATTAATCGATAGGTATATGAGGTGGGCTGCGGCAGTTCCAGTTCCTGATATTACTGCAGCTACTGTTGCTTCTGCGGTATACTTCACATGGTTTTCACGCTTCGGGGTACCAAACGTTATAGTCACCGACCAGGGTTCGTTGAGTCTTGTCTTTTTAATAAGTTGTCAGCGTTGATCGGATTCAGACGAATAAGAACGATGGCTTATAACCCAAAGTCAACGGTATGATTCAGAGATGGCAAAGAACATAAAAGACCACAATCATGTGTCACGAATGTATACTGATTGGGTAACGTTCTTGCCAACCGTATACTGTTAGGTTTGCGCACGTTATATAGTGAGGAACTTAAAACTTCTCCTGCTGAACTTGTTTACGGAAGTACGTTGAGGGCGCCTGGTCAATTTCTAAATTCTGTTTCGACAGATAAAATTCTTCAGACAGATTTTGTTAATAATATTAAAAAACATTTCGAGTGGTGAAATTTTGGGGTTATATGTTCCGATATGTGAGAAATCTTAGAAAAATTAAAAAAAAATTTGTTCAAAAATAAAAAAATTCCTAGATGGATCCCAGGAGCCCACTGAAACACATGCACAAATTTCATTTAAATCGGTCCAGACGCTTAGGAGTTCAATTACAAACACACGTACAGAAGAATTATATATATAAAGATTTGGGGGTGGTAAAACTTTTGGTTTATATGTTCTGACATGCGAGACATCTTAAAAAAATCAAAAAAACATAAAAAAAATCGTTAAAACATTTAAAAAAAAATTCATAGAGCCCGAACGTAGTCGACCTACGGGGTCCAATTGTGATTCTTAACCATCCAGATACCGACTCAAACACACACACACACACAAAGTTTCATTAAAATCGATCCAGCCATTTAGGACCTTGTTAAAGTTAGCCGAAAGATGCCAGTCGAAAGTGAAAAAATCGATAATGTAGATAGTATCTTGACTATAGTTCAGCCGAAAGTTAAACAAATTATATATTAAATTCAAGTATCCCAGCGTATCCCAGCCGAAAGTGATTAACCTACAAAATCAGCCGAACGCATGTATTAAAACAAACAACAATTCAATAAAACCGTTTTTCATTCGAGATTTTGCCAGATGGATAACTATCTGACTTTGCCGATTCAATAGCCCATGACCATAGGTAGGTTCTTAGTATAGGGTTGGGGTGGATCTGATGGGGTTATAGTGGTGAAATTTTAATTTTCCCCATTTTTCACATGCTCCTTGTGTTTTAATTTAATGGAGCTACACAAGGATTATGGGGAGCGAAGTCCGAGATTCATACCTCCACGTGCTGCTCGCCAGATGCTCAAAATGAATCAGGCAGTTAAATATAGCCATGGCCCCTCGAATTGGTATAGTCATGTTGGTGTGTATCTCTTAAATTCTCGAAAGACAAACATTTTCATCGATAAAACATAAGAAAAATCAAAATTTCACCCCTAAGTCCCTCAGATCCACCCCAACCCTATGTCATGGTTCATCTATTTGGTACATTTAAATAGTTCATCTGTCAAAACCTTGATTTACAAACCATTCATCAGCTAAACGTGACTGCGTCTCAAGGCTATTGTATAGATGCCTGTTATTGACATTTTCTTTTCGATAAATGATGATTCATTTGGAACTTTTAAATCTGTATTGCTGGCATTTTTCGGTTTGAATATTGAAGTTAGTCTTCTTTTTCGATGCAATCTGCATTATCGACATCTTAAATTATTTTCGGTCAGGGCCACAAAATTATTATCTGCATTACCATCCTTCGGGTGAGATAGCAAAGACGCTATCTGCCTTATCATCTTTCGACTGGGATAGCAAAGACATTATCTGCATTATCATCTTTCGGCTGGAAACTTTCGGCTAAATTCAACAGTATCCATTTAGGAGGAGTTCAGTGACTTAGACACGTATAGAAGAATTATATATATCAAGATAGAAATATTTTCGTGTTATTTTGTGGTTTGCATTTTGTGACAGAAGGTTTCAAAACACCGAACGACAAATCTACGTGAGTTATAAAGAGCAGAGTTTACGATGCTAATTGATAAATAGCACATTCGGCACTTTACATTCTATATACGAATCCCAACAAAAAAAAACATGCTTTTAATGTACGGGAATCGATTTGTAGCATTCTTGATGCCGACGTTGAGCCTTATGAAGCGCGTAGTTATTGGTACAATATTGGTTTTAGAAGTATTGATTTTGATCTTAGTGATAGCAGCGCCTTGGACTGCCTCGAACGTTTGAAGACGCGCAACTCAACGCAAACGCAATAAGAGCTTGCAGCTCAGCTACAAGTCATCCAAATAGCTATTTTCCAGCACCTGTACCAAATGGTAAAAATTCAGAAAATTGGAAGGTGAGTCCTATATGGGTTGACCAAACGCAACCTATATGCCAATCAATGTAAGAATACGTGCTTTTCACTACTTGTCCGGTAACAAAAAAAGGACTTGATGTACGACTTGATCGACGAATGTAATTAACGACGAGCAATATTATTATTTAAGTTGATAGGTTGTTACAATAAAGTATTATTAATAATTCTTTGGCTAACTTGGCGATCTGCTTTGAGGTAAGGATTACTTCCAATAAATCTATGTTCACTTCTTGTATTAGCTGTGGTCGTTTGTTCCTCAGAAGCATCGAATTCGTCTTCTTACCGATTTAATATTAAAAAATTATGACAAACTCCGACTGCATTAATAATTTTTACGCATTTCAGGGGAGCATAGTGCAGTTTCATTTCTCCGAGTACACACTGATTAAATATATTTTTTAACATTCCAATGGTAGTTTCAACTTGCCTACGGTAGAACTCGTTTTCCTGTTCAGTTGTTCCTTCTTCGCTTACGGTATAGTAAGAAAAGGCATTAAAGGGTACCCTTGATCTCCAAGAAGCCAATACCTTTGAGCGTCGGGGTTATGTATTCATTTTGAGACATCGCCAATACTTTGCTTCCTCCACAAACGTAACTATAATGCACAGATCCTAGATAACATGCATTTATATGGGTTAGTACACTTCGATCATTTATTTGTGGAAATTTTATATAAATTTGCTTATCAACAAATTTAGGAGTTCGGTGACTTCTTCGATGGATTTGCTAATGGTGGTTTGGGACATATATCCAATGCTTCTTTTTTGGTTTTGGTATATGAACTACCAAACATTTTACAACAAAAAGAATTTTTTCCTCCAAGTCATCCAATGTAATCTCACTTGAAGTTTGTTGTTCTGCGTTTTGTAAAGTTTGTAATTCTTCAACTAACTTTACGGCGTGAACCATAGGGACCCGAAAATATACCCCCCTAAACTCGTCTTCCTTCATCTGATATGGATTAGACTCCTATGCCTATGTTTCATATTCAGTTTTCGTTGTCCGTGCCAGTAATCATTCGTGATATGAGGATTATGCGACTCCATGATCTGTTAAAACAACAAATTTCTTTGTCTATTAATTTATGTTTATAACAAAATTCGGGTTCAAGTGTTCATATGCCAGTAAAAGGAAAGAAACATTAAATTAAATGGTATGATATCAAAGGGCCGAATGTCGAAGGGCCGAATGTCGAAAGTCCGAATTTCAAAGGGCCGAATGTGTCGAAGGGCCGAATGTCGAAGGGACGAATGTCGAAGGGCCGAATGTATCGAAGGGCCGAATGTGTCGAAGGGCCGAATGTCGAAGGGCCGAATGTGGCGAAGGGCCGAATGTGGCGAGGGGCGAATGGGTCGAAGGGCCGAATGTGTCGAAGGGCCGAATGGGTCGAAGGGCCGAATTTTTTTTTGTTTTTAGAAATATATTTTTTTATTTAATTTAATTATTTTTTTTTTGGCGCATGACAAAAATTTTCTTCAACCAAAATGTATCGCTAACCTGATAAGTGGAATTTCATAACTATTCAAAGAAAAAAATAGTAAAATACATAAATTCACTTATGTTTAATAAAAACAAATTTATAAAATATTCTATAAAAAAAAATATGAAAAATTAAAAAATATAAAAATATTAAAATATTCTTAAAATATTTTATTTTGTTATAAAACAACAAATTTAAAAAATTATATTTCTAAAAACAAAGAAAAATTCGGCCCTTCGACCCATTCGGCCCTTCGACATTCGGCCCTTCGACACATTTGCCCTTCGACACATTCGGCCCTTCGACATTCGGCCCATCGACATTCGGCCCTTTGTACCTATTCCAAATAAATTACACATCTATAATCACACACAGCTGCAGCTTCCCCAAACTAATATTTGTTGTAGTTAAAGCTGCATTTTATTGCTTTTTGCTGTTTGCAAAAATGAACACATATGGTTGAACTGTTGATATCAAAGGGCCGAATGTCGAAAGGCCGAACGTCGAAGGGCCGAATTTCAAAGGGCCGAATGAGTCGAAGGACCGAATGTCGAAGGGCCGAATGTGTCGAAGGGCCGAATGTGTCGAAGGGCCGATTTTTTTTTTATTTTTTTTTGTTTTTAGAAATATATTTTTTTTTGGCTAGCCTTTAGTACCGCAGTCAAAATTGACTATCGCGACTTTTTTTTCAAAATGGTCATAATTTTAGCTAAAGTTGGAAACATATCACACGCCATTTTAGATAAATTTCAATTTTTTATATATTATTCAATTTTTTGTATATTATTATCTTAGACATATTTTTATAAATAAAATAAATTTGAGTTTGTAACATATGAACTGTTTTTAAATGTTTAGTAAAATAAATAATTTTAAATGATTAATTTAAAATCAAAATGTAAATATATGGTTTATAAACAAAATAAATTTTATTAAGTCACTTGCGATTATTATTAAATATTCGTAATTTAAATTCGTCATTTTTGAGATGGTTCACCCTTCAGCCCAAGGAATTTTTGTATGCTGTTGATGCAAAATAATTTGAAATAATATAGGGACTTACACGACGAATTAAGCTAACATTTGTGGTACATCTATCAGAAGAAGCGATACGAGCGATACTTTCTCTTTGATCTGTGTTTGCAAGGTTGACGAAGCATAAACAAATTCAAATCAAATAAACGGTAATTTCAATATTGTCAACCAGAGATTTGCCTTGTTTAATTTATTAAAAACTATTTTATCAAACGTAAAATTTTAAATTTTGGTTCATTTTTATTCCGATAGATGGAGTTAGCTTGAGACACAAAAAGTGCTAAGCAAAGACACACTTTTTAAGATATAAAAATCCGCTTTTGATCTTTCGAATTTTAAAAATTATTTTATCAAACGTAAAATTTTAAATTTTGGTTCATTTTTATTCCGATAGATGGAGTTAGCTTGAGACACAAAAAGTGCTAAGCAAAGACACACTTTTTAAGATATAAAAATCCGCTTTTTATCAAAAGAAGATCAATCATCGGCGCCACCGTCGCTCAGACTGTCAAAAAATTTGACTGCGATACTAAAGCTGTTACTTTTTTATTTAATTTAATTATTGAAATTAATAATTTTTTTATTTTTTGCACCATATACCTATTATCAGAAGGCTGACAAATAGGGCCGAATGTCTCTGGTGGCGCATGACAACATTTTCCTTCACTAAAATGTATCGCTGACCGGACACGTGGAATTTCATAAATATTCAAAGATGAAAAATATTAAAATACATAAATTCATAAGAAATTCATTTATGTTTAATAAAAAAAAAAATTTATAAAATATTCTATAAAAAAATATGAAAAATAAAAAAATATAAAAATATTCTTATATGTTTTCCTAAAATATTTTATTTTGTATATAAACAACAAATTTAAAAAATTATATTTCTAAAAAGAAAAAAAAATTCGGCCCTTTGACCCATTCGGCCCTTCGACATTCGGCCCTTCGACACATTCGGCCCTTCGACACATTCGGCCCTTCGACATTCGGCCCTTCGACCCATTCGGCCCTTCAACACATTCGGCCCTTCGACATTCGGCCCTTCGACTTTCGGCCCTTCGACATTCGGCCCTTCGACATTCGGCCCTTCGACATTCGGCCCTTTGTACCTATTCCGTTGAACTTACACTATTTTTCACAGCAAGTTAAAATTCACAACAATAAAAATATTTATGTCGATCACTAAAATGATAAATTTTAGTTTTTTTTAATTTTAAATTAATATTTACAATTTATAAAAAATTGTTGATGACGAAAATTATAAGTTATATAATATCGGTAAACATTTTTGAAACGATATGGAAGATATCGTGCTCCTTTTCATTCGCATTTATTTACAACGTGACAGCTCATTCATAATCATTCAAGAATTTTTTATCACAAATGGTGATAAAACATCACAAAATGATAACCCCGGTATCCCCTACGGTTATTTCTATCGATTTTGCCAATACCAAAAACGTGAAGCATCGTTTTTATATCGCTCCGTTCTGATAAATCAAAGAACATCCAAGACGTCTCATCAAATTGACGAGTAAAACTAAGAATGGGTCGTGCACAATACAAACAAACTGCCACCACGTGATCATGATCATTTTGTGACCGAGAATGATAGCAATGCAATATTTATGGATTAAGATCCTCTGTTTGCATACATATATGTTTGTATTAGGAAGAACAATTAGGAAGTTCAGAAACTAGCACCCTCAGTTTTCGTATAGGTGCATACGAATGTAAAAGATTGGTGAAAGTACAAGTTGGAACTTGTTGTCAGTTGCCTGTCTGTTGACTGTCAACAATAAAATTTTAACCCTTATGTGAGTGATGGGGTACCCGGGTACCTTTTGCACTTTTAAACGTCTACATAGCTTTGTATGTTCCAGTCATAATAAAAAGGTTTAATTTTATGAGAACTTCTAGTTCAATTGATAGATTACGTTCACACTAAAAAGATAAGAAATTTTTGAACTTGGACGCACTTGAGAGCAAAACGTAGTTTAGGTGTACGAATTAGAGTAACAAAGCTTTCCGGTTTTTATATATTTTACACTATTTTTGAAAGAAATATCCAGTAAAAATTTTGAAAATTCATAATCCTTTCGTTTTGGTAGTCTATTAATAGTGCTGCTGTAAAAAATAAATATATTAACAACCTTAAAATTAAGTTGCCTTCTATATGGATTTTTGGAACTATTGCACTCTATAAACCCTATTAAATAATTTTTGTAGTTTTTGTCTTAGTAACAAAACTGTACATCTCACCAGCTTTCTTTGAGCAAAAAGGTAAATAAACTTTTCGTTTACCTTTCATCGCTTTACTGACATGCGACAAAAAGTATTAAAGCTAAATGACCTTTTAGGTCATAATGTTATAATACACAAAATCTCTTTAATTCGTATACAAAACGCAAAGGAATTCAACAAAATTTTTAATATACTTGAATATCATCTGTATGTCTTTATCAAATCTCAAGAGCTGACTCATGTTACACAGGTAAAAACAGCATGAATAATCACTATCATACATACACACAAACAAACAAAAATGAAACGGGGAATAAAAAGTAAATCCAATTCCCATTCCACTCCACTCTGCTTCATGCCATAAATCCAAATTTCCATATAAACATGTTGTTATTTAATAATTGAAATGTCATTTAGCTGCCTTTAATTCCACATTTTACAATTTTTATTTTTTCATGTCTGTCGTCGTATATATATTGTGTTGTTCACAAGCATTTCATTATGTACGTATACTTTCTCATACATCATCTGAAAATACCTTAACAATCAGATCATATTCATATTCCAATTTTCATGGAGCAAAAAAGTAAAAATTTTCCTTCAACCTCTTTTTTTATGTGAAATAGAACACGAAGTCATGTCACATCTAGTGCGGATTCTCATACGAGGATATTATATGTATATCGGTGTACATACGGAATAGTAAGAGTGTCGTATCAAATTTATTTTTTCGCTGTTCTGTGTTTTTGTGCTTTTGTTCTCAGTTAACTTTTTGCCACATATGTATACGAACAGACAACAACATTACATTATGCACTGCTGGTGTGTGTCTATAATATTCCCCAGCTGTGGATTTAATTTTAATAAAAAAAAAAAAAAAAAGGTTTCAGATATTTTCGTGCTGGTTGGATTTTCTATTCATGAGATATTAACATCTTGATTTTGGTACGAAGTTAAGTTTTGGTTTTTAAGTGGTTTAATTCATAATTTTAGATAACTAAAAACACTTACAAAACAAGCTAAATGGACAGTTTGATTGGTTGAAGCCATTTATGCAAATATGTAGCTGCTCATTCGCCAATTGGATCAACAACCAGCTTGCGAACCATTTCAGTTTCTAGTGGAATCCAAAATCTCAGAATAGGGATCGTGAATATGAAGAACAGATTGAAAGACTCAAACCGAATTTGTCGATTGGTTGTAATACTGAGTGGAACGCCGAATCGTGATACGCAATTGTTGCCGAATGCCGTGGTAGTGTTTTGTGTGACATATTGGTCATGTAGTATGTTTCGGGCCATCGGGGGAATTGGCCGACACAGGTTAAAAGGTAAAAATATCCATTGGACGGTGGAAGGGCAACCACTATATGCAAATGGATATGATATGTTCAAATCGACTTTTGTATATCGTTCGACCGTTGGCAAGATAAACAAGATTGCGCCCAATGGTCCACGTTTTTATTTATACCATACGAGGTGCGCGGATTTTAGGATGTAAAAGTTGTAATTCGAAATACCGCGACATTCGGAACCAGCATTACATGTTGAAGTTCAATAGGTTTGCTTTTTGTGCCTTGTATGGTAGTTGAAATTAGCTTCGGCTGATTCGGTTGTCATCTGATTATAACGTTTTAATATCGGTCGTGCGGGAAAGCGTATCCGCGATAACGACACATCAAGTTACGACAGGGATGTTTTTAATGTGTCATGTGTTAGATATACGTATTCTAAATATCTCAAGGAGTAGTTGTAGGCTTTTCTCCATCAATATTTTATTTTGAAAGAATCACAGAAGACAATTACTTATGAAGAGTTGGCTTCACCTCTAAAATTCCCACATAGGTTTCACTCAAGAATGCCCTGTTCGTCGTCCCTAGTAACCTATCTAGCAAGACATATTTCTAGTTTTAGAAAAAGTTAACAGAACCCACATCAAAAAATGATTTAGTAACAAATAGAAACATACATTCTAGCTTTCGTCTAATTATGACCCATTACAGTTTTTTTGGTCGTTCGTTCTATAAAAAGCTTTAGGTTTTCATCTTCAGAGCAAGCGGAGCCCAAATCGAAAATCGCACTAAAACTGAAGTTTAATTTTTTCCGGATCTCTTGGCATACGAATAATTTTGAGCTCATTATGGCCTAATCAAATGCTCAATTGAAAAATGTTGGGCTCCACTTGACAAGGTAATATAAATTGAAGCTAGCAGAACCCAAATCGAAAATCGGACCAAAACCGAATTAAAAGCTCATTATGGCTAATTGAAAATACCATTCAAAAAATTAGGGCTCCACTCGTTCTGTTAATTTTGCGATCTTGGTAGTGATATATTAAGTTGCCCAGTCTTTATTGGCAATAACAGATGTAATCCTTGTTGGCATGGAGTCAATTAAATCTTGCAGGTACAGTTCTATATACCATACTTCTTCAATGATTGAATTGAGTTTTTTGAATGATGACGACACATTTTTATAATTTTTCATCCCTATCATGTGCCAAATGTTTTCATTGGGATTCAAATCCGGTGAATTTCCATTCCAATTCAGAGTGGGAATTCCATTTTTCAACAGAAAATCTTTAACCTGTAGAGACATAATAATAGTTAACTGTTTCTTTTTTTTAATCGTCTTAAATATAAAATTAGTAAATGAAAAAAAATAATGCTTACCGTTTTCGCTCGATGACAAGGGGCGAAATCATCTTGAAAAATCACAGACTCGGTCTGACTCGCTCAAAATATGCATTTCAATGGAACGGAACAAATGGTCCTTTAAGATTTTTTGTAGATTTCTGCGTTCATAGTTCCTTTAATAAAGGACATTTCTCCAATTCCATGATAAGAAAAAACATCCTCAAATCATTTGGCCCGCTCGAAGTTTCACTGTACTTTTCAGGCACTGATCGCTCAGTCGTTCGCCGGATTTGCGCCTGACGTACTGGATTCCATCAGATCCAAAAAGTTTAAATTTACTCTCATCGGAGAATATAACAGTACGCCACTGCGAACTCTCATCAAAAAATATAACAGATTCCAACCAGCGTGATTTCGAGCCCATTCTAACCGTTTTTGTTTCGTTTTCGTCTTACGAAATGGTTTTTTGCCGGGGACCTGGCCATATATCCTTTTTTCCGGTGGCGGTTACGAATCGTATGAACCCCGATTTCTTTACCGGTTTCTGTGTTGAATTCAGCCCGAATGTCCACATCAGTTTTATATCGATTGGCTGTTGAAATTCTGATAATTTTTTGTATCTTCTCGTGCAGTTGTCTTCCTTTTTGGACCTGTTGTTTTTTTGCGTTCCAATTCACCGGTGAATTTATTTTAAAAATCATTTTAGGTGTTCCAGACAATGCCAGAATCTGATTTTTCTGAGCCATAGTTAGTTGTGTGAGTTTTGCTATTTTGAACAAATTATAACTTTAATAACTTTTTCGTGCGAATAATTATCTCAAACTAATTAAGAACGTAAAAAACGATTGTATTTATACCCAGAAAATGACAAGGGGCAATTAGTACAATTTTACCTTTAAAAATACCGGTGTTGCACTTTCTATTCTTGGTACTGTATAAATGTTGAGCCTTATATGTCACAATTTGGTTAGTTTTGGTTTCAGAAATTCGTCAGCAATATGATTTTTTAGGAGAATCAATAGGATCAACTAAAAAATTTTGAAGCCCAAGTGAAAAAAATTAATGGCACTCTCTTAACCTCGAAAATCTGATAAATGGTCAGCAAAAACTAATAATTGACGAAAATTGAACGATCGGTGCTGCCCAGTAAAAAATAATTAAATCTTTATGTGATGCCGAATTCTTCAAGCCAGATTCAACAGTAGACATGTATGCACAGGAGACTGTTCTTTTTGGACAAACCACAGGTTGGACATCTGGAAACATGACCGCAAGCAATTGCTCGCCACGCTTGGAACCTCCCTAGCTACTTTCTATCAGTTGTATGCATGAAGTTGGTCATAAATAATTGTTGTTTTCCTATTAATGACAACAATTTAGTTTATAGATTTAAGCATTTTGATCTTAATTGAATACCGTTATACATTTTCCGCTTTTTAACACCCCAAAATGTATTTAAAGATTACTTTGAATTGTTTTTAAAACGACTAATAAGACAGGACACAGGACTTTCCTAACATACTTCTAAGAGGCTATAACTTTGATAGTAAGTGTTTTCACTTTGAACTAGACCAAATCTAACTAGAAAACACGAGTTTTTCCGGCAAAATTGGGGAAAGGCTGGGTCTAACATTCAAAAGTTGTAGAGGAAAAAGTCGAAGTAAAAACCCTATATCCTAAGATACATCTAACAGGTTACAACTATGAGAGTAGGTGTTTTTACTTTGAACAAGACCCGAAAAAAATATTTGAACACTGGGTCAGAATGGGACCGAATGGATTGTATCGTATAAAAATTCAAAACTAAAAAAACTAGGCTTTTCAGTCGTGATATCAACATAAAATTTTGAATACAGCTAGGTACTGACATTAATAATAACGGAGAATTGGAGAACTTTTCTAGTACGTCACTGTTCTCTACGATCCATTCAGTAGCAATTTAGCGTTATGTACTTTTTCGATTAATCTTCCGCATGTAACCTTTTCATTATCACCTGTGGAGAAAATCGACGTACTAGAAAAGTTCTTAGAATTTAATTTTCTACCGATCTAGATTGGTTCGGAAATTCGGTCCAGCTACCAGGAGATGAGTTTCTATTCTGACTATAATAGTAAAGATTTTAGTTTTCGTTCCTATTAACGTTAAAACCTAGCTGCGTTCAAACTTTTATGTTGATATCATGACTGGAAAACCAAGTTTATTTAGTTTTGAATTTTTGTACGACACAATCCTTTCGGTCCCATTGTACTCAGTGTTCCTCTAATTTTTCCGAAAAACTCTTGATTCTAGTTGAATTGGGTCTAGTTCAAAGTGAAAATACCTATACTTACAAAGTTGTAACCTCATGGGTTTTACTTCGACTTTTACCTGTACAACTTTTGAATACTGAGGTTTATGGAGTACTATATCATTTCAATTTATTTTTCTATTAATTAATTTGTTTTATAATACATTTGTGTTTTTTAATTAAGGCTATCAGTTCAGATTTTATAATTGATTTTATTTTATTTAAAATGTTTCGATTTGTCTGAATATCATCTGTTCAAAATTATAAAATTTATTTTCCCGAAGTATGTAATATGTTTTACACTGTTGAATTTTATTTTTAATTGGAAACGGTGTTGTTGGGTTTAGGACAAACTTCAAGTCCGTCGATAAAGAAGTTTAATAATTTCCAATCTGACTATGCCATTTCGATGACTAATGACCACAGCAGCTAGATTTTGATTATATAGAGGTGTGTTGTGCGATTTTGATTTTCCCATGCTTTTTCAATTAAATAGATCGGCATTCGAGATTTTGCCAAACAGACACTAATCTGACTATGTCAATTCATTGGGACCATGACCAATGAGATTTGGATTAGTATGGGGTGTCAATAAAATCGATCGACATTCTAGGTTTTACCGCAGATGACCATATTAAGAATTTGATTATAGGCTTGGGGTTTTACTCTTCTTTAGAATGTTAAATCGAAAAATTATAATGTTCTTTCTATAACCTAATCAGACTCAACCCAAACTCATAACAACAGTTGGTCTATGGTCATAAGCTATCGAGTTGGTATAGTCAGATTAGTGCCTATCTGGAAAAACCTCCAATGATAAATGATTTTATCGACAAAACATGGAGAAAATCAAAAATCACCCCTATAACCTTATCAGTCCTTCCCAAACCTATAATCCGAATCTACTTGAGTCGTGGGCCATCGAATAAGCATGGTCAAATTGGTGTCTATCTGGTAAAATCTCGAATTAGGATTGGTTTTATCGAATGACGAAAGATTTTATGGACAAAACATGGTGATACTCAAAATTTCACTCCTATAACCTTATCAGACTAACCCAAAACCTATCAAAATCTACCTATGAACATGGGCCATCGAATTGACATAGACTATCAAAATCTGAAATGGCGAACGATTTTATCAACAAAACATGTTGACAATCAAAATTTGACCCTTACAACCTCATTAGACCCACCCGAAACTTTTATAATCAAAACCTATACCTATGATTATGACCCATCAAAAACGTCATAGTCAGATTGGCCAGATATGACGAAAGATTTTATCGAATAACGAACGGTTTTGTCGACAAAACATTAAAAAAACTTATAATCAAAATCTATCTATTGGCATATACCTTCAAATTGGCATAGTCAGACTTGTGTTAAACTGCAAAATTTTGATTGGCGACTGATTTTATCGAAAAATCATAAGGAAAATAAAAATTTCACTTTTATAATCTCTTCAGAACTACAGCAAACCTATAATCAAAATCTGTCTATGGTTATGAGCTGGTATAGCCAGATTGGTGACTATTTGGAAAAATTTCGAATAAGGAACGATTTTAAGAACAAAACTAGGAGAAAATCAAAATTTACACCACCCTTTACCTCCTTCTCCCTTTACCTCACCAGACCCATCCAAAACCTATAACCTTAATGTACCTTTGGCTATGTGCCATCGAACTGGCGTAGTCAGATCACTGGTTATCTCGCAAAATTCCGAACGACAAAGGATTCCATCAACAAAACATGGGGACAAATTAAAAGTTCACCTAGCTATAACCTCGCCAAACCTACACAAAACCTTTAAACAAAATCTTCCTATATGGTAGTATGCCATCAATTAGGCAAAATCATTTTTGGTACGAAAATTTATATTTTAGTACCGGTGTGAAGTTTCTAACGTTAATTAAAAGTGTAGCATACGCAACAAATATTCTGCAGCGCATGCAACTTATCTATGCAGTGTATGCAACTTATTTAACATGTATGTAAATAATTTATAAGAAAACCACAAAAACTAACATTAAATTAATAATTTCGAATTAAAAACAAAAGAAAAATATATATGCAAATATGTATTAAAGTTTTCAAAGTTTTATCATAAACTAATATCTACCAATTGAGGTTAAACACATAATTAACACTCCATCCTACAGTTTTCGCAATATAGCCACTGGTATTCTCAAATAGTAAACATTCGAGCTTATTCAAATTTGTATAGCCCGTACATATAAAAAGGGTTGGGCTCCTTTGACAAAATTTCATATTTTGATAAAAAAAAATTATATGGAAGCTGTACCTACACTCCCAATTAACACTCCATCCTAGAGTTTTCGCAATATAGCCACTAGTATTATTAAATAGTAGACATACGAGCCTATTCAAATTTTTATAGCCCGTACATATAAAAAGGGTTGGGCCCCTCTGACAAAATTTCATATTTTGATAAAAAAATTATATGGAAGCTGTACCTACACTCCCAATTAACACTCCATCCTAGAGTTTTCGCAATATAGCCACTAGTATTATCAAATAGTAGACATACGAGCCTATTTAAATTTTTATAGCCCGTACATATAAAAAGGGTTGGGCCCCTCTGACAAAATTTCATATTTTGATAAAAAAATTATATGGAAGCTGTACCTACACTCCCAATTAACACTCCATCCTAGAGTTTACGCAATATAGCCACTAGTATTATCGAATAGTAGACATTCGAGCCTATTTAAATTTGTATAGTCTGTACATATAAAAAGGGTTGGGCTCCTCTGACAAAATTGCATATTTTGATAAAAAAATTATATGGAAGCTGTACCTACACTCCCAATTAACACTCCATCCTAGAGTTTACGCAATATAGCCACTAGTATTATCGAATAGTAGACATTCGAGCCTATTCAAATTTGTATAGCCCGTACATATAAAAAGGGTTGGGCCCCTCTGACAAAATTTCATATTTTGATAAAAAAAATATATGGAAGCTGTACCTACACTCCCAATTAACACTCCATCCTAGAGTTTTCGCAATATAGCCACTAGTATTATCGAATAATAGACATACGAGCCTATTCAAATTTGTATAGCCCGTACATATAAAAAGGGTTGGGCTCCTCTGACAAAATTTCATATTTTGATAAAAAAAATTATATGGAAGCTGTACCTACACTCCCAATTAACACTCCATCCTAGAGTTTTCGCAATATAGCCACTAGTATTATCGAATAATAGACATACGAGCCTATTCAAATTTGTATAGCCCGTACATATAAAAAGGGTTGGGCTTCTCTGACAAAATTTCATATTTTGATTAAAAAAATATATGGAAGCTGTACCTACACTCCCAATTAACACTCCATCCTAGAGTTTTCGCAATATAGCCACTAGTATTATCGAATAATAGACATACGAGCCTATTTAAATTTCTATAGCCCGTACATATAAAAAGGGTTGGGCTTCTCTGACAAAATTTCATATTTTGATAAAAAAAATATATGGAAGCTGTACCTACACTCCCAATTAACACTCCATCCTAGAGTTTTCGCAATATAGCCACTAGTATTATCGAATAGTAGACATTCGAGCCTATTTAAATTTGTACAGCCCGTACATATAAAAAGGGTTGGGCTTCTCTGACAAAATTTCATATTTTGATAAAAAAATTATATGGAAGCTGTACCTACACTCCCAATTAACACTCCATCCTAGAGTTTTCGCAATATAGCCACTAGTATTATCGAATAGAAGACATACGAGCATATTTAAATTTGTATAGCCCGTACATATAAAAAGGGTTGGGCTCCTCTGACAAAATTTCATATTTTGATAAAAAAAATTATATGGAAGCTGTACCTACACTCCCAATTAACACTCCATCCTAGAGTTTTCGCAATATAGCCACTAGTATTATCGAATAATAGACATTCGAGCCTATTCAAATTTGTATAGCCCGTACATATAAAAAGGGTTGGGCTTCTCTGACAAAATTTCATATTTTGATTAAAAAAATATATGGAAGCTGTACCTACACTCCCAATTAACACTCCATCCTAGAGTTTACGCAATATAGCCACTAGTATTATCGAATAGTAGACATTCGAGCCTATTTAAATTTGTATAGCCCGTACATATAAAAAGGGTTGGGCTCCTCTGACAAAATTTCATATTTTGATAAAAAAATTATATGGAAGCTGTACCTACACTCCCAATTAACACTCCATCCTAGAGTTTTCGCAATATAGCCACTAGTATTATCGAATAGTAGACATTCAAGCCTATTTAAATTTGTATAGCCCGTACATATAAAAAGGGTTGGGCTCCTCTGACAAAATTTCATATTTTGATAAAAAAAATATATGGAAGCTGTACCTACACTCCCAATTAACACTCCATCCTAGAGTTTTCGCAATATAGCCACTAGTATTATCGAATAGTAGACATTCGAGCCTATTTAAATTTGTACAGCCCGTACATATAAAAAGGGTTGGGCTTCTCTGACAAAATTTCATATTTTGATAAAAAAATTATATGGAAGCTGTACCTACACTCCCAATTAACACTCCATCCTAGAGTTTTCGCAATATAGCCACTAGTATTATCGAATAGAAGACATACGAGCATATTTAAATTTGTATAGCCCGTACATATAAAAAGGGTTGGGCTCCTCTGACAAAATTTCATATTTTGATAAAAAAAATTATATGGAAGCTGTACCTACACTCCCAATTAACACTCCATCCTAGAGTTTTCGCAATATAGCCACTAGTATTATCGAATAATAGACATTCGAGCCTATTCAAATTTGTATAGCCCGTACATATAAAAAGGGTTGGGCTTCTCTGACAAAATTTCATATTTTGATTAAAAAAATATATGGAAGCTGTACCTACACTCCCAATTAACACTCCATCCTAGAGTTTACGCAATATAGCCACTAGTATTATCGAATAGTAGACATTCGAGCCTATTTAAATTTGTATAGCCCGTACATATAAAAAGGGTTGGGCTCCTCTGACAAAATTTCATATTTTGATAAAAAAATTATATGGAAGCTGTACCTACACTCCCAATTAACACTCCATCCTAGAGTTTTCGCAATATAGCCACTAGTATTATCGAATAGTAGACATTCAAGCCTATTTAAATTTGTATAGCCCGTACATATAAAAAGGGTTGGGCTCCTCTGACAAAATTTCATATTTTGATAAAAAAATTATATGGAAGCTGTACCTACACTCCCAATTAACACTCCATCCTAGAGTTTTCGCAATACAGCCACTAGTATTATCGAATAGTAGACATACGAGCCTATTTAAATTTGTACAGCCCGTACATATAAAAAGGGTTGGGCTTCTCTGACAAAATTTCATATTTTGATAAAAAAAAAATATATGGAAGCTGTACCTACACTCCCAATTAACACTCCATCCTAGAGTTTTCGCAATATAGCCACTAGTATTATCAAATAGTAGACATACGAGCCTATTCAAATTTTTATAGCCCGTACATATAAAAAGGGTTGGGCCCCTCTGACAAAATTTCATATTTTGATAAAAAAATTATATGGAAGCTGTACCTACACTCCCAATTAACACTCCATCCTAGAGTTTTCGCAATACAGCCACTAGTATTATCGAATAGTAGACATACGAGCCTATTTAAATTTGTACAGCCCGTACATATAAAAAGGGTTGGGCTTCTCTGACAAAATTTCATATTTTGATAAAAAAAAATATATGGAAGCTGTACCTACACTCCCAATTAACACTCCATCCTAGAGTTTTCGCAATATAGCCACTAGTATTTTCGAATAGTAGACATTCGAGCCTATTTAAATTTGTATAGCCCGTACATATAAAAAGGGTTGGGCTCCTCTGACAAAATTTCATATTTTGATAAAAAAAATTATATGGAAGCTGTACCTACACTCCCAATTAACACTCCATCCTAGAGTTTTCGCAATATAGCCACTAGTATTATTAAATAGTAGACATACGAGCCTATTCAAATTTTTATAGCCCGTACATATAAAAAGGGTTGGGCCCCTCTGACAAAATTTCATATTTTGATAAAAAAATTATATGGAAGCTGTACCTACACTCCCAATTAACACTCCATCCTAGAGTTTTCGCAATATAGCCACTAGTATTATCGAATAGTAGACATACGAGCCTATTTAAATTTGTACAGCCCGTACATATAAAAAGGGTTGGGCTTCTCTGACAAAATTTCATATTTTGATAAAAAAAAAATATATGGAAGCTGTACCTACACTCCCAATTAACACTCCATCCTAGAGTTTTCGCAATATAGCCACTAGTATTATCGAATAGTAGACATACGAGCCTATTTAAATTTGTATAGCCCGTACATATAAAAAGGGTTGGGCTCCTCTGACAAAATTTCTTATTTTGATAAAAAAAATTATATGGAAGCTGTACCTACACTCCCAATTAACACTCCATCCTAGAGTTTTCGCAATATAGCCACTAGTATTATCGAATAGTAGACATTCGAGCATATTTAAATTTGTATAGCCCGTACATATAAAAAGGGTTGGGCTCCTCTGACAAAATTTCATATTTTGATAAAAAAATTATATGGAAGCTGTACCTACACTCCCAATTAACACTCCATCCTAGAGTTTTCGCAATATAGCCACTAGTATTATCGAATAGAAGACATACGAGCATATTTAAATTTGTATAGCCCGTACATATAAAAAGGTTTGGGCTTCTCTGACAAAATTTCATATTTTGATAAAAAAAATTATATGGAAGCTGTACCTACACTCCCAATTAACACTCCATCCTAGAGTTTTCGCAATATAGCCACTAGTATTATCGAATAGTAGACATTCAAGCCTATTTAAATTTGTATAGCCCGTACATATAAAAAGGGTTGGGCTCCTCTGACAAAATTTCATATTTTGATAAAAAAAATTATATGGAAGTTTTACCTGCACTCCCAATTAACACTCCATATTGCGAAAACTCTAGGATGGAGTGTTAATTGGGAGTGTAGGTACAGCTTCCATATAATTTTTTTTATCAAAATATGAAATTTTGTCTGAGGAGCCCAACCCTTTTTATATGTACGGGCTATACAAATTTAAATAGGCTCGTATGTCTACTATTCGATAATACTAGTGGCTATATTGCGAAAACTCTAGGATGGAGTGTTAATTGGGAGTGTAGGTACAGCTTCCATATAATTTTTTTATCAAAATATGAAATTTTGTCAGAGGAGCCCAACCCTATTTATATGTACGGGCTATACAAATTTGAATAGGCTTGAATGTCTACTATTTGAGAATACTAGTGACTATATTGCGAAAACTCTAGGATGGAGTGTTAATTATGTGTTTAACCTCAATTGGTAAATATTAGTGTATGATAAAACTTTGAAAACTTTAATACATATTTTTACATATATTTTTCTTTTGTTTTTAATTCGAAATTATTAATTTAATGTTAGTTTTTGTGGTTTTTCTTATAAATTATTTACATACATGTTAAATAAGTTGCATACTCTGCACATTTAAGTTGCATGCGCTGCAGAATATTTGTCGCGTATGCTACACTTTTAATTAACGTTAGAAACTTCACACCGGTTATTTTAGTTGGTACTTTTAAATCTGTATTACCGATATTTTCGGTTAACTTTCGGCTAACTTTAACAGTATAGAAGCTTAATTTACATTTCACAATTTTACACTACAAAATTTGCACTAGCAAATACAAAAGAGTAATTTGCTTTTAGCTAACAGGCACTATATAATTATGAATTATGGACAGGTTCGAGTAGATTAGAGACCGCATCAAATCAATTCATTAATTTTACCTTGCGTGTGTAATTTTGCATAAAATAAATACAATTAACCAACGCTAACGAATCATGTAATTTTCATTCAATTATAAATTATAATTACTGTTTTGAAAAGTTTTAGGCATACGAGCACATATACTTCAGTCATCAAGATCACTCAAATTAATCATCATATAATGTCCCGATTGATTAGATTTCTGATTACTTATGGCATCAAAATCAAAATAAAAATCTTATTAAAATCAATCAATATAATCAACTCGACGAGGTAGATAGGTCGATGAATTGACCGCAACAAATTTATAATTAAAAAAAAAAATTTAATTGAATGCCAAAAATATTTTTAATTTACCATACCCTGACGTCCATCCTTTCGCATTTCATACCATAAAATAATTAGATTTTCATCATTAACCAACCATAATGTATACATTATCGAAAAATGCCATACAACTAATCATTTTAACGCCTTCGGGCCATAGGTTACCATTCCATACTCATATATGCAAAAAGTAATACGTCTTTTGTGTATATGCGTCGTTTCAAGGTTGATCATAATTATGGAATACGACAAAAGTTTTTTTGTTCTGTGCTGAGTACACCACAAACTGTCTTTGCGATGAACGTACGAGTAGGTGAAGCGCAATTTGCAAAATTTAATTTAAATGTTAAGCTATTAAATGCGTTAATCTAATTTATTTTGTAATTAACTTTTTAAATTAGAAAAAAATAATAATTTATGGTTTCGTCTAAATAATTGATGACATTCATATATCGTGGTGAGATGTTGTTCTTCTTGTTGTTCAGTTTATTTAGATTAGATATACTTGCATGCATGACATATTTTATGGCGATAGACTTTGGTTAGTTAGACACAACTTTTAAATGTCTTAATGATATATGTTACTACTTTGTTTTAGACATTTGAATAACCAACCATTGATTGATAAGTTTGATGTGTGAAATGTATAAGACGAACATCACGATATTTGAAACGCGATACTGAACTATTGAGCTCTACAGTAACTGTAGAACTTAATAGTTCAGTATCGCGTTTCAAATATCGTGATGTTCGTCTTAATAATAACTAAATTTCAACACACAAAATTACATTTAAATCGGTCTAACCGTTTAGGAGCCAGATGAACATTTTTTATTTTTTTGGGATGAAATACTGGGATAACTTCACGCACTTTACTACGAAGCGGGCAGTCAGCGAGGTTGTGTTTAGTGTTGACATAATTACAATTGGCGGTGTTGAAGTTATTTCAGGATTCGTGAAGCCCGAATGGCCACAAATGACTTCCAGTGATTAGGCGTGCTGCATATAGGTAACCAATTATTATGGCGAGAACCACACTTGTATGCTCTAAACGTGGCAATATTGTGATTTTGACAGATCCATATGCCAACGATTTACGTGCATCCCTTCCGTAAATTTAAAGATTACTGCGATTGGTGTATGATTTATTCGCTGCGATCGATTCTGAGAGCCCCCAAGGATCACCTATCTGGATAAATGAGCCAATTATGAGCTATTCATTTTAGAACTGCTTCATCTCACGATAAGGCGAATACCCACAATTCTTGACGAATGATTTTGGCGATAATTGTTGTTGGAGATACCCAGCCGAGCTGGTCAAATATCTTAGATGCCTGCGACAATATTGTTCGTTTGGTTGGTGCACGAACATCCGATGTTTAGATGATTTTGAATACGAAACAGTTGGCCGAAAGAGAATAGTGTACTCGCAACTATGCTCGCAAAATTCGTTTGCTATCGCATTGTGAAGCTGTTGTTCGGAGACCACTTTCACATCTGAGCTTCGATTGGCTACTTTTGGGAATTTCTCGTAACCATATATTCGACAAGTCACAAACGATGACCTCAAACTAGTTATTGTGTCGTATTTTAGCACTTCGTTCATAGAACCCAATTGGAGGTAGTCCTACAAGAACTTTTAGTATTCAAAGTGGAGAAGACTATAACGTCTCCATACGTTGTAGTCGTAGAACTGGGGTCTATTACGAAATTGTTTCGTCTCGGATTTTTCCGTTACCGGAACATTCGATCCGACACGGATTTACCCTATTATGAAATTTGTATTATCGAATTTGTAATAAACATGTCTGAAGTTAGCAACGTTATTTGTTTAAATAATTTGAGGTTAGGTTTTGATTTTTAATAATTTGGCGGCTTATTTATTTTTATTATCTTAATGGCGTGATTGATGTATTGAAATATTTTAATCTTAAATTTTATTAATATTATTAAAACAATTATATCTTTTGTTTATTTTGGTAATATCTTTAAAATATAAATCACTTTTCACTATAAATTTTGATGAAATGTCAAAATAAGATCAACCTAATAAAAAATACGTCAACTAAATAGCACTCAGTTTTTTTCTAGTGTATTCGGAAAAATGTGATTCGATTTTGCATTTTAGGTTCATCATAACACGGATTTATCCGTTAACGGAAAAATCCGAGACGGATAAATTTCATAATAGACCCCTTGCATATTCTCACGTGACCTTACAAGGGGTGATAAATTGTCACTGAAAGGCAGAGACTATTTGTATTGTACGTCATGCGTTACTTCTCGACATAAACAAAATCGATTTCACAGAATTATCTGAGTGTGTTGTCCGAAAGGGGCAAAGTCCTAGATTCATACCTCCACGCGGTGCTCCCTGGGTAACGCTAAATGAATCAGGCGGTGTAGTGGAGACGAGCAGACTAAATCCTGTTTATAGTCATGGACACTACATGTCAAGGCGGGCCATTGGCACCTCAAAACCAATACCAAACCAGCGTCTGATCTCCAGGTTAGAAGCGGCTGAAGCGGGCGTCTGTCTTGTATCAAGCGGCTCGCTATATAAATGTGTTTCAAGGTAGGACTGGATGCCTTAAGATTCTCACCAGTACGTGACCCACACACGTAATAAGCGGGTTGAGCGGCAGGCCAACAACCTTCTCTCATAAAAACATTTAAGTTATGAACCCTAAACAAAGGCCTCGGATTACCATATCGGACTCATCACAAACTCGACCTCGGAAATTGTACACGGACAACGCTTTAAAAATGGAAACATGGAACGTGCTTAACCTCTTAAGACCTGGAGATCTCCGGAACCTTTCGAACCAAGCAAAGAGTTACACATTAGACGTACTTGCATTACAAGAGCTTAGATGGTCTGGGAGTGGGATCGATGACACCACCAATGGTTACACTCTTCACTACAGCGGCCATCAGAACGGAGGAGAATTTGGAGTTGGCTTCCTCATCCATCGGCGCGTGAAGCACCATATCATCGATTTCCGCCCTATCAACATGCGGATATGCACGGTCAGACTTCGCACTAAGAAATTTAACATCACGATCGTTAATGTGCACGCACCCACCGAAGATAAATCAGATGACATCAAAGATCTCTTCTTTGTCGAGCTCGAGGAAGTCATCAACAACATACCGCACCACGACATTAAAATCATCGTGGGCGACTTTAATGCAAAAATCGGTAGGAGTGCAGAAAATACATCGCACATCGGTCCTAACAGCCTGCATATAACTAGTAACAACAACGGCCAACGCGTCACAGACCTGCCAATAATGTACAACTTAGTTGTATCAAGAACGTTTATCCCACATAAGAGAATCCACAAAATAACGTGGAGATCGAATGATGGAAGAACTGAAAACCAAATCGATCATGTCATGTCACCCCAGCATATCTGACGTTAGATCCTACAGAGGTGCAGACATGGACAGCGATCACATGCTTGTCATATTTAAGTATAAGTGCAAACTGTCATCTACGTTTAATAGACAAGCACAAAAGACCGTTCGATGGAATATCGATGCTCTAAAAGACCAAGCGTCACTGCAGAGTTACCAAATAGCTGTCACTAATTATTTAGACCGGCCCCATAACAATGAAGAAGCTCCTCCTAACATCCAGGAGCAGTGGCACGCTATACAGTCAGCCATAACAACCGCGGCGCAAAATACCATCGGAAGAAGACCTCCGAGGCCCCGCAACGATTGATTCGATGATCAATGCCGAAGGGTCGTCGAAAATAAACGAACGCTTCGTGAAAAATGGTTGGCCCGCAATACCAGAAGCACTCTAGCAGAATATCTCCGCGCTAGGAAAGCCACGACTAAATTCCTTCGACAAAAGAAGCGCGAACATATGAGATTATGCATCGAAAACATCAGCTTCCAAGCGGAAGTAGGAAATTCAAGGGACTGTTTTGCTAACGCCAGGAATCTCACTAAAGACTTCCACCCAAGAAGTACAGCCATCAAAGACGGGAATGGAGAGCTGAGAACAAACGTGGCTGATGTTCTCTCAGTATATCAAACCTACTTTCAAAATCTGCTAAATCGGAGTGACGAAGTTACCCCCATTAGAGCAATAGCTCCACCAGGTGAAGAGTTCTTTGTCGAATATCCCACAGTAGAGGAAGTAGACGCAGCTATTAGTCGATTGAAAAACGGCAAGGCACCCGGTCTCGATGGAATCCCTGCAGAACTAATTAAACTCGGAGGCGCTACTCTTGCAGCAAGTTTATACGATCTCGTCGTTTGTATTTGGGACCAAGAAGAGTTGCCGGAGAATTGGAAGACCGCACTCATATGTCCGTTGCATAAAAAAGGCGACCGTCTTAAATGTGAAAACTTTCGTGGCATAGCTCTATTGAACACTGCTTACAAAGTGTTGGCTAATGTTGTACTTGCCAGACTCATCCCTTTCGCCGAAAACATCATTGGCGACTTTTCGTCCCAACCGATCGACCACTGACCAGTATTTCACCATGAGGGTGATCTTGGAAAAATGTTGGGAGTATAACATAACCATTCATCAACTATATATAGACTTCAGACAGCTGTATGACAGTATAAACCGCGACAACCTGTGGGCCGCGCTCATATGCCTGGGAATCCCAGAGAAACTCGTTTCTCTGTGTAAATTAACAACATCAGGGTCTGTATGTAGAATCGTAATTGAAGGATCTGTGTCAGACCCCTTTGAAATAACATCTGGTGTTTGACAGGGTGATGCACTCGCGCCTTTGCTGTTCAATCTGGCGCTTGAGTATGTTGTGAGGAAAAGCAACATCGAAACCTCGCGCTGTATATTTAATAAGTCAGGCCAAATTCTTGGATATGCAGATGATATCGTGCTTCTTGGCTGAAGACCTAGCGACAGATTATTATCTACCTTCGAAAGGAAGGTTGCCCGATCAATCTTTGGTCCAATTAAAGTTGCGAACAACGAATATCGGATTCGTATAAATCACGAAATAAAGCAACTCCTCAGAGGCAGCAACATTATCGGATTCATCAAATCCAATCGAGTGAGATGGCTCGGCCACGTTACAAGGTCTCCCCAACAACGGATGATAAATAAAGTGTTCCACCAACAACCAGCCGGAGTACGTCGTAGAGGAAGACCCCGACTACGCTGGCGCGATGACATCGAACAAGATCTACGAAAATTAGGATGTTGAAACTGGAGGACGAGAGCGGTGGATCGAGATGGATGGAGGACCTTAGTGCATTCGGCGAAATCCCTTCATGGGATGTGAAGGCCAGAGAGAGAGAGAGTTGTCCGAAAGCATCCCAATGACATGAACTGGGCAATAAATTAGTTATCTTGCTGATAATATGGGCTGTAATATATATGGATAAGTGATTGGATTGTCATATGGATCTTCTCGGTAGTTTTTCCAAATCTGTAAAGCAGCTCGTTGATCCTATAATCCGAAAATTATTATGGAAGTTTGAGTTCGTTTAAGATTTTGCTGTTGAGTTCAGGATTCGGCTCCAGGTTGGAGCTCTCCTGTACGCGTTTTTTTGTAAACAATGGCTATCGGTAGTACCTGGGTTGGCGATGAAGGGCATGAATGAAGGACCTTCGTATTAATAGTCGGCTGAATCGTTCAGTCGGCAATGTTTCATTTGAACTTGGCTGTGCTTCTCAGTAGCCCATGTTGAACAAAGGGTGAAATCGGCCACTGCAAATGCGACTTGATGGCTTTGAGACACATTTAACAGTTACATGTCCCCGCATAAGTTCATCTCCTTTACTATAGTCTTGTCTTAGCTTTCACAATTTTATTTTTAAACACTAGATGCCTAAATATTTGTTGTTTATACTTAAAGGCTTGGTACTCAACCGTGATGATCGATGTGGTTGATAAAATTTTTTAAAGAATGATTTTGATGGACCTCTCTTATTAACAATTTCACAAATCTCTAAGGCATCGCATCTTTTATTTAGAAATTGCAGCATATTATCATCAAATGAAGGAAGAATGAAGAAAATAACCCATAAATTGCTTCCATTCAGTGTTTATTTTACTTAATAGAATGTGGATGAGTTATGGGTCTCGTTGGATAAATTATTATCGTGTACCTAATATTATAAAAATAATCGCTACTTTGATTTGAAAATTTCTATACCTAAACAAACAACAACAACAACATTAGCTTCGATTTTACTCACCATGTTTCCAACTGCTGGGTGTCCTGAAAGCGCCCAATGCTTCGGGATATCATTTACTTGCCATTTCTAATTATTAGGATTTCTTTTTCAATTTAAAAATTTTGACAGGTTCGATTGTTATTATTTTTTGTCAATTTTTTTTTAGTTTAATTATGAACTTGTCAATTTTTAGACAGTTTCGTAAATTATTTAAAATAATTAGACGCCATTTATTTTTCACCGCAAAAATAATATTTAATTTTTTAGTAATTTTTAGGGTATAAAATAATTTTCATACAAAAATAAAGATGTTTCGAATTCTTTCAAATAATTTATAGGTTATGTGATTTTCTTTTGACGCAAAAAATCAATGTTTTAATGTTTCAATGTTCTTTAATACTACAAAATATACTACATTAATGACAGTTAGAAACCTTTTTTTTTAATACTCCTAAAATAGTTCTAAATTGGCTCTAAATTTGAAAAAAAAAATCATTTTATAAACGTTAATAGTTTTTTACAATGGTAAAAATAAATTCTCTCTCTTCGACTTCTGCCAAATTGTTCGTGATCATTTGTCAAACAGTGAGTATTATTACTAATGAAAATGATTCGATTAAGGCTAAAAATTTAACACGGGCACGGAATATACTATAGTATAGCTATATTCTGTGACGCACTGATATCTAATATTTTTGATTGAATATGCTCAGATCGAGTAAAACATATTGTCGTCTTTCCACGGATTACGTGATTAAAATGTACCACGCCGGCAGTCCATCATAGTTCAATTCAGCCGTGGCAAGCCAATTATTTGAATTCGTCATCATTCTGATATAATGGATTTAATTCATTGGACATCGGCATAATTAGTTGGGTCAGTCGAAGAATTCCAGGGGCACAAGAGACAGATAACACTCATTTCAACCGTGCACTCTACGATACAATTGGCGATTAAAGACCGGCAAAACACTATTGGATTTGTCGATGATGTAAAGCGAATCAATGTAGCGATTTCACGAACTCGCGCATTACTTGTAATCTTCGGTAATCCCTATTTATTGTGTCAGTTGCATCAGTTATTGTCTTCAGAACAACACTTATGTTGAATGTAGTTTAGATGGAAATTTTTAGAAATAACACAACTATTGATTAATGGAAATTTCCGGATTTTTATTAAAAATTAAATTTTCATAAATTCGGATTCCCAACTTTAAAAAGAAAATTGTGTATAGGTTCCACAAATTGTTTATAGGTTCCACAAATTGTTTAGTAGTACTTCCAATTATTTTCACCATTTGTGCTTTAGATTTGGTTATTTTCTACAGTACCAGTAAGAGCTTTCAAACGAACCGAGAGGGAATCAATTTTTTCAATTAGCTGTTGATTTGGTGACAAAGGTTGCGTTCCCATTACAAAATGTCCCAATTATTAGTCAATTTTAGCATCTGGTTGAGCATTACGAATTAAAGTCATAATCCAGCATTCTTCCTCCGATTTCATGTTTAATTTATCATTCAACATACTTATGGTAACGCCTTGATGAATTCTGTAAAATGTTGACGACTATCTAAAAAAGTACATAATTCAATGCATAATTTGTAGGTTATATTGTCATCATACATATACATACTTGTAGCACAAAAAATCCAACATCGGAAAAGTTAAATACCGATATTTGGAAGTTTTTGCCGTTAACTCGAGTTTGAATACTTTAGTTTAATTTTACCAGTTTTAATAGTTTAGATTTTTCCAATAACAGCAATACGGTTGATTCAGCCAAAATTAAAGCGACATTTGAAATTGAGAGAGCCAATTGAAAGGAAATTTTAGTTGTACACTGCAAATATTTTATAATCTATTTAAATTTATTAAAAACTACTAGCGCTATCTATTATCTAGCTATCTAAACTATTTTTAATACTTCTATTATTTGAAGAACAAATATTTGAGTCGACAAAACAAAACCAAATTTCTACCTCAAGGAAAACATATCAAATTTTTTTCCATGTTCTATTGACACAAGAAAATTGCTATATCCTTTTAAAAATTCAAAAGAAAATTATATTAGTTTTTGTTGATGTCAAAATTTCTCCAACTTTTTCGCTCTAATGTAAATTATGTTCTTGCCTTTGTCACATTGTCAGAAAGGACCCCGCACAAAACGTATGGAAATTGAATTTCGGTCAAATGATTTGAAATTTTCAGAATAGTTTCTTCAAGTCATGCTGATTAAAAGTCTCAATGGGCACAAAGTGCCTAGATGCTTTTGAAGCCGAGTTTTTAGCGATGGAAAGTTGAAAAACTTCATTATTATACGCATCATTATACGCATCATATTTTTCCGCCGTAAAATGAAGAATAATTGGAAATTTCCAATACTTTTTTTTGTATATTTGTGTTTTTTGTTTTTATTTAAATATATGCACCATCTGATTGTAATTTGTTGGTTTATGCGATTTTAGCATCGTCCGTCCCACGGATCTCGACATTTTTTTACTTCTTGTGGGGCTGTGTAATAGGTCCGTGCCGCGTGCACGAGCGAGTTTTTCAACTTTCCATCGCTTAAAACTAGGCTTCAACAGCATCTAAGCACTTTGTGCCCATGGGGACTTTTAATCAGCATAACTTGAAGAAACTATTCTGAAAATTTCAAATCATTTGACCGAAATTCAATTTCCATACGTTTTGTGCGGGGTCCTTTGTTTTTTAAACTTTTTCTGTTTTCTGAAATAGCGGTTTTTCGCATCATTTCACGTACAATTCCCCTCTTTCAGTACTGAGGAAAAGAGAAGCATGATCCGCGCGCGCATATAGTTCATACCTCATTACTTCTTTATTTCACTCTTTATACTCTCTAAGACCCCTTCACAAAAATAATACCGGCTAGTTTTTTTTCACTTAACGTCTCCACTCAAAATGGTCGATATCTTATCGGAGTGAAGTTTATGCCAAAATAACAAAATATACATTGTGACCTATAAGTACTTAGAATTGAAAAAACACTCAAATATTGAACTTTCAGAATAATATCTGACATTTTTTTAATAAACACAAATATTTTTACACTATAAGTAGCAAACATTTAAGTTTTGTGAAAAGTTTCTTACATCAATTACTAATTCCGAACCACTTCGATCATCTCTTTTTAACCCGTAGGGCCTGAGATAAATAATTTCAAATGTTTAAGAATTTTCGTACTACACTCGATGATGTTTTGTCTCGAATAACAAAAATCTCAGAGATTTTCGAGCATGTGGGTAAATAAGATTGGTTTTTTATATGAAGTACTAGTTCGGAACCACTTCGATCATCTCTGTGCGATTCGTACTATGTTTTGCTGTAAAAAATTACATTTTATAAAATTCACTCAAAACTTTTCACAAAACTTAAATTTTTGCTACTTATAGTGTAAAAATATTTGTATTTGTTAAAAAATTTCAGATATTATTATGTAAGTTAAATATTTGAGTGTTTTTTCAATTCTACATATAAGTACTTACAGGTCACAGTGTATATTTTGTTATTTTGGCAGAAGCTTCACTCCGATCGGTATCTTCTATATATCTCTTTTCTCATTACAATAAATAAGTTATTAGAAGCCTTGGTTTTTTTTATACTATACGTTACAAAACTTTTTTTTTTTATTAATTGTTCTTCCAAAACGGTTGATTCGGGAAAAAAATTTAACAACATATCGCTTTAGCAATGTACTTTTTAAACAAGTTTATTTTTAATTGTTGGTCCCATACGCTCATCTCAATATCGCTTCACCCCTTATTCCACTCGCAAGTACGCCCTTTTATAATTTTACTTTCCAACCTCTTTGGCTGTCATTGGGTGGGCAAACCACATTCGCTATCTCTGAAGTGCCTCTTTTCGTAGTTCTAATAACTACCGAACCAAATTCTGTGTTCATTCTGAAACTTTGTTCCAGATGTCAATCTTCATGTACTAAAAAATACACTTCTACGCTCCATATATTCGTTTTCTCGGAATGCGTCATGACAAAGATAAACGAAATGATTAGACAATTGTTTTAATACGATTGACCCTTTTATCACATTAATTCAAAAAATGTGGTTACTTCATTATATTAGACGGTGCCGAGGAAAGAAAAAATTTGAAAAGAGGAATGAATGATGCTACAGTGATAAACATTCGTATAAGAACAACAATTTATTTTATATTAAATAATAAAATAAACAGATACGTATGATTTTTTTTAAATATAATTGTTTATTTCGTAAACAGTAAAGAATTACGCTAAATTTAATCGGTATTTCAACAAAGCAAACAATCAAGATACTTCTAATATTAATTCAGCTTAAAAAAATACTCCAAATTGCTTAAATATTCGTATAAGAACACTTCAAATTTTTCTAAAAAAAGCTACATAATATTAAAGAAAACGTTAAATTAATATTTCGTATGACGCCCTTGTTGTTTAATGATTTCAAATATGCGCTCTGACATTGAATTTGACTTGTTTTTTGAAGTTTCTGCCTCAATTTTGCCCGAACAGCCCTTAATGCACTGCTTTAAAAGATAACCGTTTTAAATTGCCGACCATTCACTTAAACCTTCGCTGCAAGTATGCCTCATGAATTCTCTAACGATTACAACCGGGACTTTATGCAGGGCAATCAAGAACATTCATTTGTTTTTGACCAAACCACTCCATTGATTGCTTTGATGCATGGATGAAAGCCTTGTTTCGTTAAAAATCAAATCAGTGTCTTTGTAGTCCTCAAGAAAAGTTATCAAATCAATTTCTAATAAATCATTTCACATGTCTGAATTCATTCGGGAGGTAATAAAGCAAGTTGGTAGCTTACCGCCATATTGAAAAGCTCCCCACACAATTAATGTACCTCCACCGAAATTTCTTTTAGACTGTAATATATTTTCGTCTTCGTTGAATTTTTTCTCATCCGTGAAAATCATTTTTTGCCATTTTACTTTTCAATGCATGTGTCGCTTGGCCAACAATAGCCGCGTTTCAATATGTTTATAGGAAGAATTATTGTTGCTTTGCAATTTCGACCATTTAATATTTTTTGGAGTTCGAGTGTTAAGATCATATGTTGTTTTGTAACAGGTAAGCCTAATTTTGCTTTAATTTGATTGGCGGGTAACTTGTTACAAGTTGTTTTCTTTCTTATTTTGTCCATTTGAAATTTGGGTAACCTACTCTTTCCCTTTGTTTTCTTTTTTAGACCACAACTTGGAGCTTTTTTTTGGAAATCGTGGACCACAGTTGAAGATCGACCAATTCTAGTACCAGATTGACGCATGGTAAATCCTTGTTCTTTAAAAATTCTTTTCTTTTTCATTTAAGAACTTGTCCTTTGGCATCACTGTAATAAAATATTATTGCAATAAATAATAATTTAAATAAAATTCCATTTTATAAGCATCGTAGTATACTTACTGAATAAGATCGAATATCAAAAATTTAAAACAAATATATATTTATTAAGTACGTAAAAACACGTTTTTGTCAGCTGTTCTTATACGAATGTTTAACTAAATTACTCTAAATTTTATTAAATGATTTTTCTTTCTTCCAATACAGTACCGTTAGTTGATCCCTATTTACGAACATAATATTCGAACACAGGGTGACAATACAGTATACTTTTAGTTTTAATAGTGGACATAATTTTTGTCCTAATCATAAATTTTTGTTTGACTTTACTTGTTCTTATACGAATATTTATCACTGTACTATTTTTTGGAAGTTGGGAAGGAAATCAGGTATATTATTCAAATTGTTTAAGGACACATTTTCCAGTGCACTTACAAAACATAAAACTCTCACGATAGTCCTATGTGGAGGTTGTCACATTAAGCTATCTGGAAAATGCCACAAATAATGTTTTCGATATTCTTTCAAATTGAATTCAAGTGTGTTTATGGATCCGAGTGTTTTTAATGATCAATATAACGTATGAATCTGTTAATAATTGACAAATCGTATTTATAATAGATTTATTAACAAAGTAGTTAGATAATGATTTTGCTGTAAAATGTACCGCAAGCGTAATGAAAAAGTAGTGATTCGCCCACGCAACTTTTCGCAAGCGTAACACTTTAATGTAACGAAGACAAACACGCCGCATTACATTGGGAATAAGAATTTTAAAAATTGTAACGCCAAATGGAATCGCTTTTGTCTCACTAATTCGAAACGTGCTTACGACATGGAAGAGCATTTTAGTCACGTCGAAGTCGAATGGTACTATAACGCAAAAACGAAATGTTTCTGAAATGCAAATGCGATGTGTATTTGCATCGAACATATTCATGTGAAGAATCCACATGAATCCATATTAAAAAGGATTTTTGTGAAATGTAAAAAACAAATATTTATTCATTTACATAATATATCATATGAATCATAATATCACACCACACACATTCTTCGTGAATATCACAAGTGATTAAAATTATATAGAAAAAGTAAAACCAAGCCCGTGTTGCAGAAACAGATAACCGTTTTCGTTTGCTGTCTTTGGCATATTGAAATCACTTTTTCATTATGGCCACCACATCTCCCTCTCGAGCTGTTGGGAATTTTAGTATTGCACTTTCTAAAATTAATTGAAATTAAATTAAGAAATTTATATCATGTTAGGTTACCCTTTATTCGATTCATCATCATATATGATTTCACAAGAAAATTGAAAAAAAAAAAAATCCAAATCCAAATAAATTGAAGAAACAAAAAAAAAATCAGTAGATGAATTGAGTTAAAGTAGTGATAAATATTTTACTACAGCTTTTTCGTATTCTGCACTTTTAGTTTTTCCTTCCAAATCATTAAAATCATCGATTTTGGATAAAGGGACAGAAAGTTGAACCTCCGCTGCTACAGAATGACATTTATTTAATTGTTTATTTGAACTCTGATGTTCTCGGCTTAAGTACTTAACCTCTTTAATGAATGCTTTAATCAAGATGTTATTTTGATGGCATCTACTTTTCCTGGTCTGTTTGGCAAGCACATTTTTTGTTGCTTCTGGCGTTGTTGTTGTTCTGGATGTTTTATTTAGGCTACGTTTGCATGAATTTGTATTGTTAATGTGGCGGATGCAATATATGAGCCAGTAATTGTATTGTTGATTTTGAGGATGTTATTTTGCTGTAAATAATAAACCAAATGTTTATAAATGTTGTAAAGGAATGTAAATATTTTTTGAGCCCATTTTTAATTTAACAACTTTTTTCTTAATGTTAGCTACTTTATAAATTTTAATCTCATTGCTTAAATCTTCTGATTGCTTATTACTGTAATAAATTGATAAACTTGACGATGGGATGGAGTACTCAAAATAATCTTCAAGATTTAAAACTGAAAATGCTTTAAGCTCATTAAAGTTCATATTCGAATCTCGAATTTTTAAAACAGTTCCCTCTACTATGCAGTAGTTATTTAGGTATGCACCGGTAATTGAAAATATTACCTTGAAAACTGACTCAACGCTAGGTTTCAAAAAGTGATCTTTCTCCTTTAAACGGTTATAATTTGGTGAAATGGATATGGTCCTTTTTCACCAGTTTTTTATATTTTGAATGTAATTTCCGAACTAAAAGGCACTGGACATGTCGAGGTGTCCAAAAACCTTTACGTCATCAGCCAAATGTAGCAAACTAGGCACGTTATACGACATATTTCCTATGCCATACAAAGTCTAAAATTGATTAATAAATTCCATAACTATCGTCTGGGTCGCTTAAAATACGAATGGCACAAACCAATAGCAAAAAATGTGAGTATAGTATATGTTTTTTCTAATATAGACTTTAAAGCTAATATCCCAGTATAACATAAATGCATTTTAAATTTGGAAGTCCTTTGCTTTGTAAAACAATTAGCACAGTGAGGATTTTTAGACCCGAGAAAACCTTTATATTAAAAAATTTTGGTGAAGGGCACAATATTGCAAAGTATTTGGCATAATTGTCTGGGTGAACTTCTAGTAAGCGGAACGCCATCAATTCCTATTTCAACACAAATTTTGTTCCCGGTGAATGAATTGTTTGTTAAAAATATTTCTAAGCTTTTTCCAAGTCCGATGTGAGAGTAAAATCCTTAGCCTAATTGATTGATTGATTGATTGGACTGTAGAACCAAGTGCTAGCCAAGAGTCCTGGATAACGCCGGGCCTATTCCTACAGCCTGTTTACACATAACAATAGGAAGGATAGGAAAGGTATTTTTTTTTTGGGGCGGAACGATCCGGTTTCAGACACCTAGCGATCGTACGGCACAACACAATTCTAATCTACTTCTAATCTACTAGAGGAAGGATAAAGGCTTAATAGGTTAAATGGATATCGATGGTATTGGTCTTGAACAATTGCTTCTCTAAATCAGTAACCTGAGGAAACAAATTTATTATTTCACGTGCATCTGGAAATTTCCTGTAATATAATTCTACATTAACACTTTTCAGCTACCTAAACAAAATTGATTAATTAGATCAGCACGGTTACAAATACCTAGGTAAAGCCAATAGTTCATGAACTAATGACAACACAATTCTAATCTACACAACCAGCAATTAATATTTCAAAGAAATATTATTTCATAACATCTAAAGATTCCTGAAATTAATTCTTAATTAATTTACCGGTTTCCTAAATAATATAAATATTTATTAATTTAATCCTCTACAACTCCACAACTTACAATATAATTTCCTGAAACCATAGTTATTTGAATTATATTAATAATAAATTGAATTATATTAATAATTAATTAATTAATTAATATTAAATTGTTATAATTTCACTCATATAACAAAAGGATGGATAGGAAAGGTTTTTTTTTTTTTTTTGAGACGGAACGGCCCGGTTTGAGACACCTAGCGATCGTACGGCACAACACAATTCTAATCTACTTCTATTCTACTAGAGGAAGGATAAAGGCTTAATAGGTGCAGCAACCTGAGAAAAAATATTATTATTTCACGTGCATGTGGAATTTCCTGAAATATTATTCTACATTAATATTTTCGGCTTCCGAAACAAAAATTGATTGATTGAATCAGCCTGTTCTGTTTATAGACACCTACAATCACAACACAATTTTAGTCTACAAAATCAGCAATTAATATTTCAAAAAAATATTATTATTTCACAAGCATCTATAGATTTCCTGAAATTTAATTCCAAATTAAAATTTTCCGGCTTCCTAAATAATATAAACAATTATTAATTTAACTCCTCAACTTATAATAGAATTTTTGTAAACCATATATGTAGTTATTTGAACTACAATATTTGTATTTATAATTACTCTAAAATCCATTTGTATTTAACCCTTGAATTGAACGAAATAGTAAAAAAAAAAAAAAAAAAAAAAAAAAAAACTCAAAAAGTGGCAACGAATAAGTGAGGCATCCCGAAGGTAATGCTTCCTAGAAAACTATTAATGTTTATATTTTAAATAAATTGAGCTGATTTCGTAAAAATTTCAAATGCGTTACTAATTTGGTTACCTAAGAATATTCGATTAATTACCAAGTCTACATAGGACATATTTATCCCATACTCAAAGGAACTTTACCATTCCTCAAACAATCACCATGAAACATGGTATGCAGAATTGGATTGCCACTCCAGCATAATGCTCAATTAAACTAGGCCATCTCTCAACAAATGATGGTCAAATTCGGTGTGCGAAGCTGTATTTGAACGAAACCTTGGGATTCGGCAACAACGAATGGAATCATGCCGTTATCGGTTAGGAATCATGCCGTTATCTCAAATTTAGTTTGTAGAGCTGGGCCAGGGTTCTAATAAACTAAGAACCAATCAACCTGCATCGGTACTCCAACGCTTCCCTCCAATGAAGCCCCACAGCCCAACAACTCCGAACCAAACCCGGCCACACCTCCACCTCAGCCACCGCCAAATCACGCACGCAGAATTTAGTTAAATCTCCACTAAGTTCCGCATACGTGACCCGGCAATAGCCGTAACAGGCAAACGGCCAAGGTCCAATCAGAATGGTCAAACTGCAGAATCCCACCAAAAAAACACGTCAAAATCCCGAAACAGATTTAAAAGAAGTTCTAGAGTTCGATTTTAATTACATAAATTATAAACCAATTAAATAAACATTATAATATTAAACAATAATAATGCCTATAAATATATGTACACATTATATATCTCATACATGAACTTAAATTACATTGGGTGAATCCACACAAGGACTCAGATTTCAGGCTACCACCAGATTAGAATCTGTGAAGAAAATGAATACAATTATGAGCCCCTGTCGAAGTGCAGAACTGATAAGCCGAACCATATTACATGCCAGTACTATATAGGGTGGCATGAAGCTATGCAATGTGCACATGGTTACGAAAACCTATTAGCAGTACGTTCTCGTGACGTGAAAAGCGAACTGCGAGAGAGTTTCGGCCCCAGAACGGATTGCAAAGATTAAATAATAATAAAAAATAAAAATGATAATAATTAAGGGAAACGACGCGTTTATTACTTTAACCTCGGTGTCAGTTTATAAATTTTGAAAAGGTGGAAACCTTAATTAGGTTGAATTATTGAAATCAAATGAGATAACCGCAGTGGACATTATTCAATTCTGAGAAAAATGGGTGATTTAAAGAAAATTTGGTGAATTTGTTGAGAACCATGTCAGCTAGAAAGCCTAATCAGCGCTTCCCATCAAGAGGTGGGGACAATTTATAGAATTCTGTATTCTGACCAAATATATTAAGAATTCTAAGGCCAATTAAAATATCCCTAGAAATCCAAATGCAACCTCAGGTATATGGAGTGTTAGCTGGATTTTCAACCAATTCCATTTCATTTCAACTGATTGATTAACTGATTGGAATATGTGACCAAACCTAAGTAAGATTCCCGCTTGACGCCGGACCCAACCACACGCTCTTGTACATATAACAAGATGGAGAGTAAAATCCTTCGCCTAATGGGACAATATAGCTTGTAGTTTAGAATTCGTGTTTTTTTTTAAGTTTTAATGTTTTATGGCAAATTTTTGTGCTCTGATAACAATTTCACAAATTATATTCACCAAAATCAGAAAAATTACTTCCATCGGAATTATAATTAAGATTATCAAGAGATTCACGAGAAACGTTTTGATCACAATGCATTTCTTCTCTTAAGCTAGTCTGATTTGTAGTTTTCGAATTATTTATTTATTATTTTTGTCTAATCTGGTAGTACGCCTTACTACTCATGTTGTTAAAATTTCGTAATTCACACTGTTTTCTTAATAACAAATCTAACACCAAAACTCTTACCAAATTTCCAAATTTAAACCAAAAACATTTATAACACACATTTAAAAAAAATTACGCTGAAAGCGAATCCGCTAATTTATTTAGAGAGATTAGCAAACCAAAAAGTCTTGCAATATCATATGAAAAAAAGAGTGAGTGAGACAGCAGTATTTTCATTTTTCGACATAATCTCCTTTAAGGTTTATACATTTGTCACATCGCTCAATTAACTTGCCTTAACCCTCTAAAAAAAAGATTTCTTTTGCTCCATAAAATATTCATTTACAACAGACTGTACTTCATAGTCACTGAAAGATTTCCGGCCCCTTAGTGTTTTTTTCAAATTGGGAAACAGAAAGTAGTCACTGGGTGCTAAGTCTGACTGTACGGTGGATGCGAAATTTCCACGAAGCCGCAGTCCTTTAATTCAGCTTGAGCAATATTAGCCTCGTGCACTGGTGCATTGTCGTGAAGAAGCAAGATTTTTTTCCTAAAATTCCTTGGCCGTTTTTCCCGAATCGCTTTTTTCAATTTTCGCAAAACCTCTGCGTAATATATACCTGTGACTGTGGTTTTCGGTGGCATATAATCGATTATCAAAATTCCTTCAGCATCCCAACAAATTGTTGCCAAAACCTTACCAGCAGGCGGTTGAGTTTTGAATTTCTTTGGTGGTGGTTCACTACATTTAATCCATTGCATCGATTCTTGTTTGGATTCCGGATCCCAGTGATGAAGCCATGTTTCATCGCCTGTTATTATGTTATCCAAGAAATTTTCTGGATCTTCTTTATACATATCTAAAATCGCCTTTGAAATTTGAACACACATTTTTTTTTTGTTCTGCATTCAACAAACGGGGAACCCATCGCGCACTTACTTTCGACATGTGAAGGTCTTCATGTAATATAGTATATGTGGTACCGTATGAAAGAGAAATTCTCCACGCTACCCGCGGAATAAAAATACGCCGGTCCTCCAATACAATAGATTCGGCCAAAATTACGTTTTCATGGCTAATAAAATCTGCTGGCCGAGCCGAGCGGTTGTCGTCTTCTAATGACTCCCGACCACTTTTGAATAATTTTACCCACCTTTTTACTGTGGCATATGATGGTGCAGATTTGCCGTAAACTTTTGATATATAGTTGAATATATAAATTGCATTTCGTCCATCTTTATAGAAAAATTTAATAACTGCGCGATATCCAATTTGATTCATTTTAAGAAAAATTCAAAACACGTGTTAATAAATTGACAAAAACAAACGAACTGTAAAATTTACATCGAAATGTTCTTCTAGAAGTTTCATCGCGACAAAAAATGGTTTTGAAAAATATATTGTTGTCTCACTCACTCTTTTTTTTTCATATGATATTGCAAGGCTTTTTGATATACCCTCGTAAGTTCAATATAAAATATCCCAGTATGACGGCTGCGGCCGAAGAATAGATTTTATTTACTTTATTTAATCTGGATCGGATAAAAATATAATAGAAGTCTAAAGGAACCGTTCAAGGCGAGAATCCTCCAAACGGGAATTTAAATGCAAGATGAATTACTATAGATGATTTGAATATGATAATGGTAAGTGAATAAAGGACTGAGAAATCATGACATTTATCACTGCACAATTAAAGGTTTTAGATATATTTAACATTGTATACTATAAAAAATTACATTCGGATCTATTAAGTCGGTGTCGACTAGAAATAAATTTTTTTTTAAGATTTTACTTATTTCCACTCTCAAAATAGGTTAGAAAGCGGCAATAAGTTACTAATTTTAAATTAAACTAAAATTACATTAAAATTAAAGGTATATAATTTAAAATTAGTACAATGTTCGCAAAGATGACAAAAGATCTTCAACGTGAATAACCAGAGAAAAATTTTTTACGGAGCTTTCGTTATTCCAATGATGGCAATTAATCACATTTACTATATGAATTAATTTCATAAGTAACCTTTTGATTTAATTATACAAGTTGTAAATCATCAAAAGAATAAACCTAGAATTACCAACATTAATCCAAATACATTCAAATCAATAATATTTTGTAAAGATCAAAATTATAAATAAAATTTAAACACGCTTGTTAATTGCTTCCTTGAAGCAACCGATAAATCTTGTAATCATTAAACATATACATATATATTTTTTATTTTAATTACCAATACAAAAGTAAAATTTTCCGCAGTTCCTCTTCCACAAAATATTAGTTGTATCTTGTATCTTCATCTCGAAATCTCAAATACCAAACAATCAATAAAATATTTGATGATATGCTGGCAATGATGATTTAGGTACTTACAACAAAAATTAGTTTTATGTTATTTATCTCTAAGTAATTACAAAAGCTATTAAATTTTGAAAAAACATATATATATTCGTACATATGGCTAATTACTTTCATGAGTATACATATTGTGTGCAATGTGTATGCTTAGTGGTGACTGCTGTTCTATATGCAAGTTAACGAGTTATATTTGAAGCTTTGCAAAAACAAAATAAAATATTGTGTTTAACCTATAACGTGTCCAGACTAGGGATTATTATCTAGATTAGTGAAATGTTTCTATTTTATTTTGAGGTGTGTGCACATGACAAGAAAATCCTTTGAATTTATACAAAACAAGCTCAACATATCGGATTAGCTCAAAATATTATGTATTATTTGTAGTACACTTTTAGGATGTATGTGAAGTTAGCCCAGAATTTCATGCCAGGAAAATAAAAAATTTCATCGGGTAACACTAAAACTGCAATGATATTCCAGCCCAGAATTTAATATAGTAATTTCGTCAATGTCGAAATTTTATTCTAGCCCACAATCTTTTTCAATTTTAAGTTTAAAATTGAAAATTAAGTAAAAATTATTATTCTGGGATTTTATAAAATAACGAAGAGCCATTTGTTGTGCTATAAAAACACGATCAATAAGAGGCCACTGACTGAATGTATTCTATGCAACTCTGACTCGTATATATAAGCAACCGTATAGAAAGGGAATCAAAAAGGTTAGGCGGATCTGTGTAGATATACCGGTGGCTAGTAACAAATAGTATTATATTCTAAACAATGTTGCACACTTAGTTGTTAGTTCTAGTTTTAATTTCAAACCGATTTCCATGTTGTGAACAGAGATTTGGGTCAGTATGGTATTGAGTTCATATAATATCCTAAGGGATTCGGCGTGGTATGTCTTAGTGTATCAGAGGATATTAATGGAATGTATTTTATACGAAACGTGGTCGTATTTACCATCTCTAGTTCCAATTTAAATCCGATTTGAAAGTTGTCAACAGAGCTATGATGATTTGGGTCAGTATGGTATCGAGTTTCTATAATATCCAAATTAACGCGGGATGATATGTTTTGGTGTATCGAAGGCATGTAATATAGTGTATTTCATTCGACTCAAACTTGCATTGAATAAATGAACTGTTTAAAGACTATACTCAAATATTTAAACTTAATATGGTCAATCGTATGCTAACCCAAATCATCATAGCTCTATTCACAACATACAAGTCGGATTGAAATTGAAACTTCAGATGGTAAATACGACCACGATTCGTATAAAATACATTCCATTACTGGCCTCTGATTCACTAAGACATACCACGCCGAAACATTTAGGATGTTATATAAACTCGATACCATACTGACCCAAATCATCATAGCTCTGTTACAAAATGCAAATCGGTTTGAAATTAAAACTAGAACTAAGAACTAACTGTGCAACATTGTTAAGAATATAATACTTTTCAAGAAGAATTTTTAAAATCGTTCTTGAATTTAATTTGTTTTATGATTTTTTCGGCTTTTCGGAGAAAGTATTATTTTAATGGACACAAAAGTAGAAAAAATGCACTCCCCTCCCCCACTTTTAACCCACAGAGCATTTGTGTACATAAAGATATACAAACCCTTACAAAAATGAGAACTCTCTTAGGTAGCTTCTTAGCAGCTTGGTTTCGTACTGATACTGGTACAAAGCAAGAGTTAGATTTTTGCAGTTTGGTCGTTGCAACCTGATGGTACGAAACCAAGCTGCTAAGAAGCTACCTAAGGGAGTTCTTATTTTTGTAAGGGTTTGTGTTTCTTTGTGTACACAAATGCCCTGGGGTTAAAAGTGGGGGAGGGGAGTGCATTTTTCTACTTTTGTGGTAGAAATATTATTAGTAAATGGCCTCTTTGTTTTCTGCGACTAAAACTGTCGTAAACATTGTATGGGTGTCTATTAAAATAATACTTTCTCCGAAAAGCCGAAAAATTCTTAAAACAAAATAATACTTTTCGTTAGTAGCCAACGATATATCTTGACAGATCAGGCTAACCTTTCATGGAAGATCATTGTAGTTTTAGTGTTACCCGATGAAATTTTTTTATTTTCCTGAGATGAACTTCTCGGCTAACTTCACAAGGGTCTTTTAGGTGATTCTGGAAAATAATTTTTACTACATAATGTAATTTAAGATTATATTTGTTAATTTTTCATATTATAGTGGTGTAATAGTTGTGACCAACACTCGATTTTCTTTTACGACAAATGCACATATTCAGATCTCGAATAAACCGATACAAATGATCTTGTAAAATAAAAATCATTATTCTTGCTTAAATTTCAGAAAACCAACAAGATCAACCCTTGTTAAAAATGTAATCTCTAATTGCAATAAAAAGCTCCAACAAGTTTATTTACAATTTTTTGTTTTAATCGTTTTTCGTAAATGATATAATATTGGCAAAGAACGAAAAAACTGCTGTGGAAGCTGTCACTTTCAGTGGACCGATTTCGGGCCAAATCACGGGGATTGTCCGATTTATGGTAAAAGCTTAAATATTAAGTTTCATCACAATAAGTCAATCCATTTAGTCAAACAAATCGAGATGATTCAATTTTTTTTTTCAAAATGACATTTTCGCTTAAATTTTGTAAATTTCATTTTAATCGACATTGTTGTAAATTTAATTTAGAGCTTTATTGTGCCTATTCGATTTTCTAATAATTGAGGTATTTTTCAAAATTGGTGCAAATAACGAAAACTCTTCTAAGAATGCTACAACTTCCCGTGAACCGTTTTGGTCAAAAAATACTACAATTTCCAGAGTTATGGAAAAAGCTAAAGTATGAAGTTTTACCCCGATCAATGACTCCGTCTGCGTTACTCCTCTGTAGAGAGGACTAAATGTCTGTAGTAAAAAAATCGGAGTCAAAAATTTTCATTATCACTACGAGTAGTAATAATGAAAATTTTTGACTTTCTGTTTAAAATTTGGTAAATTTATCCGATATTGTTGCAAATTTAATAATTTTTAAGTTTATAGTCGATTATCTCATAATTGAGATACTTTTCAAAATATTTTTAATAAAGAAAAAAGCTCATATGGATGCTGCCACTTCTGGTGAACCGATCTCAGGTAATAACCACTGGAATCTCCCATAAATCTCTTTAACAAATTACTTTGATTTATGGAAAAAGCTTAAGTATGAAAGTCCATTCCGATTAATTAATCCGTTTGGGCTATGCAGGGCCCAATTTTTTAGTGAAAAGCTTTTTTTGACAAAAATCGTAATTGTTGCTTCTATTCTGGAAAACTGATCTGGGCCGGTATTGTTGCAAAATTAATTTAGAATCTATTTGTTGATAACCGTTTTTCTCGTAAATGATTTTGGTTATACAAAGAAGTCTCAGCCGTTTTTATCAAAAATTGGGCAATTATTGTGAAAGAAAGGTAGGTTACGTTTTATTCAAAGTATATTGTCCATTGCTAGCCACTACTTTTGCCCATCGATATGCAGCATACGAATATCACGGCGAGTGATTGAGTGTTTACCAGTAGGTTTTGACTGGCGTCGCAGTATGCTGACGAGAATTACCTTCCATGTTATTTATTTTGTCGTGTCTAGAGTAGTAATTTGGTTTCGTTCGGTTTTAGCTACTCATAATATACACGACACCACATGAGCTTTTTCCATGAGCAATTCGGCTTGGTTGTCGATGTTGAAGCATTGCTAGGTGGTCTCCATAATTTCTGCTTTTTTGGGTTATCAACCCATTTTATGCATGTGCTGCATCCATTTTTCATCACCAGTGACGACGCAATGCAAAAAAATCATTTCTCGGCTTCAGTTCATATGGAACCCAATTCCCTTGCTTTTGAAATATTACTAATAATTTTAAGCGATCTGAAATAACTTGTTCCCTCACTTCTATATAATATAAGTCAAAGTTCGTCTTGCGTTTGGCACAAAATTGCATCCAATAGTGCTTCCAATTTCGTGTCTGTACACTTTTGACCTTCCGCTAGGATCTTTATTTTCGATAGTAAATTCACCATTCTTACACTTTTGAAACCACTTTTGGCAACTTTGCTCACTTAAGGCAGTCTCTGCATATGCTTCGATGTGCATCAGGTGCAGATTCCTTCAAATTAAAGGAATAAATCAAAAGTTCCCACAAAAGGCATTTATTCGGCTCAAAACTCGACATTTTCAAATCGGTAATATTTTGAGGTTAAATTGTTGACAAATGTCCAGACAATTTTAACCATAACTTATAGTGTCCGCACACGATACAACTTGTTGTACAACTTAGTTGGGTTGTTTTGATTTTTTGGGGGTGGGGCTACGTGTTGTTTAAACTTGTTGTATTGTGTGTGGTGAAGTTTAACAACTAAGTGTCAAAAATCTTGCCAGTTTGATTTCACAATGCGTTAAATTATTAAAAGCATAGACGTATATAATTAAAAGTGATGGAGTGTTTTACCATTTGGATTGGAAAAATAGTGAAAATGGCGATTATAAATTCCGAAAATTGGAGGAATTTTTTGATAAATTTAAAGAGCTACCGGTATTGTTGCAAGTAAAAAATGAAATCTATAAAAACAAAAACTATCGAAATAATGCGTGGAAAGTTTTATTGGAGGGTTTTCAATTAATTGAAAAGGATGCTACAATTGAACAACTAAAACGTAAAGTTTGCCAATAAGGTCATGCTATCGACGAGAGTTGAAGAAGAAAAATGTAAGTGAGAAATCTGGAGCAGGGGGTGAAGACATTTATATTCCATCTTTGTGGTACTTTGACTTTCTTGATTTTTTAAAAGATCAAGAGACGTCCGTTCCAGGAAAATCGACTATAATCGACACGAATGACGAGAGTTTTGATATTTCCATAAGTTTAGCTGTTTAGCATAGTATTTACCATAAATTTATTATTTTTTATAATTAGGACGAGCATGTTTTGGGGAAAAGGCAGCGTCAAAGGAAAAACCCTTCAAATAAAAATGAATTTATACAGAAAGCAGTGGACTATTTGGATGAAGTTAAAAAAGACCGTGGCAGTATTGTAAAAGATGATGCAAATGTTTTTGCCGAAGGTTGGGCTTGTTCATTCAGAAAACTGAATGAACGACAAAAGCCCTTTACTAAGAAAATTATTGATTATTGAAGCTCTGTTGATGGGCCAGCTAAGCAAACTATCTTTGGATAGTTCAATATCCTCACAATCATCCTCCAGTAAATCATCTTCTGAGGAATCTACATCTTCAATCCATTATAGATTTGCATCGCGGGATACTTCAGGAACTTCAACCCCACTAATTTATTAGATGCATATTTTCCAAATACGGATGCTTCAGCAATAATTTAAGAAAGTGTTGATGAACTTTTATCTGAGACTCAGTATCCTTAAATTAAAAATAAAAATTAAAAAATCATAAATAACTTTTTTTATGCTAATATGTATTTATTTAACTCAACGTTTTAATTGTTATTTGTTTCGTTAATGCTTTTTAAAGTTTCACGAAAACTTTCTCTCACAGACTTAGCCAAGTGACTAGAATTTCTTCTATAGAAGAATGTGTTTGTTCATGAGTGGATGGCTGCATATGACTTTCTCTACTGGATAGTTGCTGTTGCCTCAAATATTTATGAAAATAGCAACATGTCAAAACGATTTTAGTAGCTTTTTCAGGATTCAATTTGATAGTTGTAAGGAGCAGTCGAAAACGAGATGCTAATATGCCAAATTCATTCTCCACCTTTCCTTTGGCTGAACTAAGTGTACGCGGTTGAAAAATATTTCATCATTCGTTAAATTGTCGTGAGCATATGGCTTCATTTAGTCCGGCCGCAAAGCAAACTCATCATCTCCAACTATTACGTATGGCAGGGGCTGCATGTCGGGTAAAAGTGGAGATGGTATTGGTAAACCAAGCTGTTTTTTCTCAAACTTATCAAAAAATTTCGAATTTGAAAAAACTCTACCGCATTTACTAACGCCATAAGAACAACACTGAATGTTTTTTTATAATTAAAATAAAAGGAGTCGGAATTTGCAGGTTTCTTTATTTGTACGTGCTTGCCGTCAATCGCTCCAATGTAATGTGGGAATCCTGACCACCTGTAGAATTTTCAGCTTCAATTTTCCACGCTTCCGCAGTTCTCGCAGTATTTTGAATTCGAAACCTATCCGTATATATTGTTTTAACATATAGTTTATGGCTTCACATGTTTCAACCACGATTTCTCTAATAGATTGCGGCGACACAGCAAAGGAAAATTTTAGGTCTTCAAATGAATTCCCTGTGGCCAAAAATCGTATAGAGTGATTGCAAGACGGGTCTCTGCAGCAATGGCATCGCGCATAAAAGTGTCCTTTTTTCTAATAAGAGGTTTGCCTTTTGTTAAAAGTACTCTTAAAGTCTCTTGGATTATACGCATATAATTTAAATAATCAAATGCTTCTGTATTTTCTAGTTTTTTCAACAACTTTTCATTAGAAAATGTTGCCTTTTTTTGAAGCCATTCTTTCGTCCATTTCCTTTTTCTACGCCTGCCTCTATTTTCGCCCTCTTGAGAATACTCAGTAATTGTTATTAATGACAATACAATATCTGCCACCACGTCACAACTTAGTTGTATAACAAGTTGTATTGTGTGTGGGCCCTATTACTGGTGGCACCATCTTTTGTCGAATGGCGGAGACCTATTTGTACTCAACATATTTTTTTAAAATACATGCAAAATATGAAAAAGCTCCTATTGAAGTTCTTACTTCCGGTCGATAGATTTCATCCACAATTCACTGAGGTCTCCGATGAATTAGAAAAAGCTTATAGATATGAAGTTTCATCTGGATCAATCCACCCATCTGGGTTGTACAGGAGCAGAATTTTTGTAGGAAAACGGTTTTTGGTCAAAAATCGTCATTTCCGCTTAAATTCTGGTAACTTATATGGCGAAGTATTGTTACAAAATTAATTTAAAATCGTTTATTTCATAATAATTTTTCTTCAAAATGAAATAGTTTTCAAAATAACAGTGCCGACGTATCTAGCAAAGATACTCCATGTTGATAGGATGGCAGTTAGGAAAGAAAAATCTGATCTCGAATGTAGATAAATTCTCAAAATTCGCGAAATTTTTTCGTATTAAAACGAAATTCATTCCATATGTAAGAGAAAAAATAATTAAAGCGCTACATTACGTTACGTATACTTGAAATTTTAGTAATGAACAATGAGAGATATTTCCTACATAATTACGGACTGTTTAAAAACTATGTGAGTAAAAATTTATCAGCCACCGTAAAGGAATTGATCAATACAGCAGTTAATCGTTACAATAATCCCATCGATTAGAATTTACACTAAAATTTTTGATTTTCTGGCCGCGATATAGTTTTTTTCTAAATATCTCAAAAACCATCACTATACTAACGATAAATTTTCCCCAAATTTTCCATGAGATAATTAACTTATTTAATTCGTAAGTTTCCAATCCAAAATTCAAATGCAACCTTGCACAAATATTTTTATATTTACTTGCAAAGAAGTTGGAGTGAAGACACCTATCATTGACAAAATTCATATTAGAGTTACAATACAATATTGGTGCAATGCAAATTTTACGATTATTAATTAAGTATTGGCCGAGTTCTCCCCAGCCCAAAATCAATTTTAATAGTGTATACAGATACCATATTTTCATCTAACCTAATTTCATAAGGATTGGTTAAGAAATCTCCAAGTTTAGTCCGCAGAATGAACAGATCCTAGAATGTTGGTCCAAAACTCACATTTGAATCCCTAACCAATACTAATAATGAAATTTCATCGTAATTAGTTAACAAATGGGAGAGAAAGACGGAACATTGTTAAATTTGAAAATTGCATATACCGAGTTTCTTTACTTCGAAGATCAATCAATCAATCAAATTTAATATTTTATTTTGCTGGGATATTAACAACAGAAATTTTCTTTTGAAATAGTGGTGCTCTTGAATAATCTCTTATTTCCCACTGGCAAATTTCCGCTGCCTTATACAGCTTCAATACAAGATGTTATACTTACAATACTAAACTAGCAAAACGAAAAACGGAAGTAGTTAGATGTTAACTTAAATCTGTTGTTGACTCGTCTTTTCTCACGTTATGTTAACTCGCATGTGACTAAATAGTGTAAACCACTATGTTTCCGTCTCATTTATCATACGAATAGTGCTAAAGAAAATTAAATTTTCAAAAATTAAACCAAACCGCAGTAAAAACATCAGAAAATTATTTCATTACACTCTATCAAAACTAAATACAGAATAGTCAAAACTAACCGCATCCCACCACACCAGACCATTATTCATGTATACTGTTCTAGATAATCCACAGAAATTTTATGGTGAAAATTAATCATAATGTCTAAATTGCATAGAAATATAACATAACTCTGTATATGCAAAAACTGTAACACACAAATAATAATTGATGAATCTTGAGAGAGCGACCGATCCATTAAACCGTAATTATATACACATATCGGAGGAATTTACTTTCGCGCGCGTGTTGTTATGCATGCATGAAAGTCGTCGCGGCCAAAATCCATTAATCAAAAAAAAATTTAATATTCTGTGCGATTGAATTTTAATTTTTTGCAAATTTAATTTTAATTATATAGTTGGGTGTACGGCTAGCCTATACGGCATTTAATTGTAATATTAATGCGACTCATTAAATTTTTGGTATAATTAAAATTAAATGGACACTATGGGAATGAGACGGCATAACCGGATAAAAGGGAAAAAGTTTTATTTTGTGTATATGAACTCGAATATGTACACACATGAATTATAAATAAACTTATCTCGATTAACATCCAAAATACACATACACAGTACGAGTATAGACTAAAGTGGAATGAAAAATCACTTCGACTTCTTATATGTACACACACACTACATGATATTCAATTCCGTCAGTAACTGGAAATAATTAATCTAACCCGGGGTAAAGTCAAAACGAACGAAAAATAACAAATTACGAGTAGAAGGATAACTTTGATAATTCGCTTCCACCGAACAACAACAAAAAAATCGTTTTCCCGTAGTTTTTCATTTTCCTTATCTTATTAGTATAGCATGGTAGATGCTACTAATATTTAAATTTAAATGATGAACCGGAAAAGCGCGCACAATTTCACTTTGCAATTTCTCATATCTGGTAGATAAATATATCCTATATCCAAATACAAAAGGGGATACAGAAAACTTAATTAAGGAAATTTAATTTTCTTTGCATATTCACTGTGTCATGGGGAAAGACCGAAGATTTTTTTTGCTCCTTCAAGCGGTTTAAATGGTATTAACATAGGGATTATAAGTGATGTAGAAATAGGGGAGGCCTTCATCGCATAGTCGTGAGTCAATTGGGTTGTTAATTTGGATGTAAAATTGGTGGGCATACGCATCAAAAAGGGTTTTATAAATTGAAAAACGTATTTTGATGTGAAATCGTGTGTGAATATTTTATTTACCTGAAATTACGTGTACATGCCTATTATTTTAAATTAGCTGTCTTAGCTTTTCTTGAAGGTCAAGAGACGTGTCTTATTTATAGGGTTTTTAAATATTTCGTTAAGGTTAAAAGGCTTTTCATTTATTCGAATATTTTATAAAATTTGTTAACATCTAAAACAAGGAATTGATTGGAACTCGGCCATTTCTTAACCAAATAAAATGAATATTTATATAAGTTTGAATTAGACGTCGCCTTAGTATGAAATCTACACATCTACACATCAATACATCTATGAATCTCCCATGCGGAGTTGCTTGTACTCCCATCACAGCTCCCACATTTGTGCCTGTCTGGATGGTAGTTTGGATTAGACCGTGACCGATTCGCCTGTGGGTAGGTATAAAATAAAATATTATTCATATCCCCAGTACCGGCGGGTTTAAGGAGTGAGTGCCTGGGTTTCTTGCCATTGCTATCAAATGAACGCAATGCTGCTGTATTAAGGCTGTTACCAATTCAGCTGGTAACAGAAAACTATATAAACATAAAATGCTGATACAGTATTTACTTAAATTTGCAATATCATGTTAACATTTTTCATTCATTAAAAAATATAATCTTTAGAATTAATGGACTAGCTCCGATCCACTGTAAGTGCACTAACCTCAATTCAATACATGGTAATACGAAACAAAAAATTAACCAACGAACGACAATAACAAATAAATTTCAAGCCAAACACCAACCGGTCAAAAATTGCAAAGCCCAGTTAGCCAAGTTAGCCAAGTTTCTTAAATGTAAAAAAGCTCAATTAGAGAGCAATAACAACAAAGATGTAGCATTTCGCAAGACGATCAAATTTTTGGAAACGAAGGTAAAACAGTAGGAAACTCTGTACACAGAGCTCATAAATACTAAAACAAACAACAACCAAAGAACTACAAAAAACTTATAGAAGAAATGCGCCAGCGGATAAACAATCTGACAGTGCTATCACCACCAACGCCATCGTGCAGCCTGGAGTTCATATCCCTTGAGACACACGATTCTAATAAAAAGTTCATCAGTAGCCGAATGAATCAAATAATTGATAGTCATGAAGAGCTTTATGCCGAGGCCTCAGAAGATGGCCGTGAGAGGCTAAGATACTCCACAACAGGGGATTATGCAGCATTAAAAGAAACTTGCACAAAGATGGCAATTGAAAACAACCACACAATCGAAATACCGGAAACTATTAAAACCCTGTTTTGCGGAATCCTACAAAAGATATTTTTTAATTTAAAATCAAACCACCAATTATTGAAGCACCTAATGGTTTGCTACAATCATCAAGCACGGACTCTGGGACAGCTAATGGGAGATATTCCAGCAGCACAAGCGACTCCAACACGACCATTCACTCATACAGAAGTAGAATATGTTTGACCTTATCAGGTCCGATACTCACCTGGACGAGGTAACATATGCTACAAAGGATATGTAGCGGTCGTCGTTTGTTTTGCAATAAAAACTGTTCACATACACGTAGTAAGCAACTTGTGATCTGAAGCTTTTTTAGAGGCGTTTAGACGCTTCACAGCCGTCTAAGTAATTATTCCCATCTCGAAGGCGACTGTAGCTTTAATTTTATAGAGCTTCAACATTTATGAGGAACGCTTTTAAAGGATGGCACCCAATGGCATTATATACACCAAGGGCACCGCACTGTCAAATATCACCTATGTAAAATAGTTGGAACATAACATCTCATATTTAAAGAGACTACCTTCTTCTCACACTATCATCAGATCTTAATGACTTCACAATAAAACATATAAAAACTCACTAAAAATATGAAAATGTGTATTTTTTAGATACATACACACATTTATTAATGGCAATATTCTAAATAAATGTCAAAATTAAAATGCTCAATTTACATTTTACTTTCATTTATGTGACCTCCCCCCATTGATTGAACAATCGCAGCGCACAGTCGGGGCATTCTCGCAATATGTTTTGCCAGAGTTTCTGGCGTTATTGAGTTCCAAATTAATTGAAGTTTGTTCCACATAACAGTAGCTGATGTTGGGGCTGATTGCTGTCTTCCCGGTCTAATTCTTCATATAGTAACTCAATAGGGTTCAAGTTAATGTTTGGGGAGACCATTCCATAATTTTTATTGTTCTTTCATCCTTTAAATTGTGAAGATAGCCTTTATAATTTACATGAATGTTTTGGATCATTATCTTGTTGAAAGATAAAATTTTCACTCAAAAGTCGAATTCCTGGAGGTATTGAGTGGTGCTCCAAAATTTGTCGGTACCCGTCTATTCTTAGTATTTCGTCAATTTTCACAACATCGCCTACACTAGGACGAGCAAAATAGTACCAAAACATTACTGAAAAGCCTCCATGCTTTACGGTAGCAACAATTCACTCTTTACTGGCACGTTCACAAAAAGATCTTCTCGCGAATATTAGTCTTATTCAAATTTGGACTCATCCGTCCATAAAACCTTGTTGCAATCTTCTATCGTCCAATGTTGATGTTCACGGGCTCATTTAAGTCGCTTTTGCTTATTTTGTTTACTATAGTAATGGTTTTTTAATATAGCAACACGGCCATGGAGTCCGGATTCCTGTTGAGGACGATTAGCCGTAGAAACACTAACTAGTTTTGGGCGACCAACATTTAATTATGCGGTTATTTCCGGGGCTGTTTTGTGTCTATTTGTCTTGCTAGTAATCACTATTTTATGATCATCTATACCAGGGGTGGCAAAAATTTCAAGTCTTGCGGGCGACTTTTGACTAAATTAAATCTGGAGGTCTACCAGAGAAACTATATTTAATTGTTAACTGTATTTCATTTATTTGTTTAAATTCAAGACAAAATTAGAAAGTTTTATATCACTTATAATACAAGAATTTTAAAAATATTAAATATAAGTTTATTTACTACTGCTACTACTAGCACCTGATACGTTGCACTGCATCTTATCAGCAAGTTCTTCATATTTTAGATCATATGAGCTTATGGCGATTCGCAAGCATGATGCCAAATGATCATCCGTTAAACAAGATCGATGTTTTGTCTTAATGCCATTCATTGAAGAAAAAGCTGATTCCCAAAGATAGGTGGATCCAAAAAATGCGGACATATATCCAGCCACTCCCCGCAAAATTGGATATTTTTCTTCTGAAAGAAGATTCCAAAACTTGTCTTCGGTTGTAGCTCTTGATTTGATGTATATGTCGCATTTCAATGCTTTTATCTCATCTTCTAAGCAAGCTGAATTTGAGTCCAGAAATTCATTAATCTGAGTAGCGATCTCCTCAGTATTAATACAATCGTTAAACGGAAATGACATGAACGTAGCAATATTTTCAATTTTAGTAAAATCAGCAAAACGTGTGGTAAATTCATTTAAAAGGGTACTGATTTGATTAGCATATTCGTTGTAAAGAATTCCTGGCTCATCATTGGATTCTTCTTCCATATTTTGGAAATGTTTTAAATCACCCAGTTCTAGTTGACGAATAAACATGGACAGCTTTTTTTTAAACGTTTTTACTGCCGTTATCATATCGAGAATAGATTTATGTTTCCCCTGTAGCTGTAAGTTTAATTTATTTAAGTGCTCTGTCATATCGCAAAGAAAAGCAAGAGCCATCTGCCAACTTTTATCCTTCAATTCGGGATATAATTCTTCTCTTCCAGTCAAAAACTGCTTTATTTCCGGCAACAGATCTCTAAATCGTTTTAAAAATTTTACACGACTAAGCCATCTTACATCCGTATGTAATAATAGTTCGGTATTTTCAATTTCACATTGTTCCAGCAATGTCCGAAACTGACGTCGTTGTAGACTTCTTGCACGTATCGAATTTACTATTTTAAATGCAATATTCATTACATAATTAGAGTTTAACACTTTTGAACACAAGGTTTGTTGATGGATAATGCAATGGTACGAATGAAAACTCGGAATTTTTTCATCTTTCTTGCAAAGCGTTACGAATCCCACATGTTTTCCAATCATAGACGGAGCTCCATCGGTGGTAATTGATACCAATTTGTGAATCGGGAAATCAGTGCGGCTTATAAATGATTCGAATAAATTGTAAATGTCTTGACCTCTTGTGTGTCCTTTCATTGGTAGAATAGTCAATAATTCTTCTGTGGTAGACATATCTTCGAAAACCATTCGAATGAAAATGCAGAGTTGTGCAGTGTCTGTGATATCTGTAGATTCATCAAATTGCAAAGAGAGAAAGCAGCATTTTTGAATATATTGCTGTAAAATATCTTCCAAATTTTTACTTATATCCACCGTTCTTTGCATGATAGTATTGCGCGTCAATGACATATTGCTAATAGATTCCAGAATTTCAGATTTATTTTTAAAATCTTTGAATAACACTTCACCAGCTTTTACCTCTTTCCATGTTTCGCCATCTCCAAAAGGTTTTTTATGTTTGATTAAAATATTAGCTACGTACCTTAAATGATGCTACGGTAGCTGTTTTAGACTTTGAGCTAAATTTAGTTAAAAAAGTTTGTTGTGCACCTAATTGTGACTTTAACTGCTTCACTTTCTCTTTCCGTACCTCAGAGTTTAATGGAAAGTCAATTTCATAATTATGGTGCACTGTTCGAAAATGTCATTCAACGTTAGCTTTTTTAGGTAGTGCTACGTTTGAATTACAAATAAGACAAAGACACTTATCTTTCATCATGATGAAAAAAAAATCCTGTTCCCATTCAGCATGATAATGGTACGTTTTAGTTTTTTTGCTCGGTTGTGTCATTGTGGCTAAGAAAAAATACATATATTTAGAACTATTAACAAACAAAAAAACCCAAAAAATTGCGATTATTATACTTACTTTATTTTTAAGATGAAAATAATTAAAGTTGCAATAAATTCCTTATCAAAATTAATCTTAGTCACTACTCAGATAATGAAAACATTCGGACAACTTTCTTTAACACAAAATTATTGAAATTTATATTCTATTATTCAAAACTTCAACACTTCAAACTTTATATTTAGAAACAGACACGGAATTTTTGGTTTTGCAGCTATGTGGTTTATTTTTGTTACATGAAAATTAAAACATTATCAATACTCGTAAATAAATCACATTCAAAATTGCATATGGATGCGTTCCTAATAAAAACACATGTTCAAATAAAATGGGTAATCCCCTTTTACTAAAAAATTTAACTGCAATTTGAATTAAAAAAATCGCATGTAAAAAATTTGTATGAAAAAGTCGAAAGAAATAAGAACAGCATTAAAAGAGAAATGAAAAATGTTTATTTCTTTATTTTATTAGACATTTGTTACCATATAAATCTGAACTGTTTTTTAAATATGTTTATAAAGAGATTACGTAGCAGTCAAAAAGTTTTTTAAATATGCATTTTCTCATATTGCTCGCGGGCGACTTTCGATAGTTAATCGGTCGACGCTTTTGCCAGTCCTGATCGATACAGATGTTGTCGCTCTTGGTCTTCCACTAGGTCTTTTGTTAAAAAAACTGTCGCTTTCCCGATATTTTTTAACATTACAATCGACGGTAGCGTGGTCTAATTCCATTTTTTGCCAATCTGTCAATTACTTATGCCAGCTGTATGGTAAGCTATTATAAGCGCACGTGTTTCAGTATTTGGTTCTTTTCTTGGAGGCATTTTAAATAATTGTCACTCGATATTTGGCTTACGGTGTTAACAGTGTAAATATTGGACTGCAACTGATCCTATTTGACTCATTTCACTGAAATGTTTTAAAAAAATCAATTTAAACATCATTACCTAGAATAAACCAGACTGATAAATTTTTCTGGAAATTCCTACAGACTATTATTGTAATTGTACCGTAATAAACAGTTTACGACAATCCAACCAAGCGCAGGTAGAGGGTAGTAAAATTAACCCTATATGGTTGGTGGTTATATAATGAAACTGCCTTTCAGATAAGTATTTCATTTTATTCAAATGTTGTTTCGTAAACATAATACTGTATCAATCATACATGAAAAATGGGGTGCCTAAACAGTTCTGAGCGGTACTACTGTTACAGAAGCGAAGCAAATGGAAGAAAATAGAACAAAATATAGCGAAAGGAGCGCTAGTACTCATTAGGGATGATGATATGCCTCCAGTAAAATGGCGACTAGCAAAAATAAATGACCATGAGATAGCCAATTACAATGAAGAGTCGTCTTTCAATTAAGGACGATGCACAATGTGAAAAGAAACCTTTGTCAGAGAAAGCCACTGTCAAGAGCAAGCACCAAGTTCAAGGTGCTACTTTACACTATCGCATTAATCTGTGCATTAGGACTAGTAGCAGCAGAATCACCAACAAGATATAATATATCTAGATGCTCCTCCCATTCCGGAATTTACTGCTCCTTTATAAAATTGGTCAAGGAAGTCTAATTAACGAAGAATGGAGAATCATAACCTCCTATAACCTCACTTCCTATTGGACAGAACTAAATCACTTTCAGAACGCTGCTCGTCAACTAGACAGCTTTTGTTCGATGGACGCTTAAACAATCAGTACACACCGACACGTTTTAATACTGTGGAGCCACTGTTTCCCAGATAAAATCACTTCACATAGAACTAAATGATCAAAACGAAGTGATAAAGGCCTTTAATGGAAATAAAATCACCCGCAAATGAAGGGCGTATTTCGATTTTGTAGGTAAATTGTAAACGAAGAATTCGAAGTGCTAGATTGCCAAAGAGATGGAAAAACTTACAAGAAAAGCGTAGAAAAACTCAATTCTAACCAGCAGCACCGCCAGGAATTATTACAAAACCAGATGTTCATAATAAAGCCAACTATCAACGTAATGAAATATATCCTCATGAGGAAACAACCCAAAAATTTGAGGCATACAATTAAATTCTAACAACCATCCGGTTCCAAGAAGAATTTACCGACATTGCTATACACGCAATGCTGGAGATGATGAAACTATGAAACTTTCAAACCGCTATATTCAGCATCATAACTGAAGTCCATCAAGGCACACTACACGGTAAATATAAAATCTGGTAAATGACCACTAGATTGTCTGGTATTACTATTTCCAGTTAAAATCCAGTTAAATTCTAGTAAATAAAAAAGGAAATTTTGTTTTCTAGTTAAATTTTAAAGTGAATATACTAGATTTTCATTCAAAATAAAATTAAAACCAGAATTTTAATAAGTTCTAGTTAATTTCTAGTTCTAGTGTTTATTATACTGGGACTCTAGTGGTTATCTAGTAAAAAAAATACTAGAAAAATACTAGATCATTTCTGTTTGTTTCTATAATGGAGTGTCTAGTTAATTTCACTAGAAATCAAGTTAATTTTGTTACTAGAATTCCATTAAAAGTTTAATTTACATGAATTCTTGCAAAATTCTAGCAAAATCCAATTCCACCATATTATTTTGGATTTACATGTGATTTCTATTAAATTTTACGGGAGTTCTATTAAATATATCTCCATAAAAAATTATCAAATAGCGATAACATTTTACATTACCAGAATCTCAGTAAAAATCTAGTAAAATTCGAATATTTTTTTATTTATATGCTCTGCAGTAAAGTTTATAATTCAAAATGTTCTCACTTTATAACTATGCATCTCATATTACCTCTCTTATAAGAATAATATTTACCTGAATTCTAGTACTATTTCAGTAAAATTTAATCGTTTACTAGAATTTTACGAGAATTCTAGTGGATGTAAATGGTTTTTATCTTTTTTTTTACATTGATATTGTTAATTTTACCTGAAATCCAGTTAATTCTAGTAAAGTTACTTAAATATTGCTTGAATCTGGTAAAATTAACAGTTATTCGAGTTTTTTTCTGTTTTTTTTTTGTATATATTTTCAAATTATCGTAGGAATTATTCAGTATTAAGCAAAATTTCTATAAGTGACATCAAAATAAAAAAGTGATCTTCGTAACTATTATTTGAGTTATTAAGAAAAGTTACTTGTTGTTTGTATTAAAATTAAAATGGATATAATAGAATTATGTAAGCAATTTTCTAAGAAATTCCAGAAGATGTGATTTCAATTTTATCAGGTAAGCTTTTAGAATTTATATTACTTTAGTGATTATTTTCCCGATCTCACCGAAATACTCATGGAGGCTCGCAAACTTTTTGAATTTAATTATGGTACAATGGTACGTTTATTTTAATGATTACTCGGATACGTACTCCTACCGGAATATTTTTTTAAATAATGTTTAGGTGTTATTGTATGTTTTGTATTGTAAGGAATTGTAATTAAATTTTTGTAAATGCTGAGTGTATACAATTTCCGATTAAGTTTTAACAGCGCTTTTAATAATAATTCAATAAAATTTTAACGTTACTTTAAATATATCAATTAAATAAATTAAAAAATATTAAGCAAATACTATAATACAAAATTGAATACATCGAGTTGGTCACCAATGCCATTCAGGCTTTCTTTGGGAATATGAAATTTGGAAAAATTTGTTCATAACATTTTTGTCTAAATTATGTTTTTCTGGCCTACTGTTGGAATTAGCTGAGTGCAAATATTTCCGAAATAACGTTTATTGGGGATTTTTTGTTCTGGGGTTTTATTGTTCTATATAACAATAAAATATAAAACATCAGTCGTTGCCAGCTCCAAATTAATTCCTGCGGACGCGGAGTCTCAAGAATTTATTTTAAATCGCATGTCCAGCATATGCATTTGGGCTAAGGTAATAATAATTGTTATTAGTTTAGTAAAAATATCGGGTTTAAAGACTTTTATGTAAACAACTCATTTAGGTCTATTTGTACCGGATATGTATTACGTCAATTATTTTAACATTTTATTTGTGATTTTGACATAAGAGTTTTATTTATTCTTTCATTTTTATTTATGATATAGTTTGAAGAAAGCACCTCCGAAATAATAAAAAATACACGACAATTGCTGCCATATCTAATATATTTCGCCGATGAAAGATTACTGCACCAGGGAATAATTTGGATTATAATCGACGGACAAACTATTAATATTGGGCAGACCATCTTTATTAATGCAATGGACTTACTGTTCAAGGTTGTTTATGTATTCGAAATGAAATATCCGAAAAATGCTATTTATTGCATGCTATCGAGGTGTATTTTTATAAAATAAAAGGAGCAACACCAACACTAAGGGTATCAAAATTGTACACTCAATTGTATAACAAAAGCATAGTTTAATAACTAGTTAGTATGTTATACATCGATCGTTAATAAGTATAAGATATTTGTTAGTTCTGGATACATTACTTTAATATAATGAATTTTAATAAATATAATTCATTGTTCTTAAAATTACAATGTTTAAACCAAATTTTAGTTTATTATTTTAATTTTCCATATATTTAGAATTGTTTTCGATTTGTTTCTATTGGTACCGGTTTTTGCTTGGAACAAGCATGGCGTACCTCTTTGTGTTTTATAGTAATGATATAACTTATCGGTAAACATCTGGTAATTTATTACGTACATTAATTTCCACCACTTTAGGTTTACTCGAATATTTTTCTAACTTTACTTCACGTCAATATAAATGGGCGCTTAAAGGAAAATTTATCGTGGAATGTACAACATACTCTCGATTTTCCAGTAATAAAAGAATTAGGTTCCAATTAAAATTTGTAGGCTGAATTAGTTTTAAAATTGGTATTGTCTAGCAATATTAATTCGAAACATAATAAAAATCATGTGATTTTACCAGAAAATTGGTAAAATTCTTTAAAATTTACAAGACAATCAACATCAAACACTACTTGTTATCGGGTTAAAAAATTTATTTATTTATTAATTTTAATAGAATTTCTGTTGGAAAAATATTGAGTTTACTAGAATATAAAAAAATTTCTGTTACTTTTACTGAAATATCAATAAGAAGCACAACCTTAACTTACCAGAAATCAGTTTTAAAAGCGGAAAGTACAGTAATATTACTAAAATTTCAGTTAAAAAAATAACTGAAAATCTAGTGATTTTACTAGAAAAACCGGCCATTTCATAATTATACAAGAATTCCGGTTGAGAAATGCAACAAAATATTATACTAGAATTCCGGTTGTACTACATTATTATACTAGTAAAATTTACTTGAATTATGAACTACCAGAAATCTAGTAACATACATTTTACTTGATTCAACTAGATCATCTAGTTTGCTCACATCTAGTGAATTTTTGATTACCGTGTAGATCCCTTGATTCTAGCTCCACACCAACTTCTAGAGCAAGTCAAATAAATCAGTCCTAAATTAAAACCAAGTCAGGCTCTTACCGATGTGAGAATAAAGCCATGAGAATAAATAAAATAGCAAAAGTCAAAACCATAAAAAAATTCCACTAGTACAGAGAACTCGATAACATACCAACGATTCCTCAGCAAGATTACATGTACATTAACCACTGATGACTGAATGCGTATCAGTCAGATACAAGCATCTTTTAAATTAAATTCACGGTTATTTAGAACGTGGTTATTTAGAATTTGTGGACTATACAGTACAGTGACCGTTAGCTACTATATATGCAGATATTGCTACAAGCTCAGTAGGCGGTGATAGTCAGACTATAGATTCGCGAGTAAGAAGTAACAAAATATCGAAAACGCTGCCAAACGATTTAGCGCTTAAAGATTTTGAGCCGTTCCTCAAGATCAAATCAAACGTGTACCAAAAAATGAAACTTCATACTTAAGCTTTTTTGATAAATTTGGGGATCCCCGTGATATTTAGAGAAAATCGGTATACCAGAAGTGACATCTTCCATAAGAGCTTTTTTATTGTTTGCGAATATTTTGAAAAGTAATTCAATTATGAGAAAATCAAATTACACGAATAAAAAAAACTTTTAATTTGTATAGTAATCTTGAAAATATATGACCTCGAGTTTTTGACTAAATGTTTTTATCTTCTCTAAAGATCAGATGGATTGACTGTTCGGAGTGAAACTTAATTCTTAAGCGTTTCCTAAAATTGGAAGATTTTAGTGATTTTTGACCGAAATCAGTTTACCAGAAGTGGCAGGGAGGAGCTTTTTCGGTCTTTCAAAATAATTTGAAAGGCATCCACATGGATAGCTTAATGGGAATGAAATGGTTCAACAAAGTGGCACATTCCATAGATGTTTTTTGATTTTCGGAAATATTTTGTAAATAATATCAATTTTGGGTAAAGTTTCTAATTCAAACTTGCGAAATATCAATAAAAGTCTGTGACCTCTCTACAGCTCAGGTAGATTGACTGATCGGGATGAAACTTAATACTTATGTTTTTTCCATACGTCTAAGATCCGAGTGATTCTGCGCTGAAATCGGTTCACAGAAAGTGGCAGCTTTTATAGGAGCTTTTTCGTTTTTGCAAATATTTTGAAACCTATATAGATCATATTTTAAATTTTACCGGGAATGACGAGTTTTGAACAGAAAAAGCTTCCGTAGGAACTTTTTCAATTGTTGCAATGCAGATTACAATTTTAAAGGTTTTCTGAAATTTAAGCGGAATTATAAACACAATTCAATTTTTTACACAAATAAAGCAGATTCAACTTAAGTGTGGTTCGAGGTCTGTGCATTACTCATGCTTTCAAATTAAGTTTTCTACTAACAGAATACAATGCCAAAATCACAAAAATCTCGTTAGCATTACTGCCAAGTAGAAAATCACAAAATGTGGTTGCTTCACTAAATGAAGGGGTAGATACTCGATCGATTAGCAAGCAAGCAATTTGCTATACAAAATCCTGCCTCGCTAGTTGATCAATTTTACCAAGGAAATTTGAATTTCAAATTAAATTTTCATAAAATTTTTAATTATTTTTGCGATTGCACAGTAAAAATGAACAAGAAATTGGTAGTGTTTTACCATGCAATTGCAAAAGTAATCAACAATTATACGAAAAATATAATTCGGAATTCAAATGTATTTGGTAAAATTGATCGAGTAACCAGGATTTCTGCTAGCAAATTGTTTGCTTGCCCGTCGATCGCGAAATTTTTACACAGACTTAATTTAAGAAGGCGAAGAAAATTGGTTTGTATTATTCTGTACAGATCTCGGACAAGTTTGCTAGAATTTGTCAATTTCTTTTTAATTAAAAATAAATCGACAACATGAAAACGATCTTATGGTTGTGAACTACAAACATATTTAAGCTGCGGGCCGACAGACAAACCTACGGTTTAAAAACACTTGATATGATTACTTATCTCACAGAAGATGCAAAAACTTTAAAACTTTCATTTGTGTCAAAATTACAGAAAAAAATTTTGAAGACTTAAAAAGACTTCATGTATAATTTGAAGCCATGGTTTGACTTTTTGAACTTACATTTGTCACTGCGGCATCTAATGATTATTTTGTAGTTTATTAAATCGTAACCGAGTCTAGCTGAAAATGTGCCATGAAACTGCGTAATTGCTTTTAAAGTTTTGTCCGATTTTTGAATATTTAGTGTTACTGGCAGATATTTTGTTGGTTGGATCGATATCCAAATCTGCCACTTAACTTTAATTAAGTTATTCGATTATAAAATTAATGTAAATTACTTGTTAATAAAAGCATTATCCACATTCACAAAAAAGCAACATCACAAATTAAAGAAATTCTCTAGTGAATTAAATTAATTTTGCGCCTTCACACCATCTAAAATCTGTGCCAATTATGGTTAAATAAAGAATTAAATAAAATAAATCGAAGGAATCAATTAAAAAACAATAATAATAATAATAAAAATCTTTGTCGGTCAATCAAATAATAATAAATTTATTGTTTACAAACAATAAATCTCAAACGAGCAATAATTTTTTAATATATTTTTTTTTTGTAAGTTATTAAGCGCAAATTGATCATCTTTAACTGGGTTAATGGTGAGGTTCGCGCGCACAACTACCAAACCAGTTGCATTGTAGATCTCGTAAAACTATTCATTGATTTAATTGGATTTTAGTTGAGGCATTATGAAATCTTCTGTTCAATTTTGCAGATTCACTTTATTAAATTAATTGGCCAGTCAATCAGAACATAATGATGTGTGTGTGTGTAAAATATATATGTAGATAATATAGATATACATATATTGAGTGAAAAGGTTGCAGAACATTTTTTAACATTGAGAGTGTGAAATGTGGAGCTTTCGATTTTTCAGTAGTCAAACAAAAATTCATATATTTCATAAATCCTGTATACTATACACAATCGTGTTAAATCTAACCTGGAGTTTCATGATCTCGAACCAAAAACAACAAAATAGCTTAGAATAAATGTAAATTGAAGCGAACCGTAACTAGAAAATAATTACTATTTATAGACATAATAATAAACAAAACTATACAATAAAATAAGGCATAAAGAAGAAGAAAACTTCATTCGATATAAATATAAATAAGATGATATAGAAGACAATGAAGAAAGAAAAGTAAGTGATCTTTCTGTGTTCGATCTTTATTATTCCATTTGTTTATTTCTTCTTGTTGTATTTTATGCCATTGCATTGTTTTTTTACATAGAATGTTTTGGGGCTCATCACATCATGGGATGGGGAACTTGTGTAATGTATTTTAAAATGTTAAAATTATTGCATCATTCTGATTTTGTTTTAGGTTTATTATAATTTTTAATAATACGTTTATGAATTAATTTTTCGTTAAAAAATGTTAGGAGTAGATTGAAATCTGCGATATACCCATCAAATGCACGACCGGATCATGCGTATATTTTTTATGTTGCGATGTATACGAGTAGTTATGTGTAAACGATTTTTATCGCCCTTAATGCATGTTGCCCAACGTATCCGTATAATGATTATGATACATTACCTATATATTTAGTCAACCAATGAAGTATGATTGCAAGGTCGAATAGATGGCGCATTTTTAAAAATTAACGACAGTTGATTGATAAAGGCGTAAAAAATAATTTTTTGAATTAAATACGTTAATACACTGCGCCAAAAAAATGAAACAGACGAGAAATTGTTTTCGAAAAAATACCCACATTTGGACGCTTGTATACCTTGGTGAAATAACACCTTTCAAAATAATAATTTTGATTCTAAGTGAAGGGAATGTTTATGCTATATTACCCTTTCCTGACTCGCATACACAATTGTGTATGCAATTTCGATTACGACAAACGAAGATGTCAAACATAGAATTAGGTGGTAATTGAAGATCAGTGTACACATTTGTGTAAACCACTTAATTTTGTTTTCGTCCGAAAAATAACAGTAACTATAATAATGATAAAATAATTAATATGTTATCAAGAATAAATAAATTATATGTTATATAATTAATTTGTTAACAAATTATTATGCTTTTTTCAAAAAGAATTCCGATTTAACTAAGATCCGTTAAAATACGGAAGACATTACAACCTTTCATTATTTACATACACATCTGTGTATGGTGGACGTAAATTGAACCAAAAAAAAATTTTTTATTGAACTCGAAAGGGTAAGATAGCGGAAATTTGACAAAATAAGAGACTACGTTACTCGCAGCAAGTGGCAGCACTATCACAAAACATAATGTTTTGTTATAGTTATACCAGCGAAAATTCTTTATTCACTTTGTATCTCTGTTTTAAATAAAACATCCCAGCAGAATAAAATATTAAAAGTGGTCTCCGAAGTAAATGAACTCGGTAAATGAAATCTTGAAATTTAACAATGTTCCGTCCTCCGCCTTCCAGTTTAAAATCCATTTAAATCGTGTAGAATGTAAAGATACCATTTGATCATCTAAAATTTTTATTTGAATTAAAAATCAATCTGGAAAACAATTTTCATAAGGATTGGTTATGAAGTGGTCTAGCATGAACAGATCTTAGAATTTTGTCCAACACTTACTTCAAAATCCCTGATCAATACTACTTTCCAAATTTCATCGTAATTCGATAAGAAATGGCGGGAAAATGACATATTGTTAAATATCAAGATTTCATTTACCGAGTTCCGTTACTTCGGAGATCAATCAGTGTGTCATTTTAAGGATCACTTTTCCAGCCATAAAAAATTGGCTAAAATAATAAAAAATATGCCGCTGTTTGAGTCTGTAAACGAACTTGCAACATTAGTTCATTTCCAAATCCAAATTAGCCATCATTTTATAGAACCCATCATTTAATTAAGAAACATTGAAATTTCTGTACGTAGACTCTTCATGAATACTCCGTGGCATATTTAAAACATTGTGTATTTGTTGCATGGTGATTTGTTGCCATCCTTCTTGTAAAGCATCTTGCAGTTCCTGCAAATTTGTTGATTACCTTGAATGATGGTTTATTAAATTAATGGTGTTGTTGAAGAAATTGGTGTGTGTTTAGAGCTGTGTGCTGCCGGGAATTATCATGCATAAAAAATTCACGCCCAATTTCCGTTTTCATGGAAAGCATATAAAGCCTTAAAATTTATTCCACATAGCGTGTTGATGTTAAACCTGGAATTGGTATTACTAATACCCACCCAAACCATCACCGAACCTCCATGAAATGCTACAACTGGCATCACGCAATTAGGGTTTAATCTTTGCCGTGGTGAACGCCAAACTCTGCATCGGCCGTCTGATACATATACTAATTGAACTGCGATTCGCCGGAAAAACGGACATTACACCAGTCGCTCTGAATCAAATTTCTGTATGTACTGCAACATATACTTTTTTCGTAGCCAACGATGATATTATTAGTCAGATACGGAATCTAACAGGTCGATGTGATCTTAGTCGATAACCTTTCAACCGATTTATTAGCATCTATTTTGACATCTGGTTTTGTACTGGCACATTACTTTTAATTTCTTGAGCACTGCTTGTCCTGTTTTTGTGGCATAATGTGCGGTAGCTCGATCTCCTCTTCACGCCGGCTCACACTTCCTGTTCTAAATATCGATGCTTAATCAAACGAAATTGACAACCGATTTTGTCGGTAACATCCCAACCAAAAAATGTGGATAACGCATAATCAACTTTTATGCCGGAACGTAATTATTTATATTAGAAATATAAATTTACGATTTTAGGTGGTTTTTAGGAAGAACACATTAAAATTGTAAATTTATATTTCTAATATAAATAATTACTTTCCGGCATAAAAGTTGTATCTGCGTTATCCACATTTTCGGCTGGGATGTTACCGTATAAATAGACAAATTTTCGGACTCTTCACTTAAAAATTGACCTGAAAATTTTGAAGTTTTGCTTGATCTATGCCATTGAGTTTTTTCAGTATTAAAATAGTTTTTTAATTATAGTTTTAATGCATTTAATAAAAAAGTTTAATGATAATCGAAATAAACGTTTTTGATTTAAAAAGATATTACTGTATAACATAAAAATTATTTATTTTCTTTATCGACATTTTTCGGCTAGCTTTTTATACGAATCTGCCTTGCCGACTTTTACAACACTTTTACCGACATAAAATAAGTTGTTTGTGAATCTGCATTATCGTCATTTTTCGGCTGGTATATTTTAGTTGTTAGAGCCGAATCCGTATTATCGACTTTTTTTGACGGATACATTTTAGTTGCTGCAGTCGAATCTGCATTGATGTAGAGTGTTTAGTTTGCAAGATAAAAAAATGTACTTGTTAACGAATATACGCTTTTTGATACGTTTCTCCGAAAAACTTCAATACATCGAGAATGTGTACGACACAAATTTTTACAGCATCATTTTCAAGGTTTCTAATTTTTCGATAAAATGGATCTGAAAAACTCAAACAGCAGCATAATTTTTTTGGACACGTTTTATTTTACTCAAAAAATCATAAAAAACCAAATAAAATAAAACGGATTCCAGTACCAAAAAGAAGACAAAATTTCGTTCAATTAGAAGCAAAACTATTATTTAGACAGGTGTGATTTTACCAAGATACCACAGTTCAAATCTAGGTAATTTTCGAAAAAAAAATTATATGCCGTCTTTTTTGCGCAAGGCATCCGGCATGCATTGTGGTGCCACTCGAAGAATGAAACGGTTTTACTTCTGTATATTTTTTATTTTTCTGTTTTGGAAGGTTTTACGACAAGTTAGCAGGCCACATACAGCTATCCATGTGAGGATTTTTATAATTTATTCCACACATTTCTAGCAATTATCCCTTGGCTTTGTTACTGGTAATCGTAAATGTGAGTCACATTGGAATCTGCAAGCGTTTGAATGACATATCTGTCGGAATCATTATGCGTATAGCAATAGGACATCTCTTTAAATTTTCTACTTAAAATTATAGCCTTGATGAAATTCTTCATCAGCTCTTTAACTAAAAGTAAGGTACCGTTGCAAAGTGTTAATTGGTGTTTTAGAGAAGAATAATAAGCTCGTTAATTGTCAATGTTAAAACGTGCTGATACCGCGCCTGGTTAATCAAGTGGATTCAAAGATTCAGTTAAATAATTGACATCTTCGTCTGAACGTTGTCGTTTCGCCTAGTATTTCGTTTTAAATGAGGAAATTGATGGCATTATCAGACGTTTGCAGATAGTTTGCTTGCAATGTAATAGTGTAGATATTGCGCATTTTGTACGATTTTTAGGGTAACGATGAATCCCATGATTATTTGATATAAGATGTAACCATAGTAAACTAAACGCTGTAACACAATATTGCAAATTCTAATTAATAAGGAATTTTTTCAACCCCAAACATTTTTTTTATATCCTTCCTTAAGCTTCTCCTATAATACAGAAACACATTTATTGGAAAATCCCCACTCTTTGTTGTTTGAGCTATCACAAAACAATATGGACCAAAAGTGTATTACGGCACAATTCGTTGGCCTTCAAAAAAAAAATAATAAAAATTTGTAGCGGCACGATTTATTGGAATTCTAACAAAACATAACATTTGGATAAAAATTGCTCGTGGCACTATTCCTCGGCATTAAAAACTAAATAAAATAAGAATAGGTGGATTCAACATTCCATAAACAATAAATCTGAAACTAAAATCCTAATGGTGCGATTTTTGGGCCAACCAATCTATTTGTCTCAATCGTACTCCTAAATAAATTAACGGATTGCGATTAGTCCAAATAATGGCAAAAATCAATTGAGGAGACCCTGCGGTGAGCTTACTTTGATTTGTGAAGAATGGTTTTCGACTGGCTGTGTTCGGTTTCGATCGACCTTTAGAGGTGGAGCTTCAGGCCTTTTTTCAAATTCTTTGTTGGCTTGAACAATTTTGAAAAAAAATAGACCGATAAAGAGGTTTACACTAAGCCATATTGCTCCATGGTTTGTTATGTGGCACCAGATTTCGGAATATTGCATCATATTGCACCCTAATGGGTGATGTTTCACCATGTTGCGTGATATTGCACCATGTTGCGTGATGTTGCTCAATGCTCGAAGATGTTGCAAAATCTTGAATTATGTTGTGGGATGTTATACTATGTTGTGAAATGTTTCATCATGTTGCACCATGTTACATAACGTTGCGTGTTGTTTCATCTTGTTAATGGGATGTTGTATGACATTCCACTATGTTACGTCATGTTGCATCATGTTAGGGGATGTTGCTAGGGGTTGTGCCATATTCTTTCATGTGCACCATGTCGTGATGTTGCACTAAGTGATGTGTGTGCCTGTGTTTTGCATTTCGTCTTAATGAGGTTTAGCGTCAAATGTTGTATGGTCACGTTAATCGAATAATTCACAAAATATTGCTTTCGGTCCCTGAATAATATTCTAACCTTTTACTCTTTATAAAATTTTTTCTGCCTCGAACGTTGTTAATGTCGTCAAGTGGAGCCTAGGTCTCTTTTTCGGCGCACTGATTTTTCTAAAAACTGCAGGGAGTCGTTTTCGAATACCAGAATGTTATAAGTCCTTATTTCGGCAGTCGTCTGGTTTGGGCCAGTTTCTATTATTTGATGTACGAGTATTTCGGCTCGCACGATTTTCATAAAACTTGATGACGATGGGATTTCAAATGACATGAATCGCTTGCGGTGTATTCTAATTTCAAGAAAATTTGTTTAATTTTCAATTCAATAAACTTTGATGATAATTGCGAAATGGGAGGTTTCGAGTGTCAAGAATCGATTGCGATTCGTCCCGAATCTGGAAAATTCATTTAGTTCCTGTGTTCTAGGGATTACATCTCAATTTCACCTAGTTGGAAAAATCTGAAAAATCACAAAAATTGCACGTATAAACGGTTCTATTCCAGAAAACAAAAAACTTCGCCAGGAAGCATTAATCAATGAAGAACCCTTGCTCTTGTGTTAATGTTGCACAGCCCAGATTTTTGATGAGTGGTCCAATTTTGCAAAATTCAATATGACCGAATTTTATTTTTGTATTTAAATAAATTAATAATTATAACTATTTATTTGGAATCAATTTAAACAAACTCTTGGCTGGTATTTTATTGATTAATATTGAATATATATAACTTATGTGGAATAACTTGAATTTTTTTCTATTGCCCAGAGATAAGCCGCTATTCCGACCGTCAGATACTACCTGCCTATATACTCTTAAGCTTAGCAAAACATTCTTTCAGCGGATCAGTAAACAAGTAATGGTTTTTAGACTCACTGATTTCGAATAAAAATCTTTATTCAGATTCTGTAGATAGCTTCAGCTGCCTCGCAAATAAATTTTCAAATTTTTGAAAAAAACACATGCCGTAACCTCTGTTCGACACGACAAGCTGTCTATAATTGATTTGTCGCGTTCGAAATGTTTTGATCAATGATTCAGAGTGATAGGAATTCTGCCACGAATGTACTAGAGTATAGCTGGAAAATAAGTTCCAAAAATAAAAATCGTGAACGTGACAAATATTCTGTCCATAGAGGAACTGGAAAATATGCCGAAAAATAATAACCATGTACCTTGATATCTGAATTTTGGACTCGACATAGATTACGATATTAAATTAAAATATTCAATAATCTATTAATTATATGAATTTTAGAATGATTCAACCCACTCTGACTTTCTTCTCGAAAGGCAGCTTTAATACCATATACTGATTACGCAATCGCGCAAAAATTAAACATTTTACTTCGAGGTTAAGAATTTTGTTTTCAACCGTATTACCATAACATTTCAATCACAAATTCGTAACAATCCATCAAATATAAATGTTGTATATGTATCAAGCAGCTACAGATCATGGGCGTGTTTAAAAATAAATTCGAAAGTGTTAATTTTCTTTTCAAAAAACATAAATACGATCAACTTTGGGTTTAAAGAATTATTACATAAATTTATCAATTTACAATAATTATTTTATTTTTTTGTTTTGTATATTGCGATGGCCCAATTACATTTTAATTAAAATTCCATTTTATAAAATTTTTAAAACTTTCGTCCATTGTAGACATAACATACACCACCCATGATGACACAGCATAAATATATACGCTTACATATATGTATGTGATGGATATAGTAAATTATATATAGGAGTACATCGCACCACACCACCCATTTGTAATAAATCGTTCAATTATGAAATCGTAGTCCAAATAAATCAAACGAAAACACAAAATGTTTAAGACGTGTATATGATGTAAAGAAGTCAAAGAAGATTAAGAAGAAGAATATCAAAGTCACATCGATTGTATAATCCAATTACTTAAGAATGCATATTTTACGTACAAAAAGAGTTAAGAATATTTTTCCAATGATTGAGTTAAGCTATTGCACAAAAAAACGAATTTTTAATTTCATCTATCGAATTTAAGATACTCGTAGAGATGTTGTCTATGTATGCTGTGAGTAGACGTCTTCATCTTTTCAATTTTCATTAATGTTATACCATAACATTTTTTTTTGTACTTCGTATAGATTAGTATTGTTCTTATTTATAACATCACTATCGATTATGATCATCTTATGTAGATACGTACTCGTATATTAAAATAAAAAAAATTTTAAATTGGTACATCTAAGATTGGTATTCAATTTCGTGAGTACTCCATAACGATATATTACACTATTATGTTATAATATTGAGATGAGTTATATAAAAATCAAACATGACAGCTATTAAATTTACTAGTTTCGTATGAAGATGTCACGAACGGGTATGCTTTTAATGCTTTGGCGGCTCGTATGTTATATGAAAAATTGATTGACAGTTTAGGTGGAGGAATTTCTATCTTACGGCACAGCGGTTAAAACTTTGACGTATGGATCGTGAAAAACCGGATTCGAATCCTAATAGAGGCAGCAAACCTGAACACATGGGCCAACCCAACTTGCCGAGCTGGTTCTACGAAAATCAGATATATATGTGCCGTACGTTCTCGAACTGGTTGGGAAACGGCGAAAAATTAAGAACTGGAAAAAGCGAACTGCAAACAAAGGTGAAAATGCCTAGGCCCCAGTACAATTAAAGATAAAAACAAATGTAACTTTACAAATCTTGAAGCAGATCCATATGAATCCCCAAATTGTTTGCTCTATAGAACTAGAACCAATTTTAAGGTCTAATTCTTTAAACATTGGTTAGTCATTTTAACTTCACGCTTGCTGGTAGGTCAGTGATAGAAACCAATCAATATATTTCTGTTACTTCAAAGTGAGCCTTGCGTTGTTGCATAATCGATTGCAGACCATCAACTGTCCTTTTTTTAAAACATGTCTAATTTTAGCTGTGAACTGCTTGCTTTACAATTTTGTTGTCGGGTGAAGGTGAAATTGAAATAAAACCGAGATGTGCAATGAACTGTACCGCTAATGAAGCTCGTGCTTAATATACTGATATATTGATATAATGAAATATTGGTATGATATATTGATATATAGCTATATTGATACATTAATATATTAATATAATGTTATATTGTGTGGGTAACGAAAAATAACCATGCCAAACATTTTTTTTTGTATGTATTTTGAACCAACATACACATTTGTGCTATCCACTAAAATGGTTCTCGTTCGAAAAATAACACTATAACGATAATAATAATAAAATAATTAATATGCTATCATAAACAAATGATTATTATATTACAGTCTTGGCCAAAAGTATTGAGCACCCAAGATATCTTACATTTGCTTTGGGAGTATCAATTTGAAATAAACTGAAACAATTTTTATAGGTTCACATTACTATTTATTTATATAAAATTAATATTTTGTATGTCCACCCTTTGCCTTAATTACGGCAGAAATTCTTTTGGGTAGACAGCTTACAAGTTTTTTACATTCTGCAGGACGTATGGCGCTCCATTCTTGGTGCAGGCAGCGTTTTAGGTCTTCTTTGTTATTTATTGTGTAATATCTAATTCTGCGTTTTAATAAACTCCATAAATGTTCTATGGGGTTCAGGTCCAGGGACTGGGCAGGCCACTCCAGAACTGCAATGCCATTTTCCCGAAACCATGCCATTGTGCGGGCAGAGTTATGATATAGCGCGTTATCTTGCTGGAACTTAACGCTATCCATGTTTGTATCACCAAAAAGTGTTAAAAAGAGGGCAGCGACGCAGATTTTAGAGCGTTTATGTATTTTGAAGAGTTCATGTTGCCCTCACACACGAACATTTTGCCATCTCCAGAATTAGTCATGCTGCCCCACACCATTATGCTACCCCCGCCGTGTTTTACGGTTGGTACCACACACTCTGGACTAAATGCTTCGCCTACCCGGCGACGCACAAAAGGCACATCAGGTGTAAAAAAATCTGAAATAAAGAAAAGGTGGAGACTTCGGAAAACTAAAATATTTGATATTATTAGGGCATAGAATTGTCAACTAACTTCAAAGTTTGACTCGTCTGTCCACACGATATTTGACCAACCTTCTTCGGTGAAACTTTGGTATTTTAAGGCCCATTTATACCGCGCCTTCTTGTTTTTATGGAGAGCAAGGGTTTGTTCCTGGATTTACAGCCTTTCAAACCAGCTTCCTGAAGCCTCCTGTGAGTGGTGCGAGCAGAGATTGGTTTCTTAATTTCTACTGACAACTCAGCAGCGAGGTTTGAAGAAGTTTTTATCCTATTTTTTAAAGCTTCTCTCACTAACTTTCGGTCGTCACGATATGTGGTGACGCGTTTGCGCGTTGTTCTGTACCTATTATTATTTAAACCACTGGCTGTGAATCGCTCAATAGTATATTGCACAGATCGGCGTGAACATTTCACAGTTTTAAAAATGTCTACTTGTGATTTCCCTTGCTCACGCAGAAGCTGTATCTGCACGCGTGTTTTTTTTTTTATTAATAGAAGAAAGTATTAATCATCCAATGGATTTAATGTCCTTTTAAGATCAACTAATACTCCCACTTTTATTCACGCACTCACCCACCCATTCACCTACTCACACATTTACAGTATACCACCTGCACGTTGCAAGCTCCATGCCACCTTACACACTGACATGCACACTGACGGTGCGTCGGCGCTTATTTCTGCACTCCAACAGCGAGTCTAAGTTGTGTTTATTAACATCACCGATCGTAATCGATGAAGAAAATTCGCTTTACATCCTGCCTCTGGTGGGATTCGAACCCAGTACCTCCGGTCCAAGTGCCGAAGCTTTAACCACTGAGCCACTTGTATGGTTACACGTTGTTCTAAACTTAACTCTTTTTGTTTTGGCATATTGCAAAAGTATCACTAAATTTAACAAATCAAAACACCAAAAGCGGACTAGATCACTGGATGTGTATTCAATGAGTGAAAGTAGCGAACTGACGAATAATTACAAAATGGCAAAATAACAAATTTTGTTGGACCATGTGGTTTAATACCACACCTGCGGTGTGAGTCACTGTTTTTAGTACTTTTAGATGTCGAAAAAATAATAAACAAACCTAAGAGGTTATTTTCTGTTATACTTATCGGGTACGCCCAAAATTTATAGGGTGCTCAATACTTTCGGCCAAGGCTGTATATAATTTATATGTTATCAAATTATAATGTTTTGTTCAAAAATAATTCCAATTTAACTAAGATCCGTTAAGATCCGGAATACATTACAACCTGTCATTTCTTACACACACACACACATTTGTGTGGGCTGGACGTAAATTAAAACAAAAAATAATAATTTGTCTGGCAGAAAAAGGGATATATTGATGTATTGACATATTGATATATGGATATATTGATTTATTGATTTATTGATTTATTGATTTATTGATATATTGATACATTGTTATATGTATATATTGTTATATGTATATATTATATGCATATATTGTTATATGTATATATTGATATAATGATATATTGATATATTTACTCGTATACTCGAGCTGTGGACGAACGAAAGTTGAATAGAGATCCTTCGTAACATAAAGATCGTCGAATTTTTTGTGATGTTTAATGTGATATCTAAAATTCAGTTCACTGTCACAAATGACCCCCAGAACCCAAACAGAGCTAGCTCTGGTAACGGCATCGTTGTTAATATAATAGTCGCGAGAAATCGTGCACAGTTTTCGAGAGTAGGTGGCCCACGTTCAAATCAAGATATTTACCCACGTTCATCTCTTATCGGTGGTGTTTGAAATCCGTTTGTAAATCTTCATGTCATCGGCGTATATAGATATCGATGAATTTTTAATTAAACATTCAACGTCGTTTATTGACAGAATGAAAAAATTGCCCCAGATGGCTGTCTTGAGGCACTCTACATGTTGCTGAGAAATGAGCTGATACTGACGACCTGAACAGTACATGATATATACGGTCTTTAAGATAAGAGCTCATCCAATGGACAATTTAGGGAAGAAAGCCAAAAGCCCTAGGCTTAAACAAAATAACTTCATGAAAAATCCTGTCAAACGCCTTGCTAAAATAGTTGAAGATAACATCAACCTCATTCCCTGCCTCCATGGTATTTAATGTTTGTGAAGTGAATTCAGTAAGGTTTGTAGTCGTGGATCGTGTTTTGAGAAAACCATATGCTGATTGTCAGAAAACAACGGTTTACAATGAAAGCACAGTGAATCATACACAATACTTTCAAACAGCTTAGGAATTCAAGATAATTTCGTAATCGGTCTGTAATTACAGATTTCTGACTTGCAGCCGTTCTTATGAATCGAAACTATGAAACGACCTTTCTAAATATATGGAAAAATTGCAAGGGAAAGCGACTTTTGGAAAATTGCCGTCAGCGATTGAGTAAGAATATCACTACAGTGTTCAGGACGATGAAAAAATCACCATTAAGTTTGGAAATCTTTTGTTATCTTTTGTTAAGGTTGTTTGAATACCGTTATTTATGTATAGAATTCATCGGGTTCAAAATCGCTGTTTGTGAAAGCCAGCCTGAAGAATTTAGCAAAATGTTATGACGTTAGGATCATTAGAGGAATAATCTTTATAATTCGAAGTGGAAGGGTATCTGTCGGTCTTTTTCATCAAATTAATAAAGCATTAGAAACTCTTACAATTATATTGGATTGCATGAGTCTGCTATAATTCCCTTAAGTTCGTCAGAGAATTTACTGAAATCATTATAACTATTTAAATAGTTAGAGTAATCGGAGTTGTATTTCGTTTTTAGGAATCTTTACCAAAGTTTGTTTCTAAGGTTACGTAACGCTCATAATTCAATAGTATACCAAGGAGGTAGTGGCGATACAGTTTTTTGAAGAGTTCAAAACATTCAAAAACTGCAGAGTAAAAAATAACAATTTGTGTTTCTATGTCATTATTATCATTTAAAACGGATTCAAAGTCAATGTTAGCCAATAAATCACTAAGTATAACAAAGTTGGCCTTACGAAAGTTGAATCGAGGTGGGGTTTCAGATATATTGATATATTTATATATTGATATATTGATATATTGATTTATTGATACGTTGATATATTGTTATATTGAATGTTTTTTATCATTGCAAAGAAGGAATAGAAAGAATAGAATACTGATCACGTGACTTTAAAATATTCCAAACAGAATGTAATAAAAAAACGATTTGGAAGGAATGGAATACATTTTTAATGGTCATTTTTTTAGTTGTTTAATATTTTTATATATTTTATATATTTTCATTGCTATATTTATTATTCTCCATTTTTAATTTATTTTATTTTAATTTTTACCACAACTATTTTTTATGTTACATTCTACAAAACAAACGATATAGCGGCTAATATTAAAAATACATATTTCTTTCGTTCTACATTTTCATCTAGTACGAAGTTACAGAAAGTCTAGAATAAATAAAAAATAGCAAAGAAAAGGAATAGAAGGAATAAAAAAAACATAATATGTCATGTTCTTAACGTCCAGAATATTTGGAATGAATTTAAAAAAATCCTCATTGATATATTGATATTGGAATTGGAATTGGAATTGGAATTGGAAGTGGAATTGGATTTGGATTTGGAGTTGGAATTGTAAATGGAATTGGAACATTGGTTAATTGAGATATTAGTAAATTGTGACATTGGGACATTGGAATATTGGAAGATTGAGGTTCCATTGAATTCATCGCGATGTGAGATAATTTCGGATTCTCTGCTGTATCTTGTAATATATCGGTAACATTGAGAATATGTATTACCTAAATGTTTGCAATCTGTTTGCTTAGCTGTATAGTGCGCGATCAAATTTTGTTTGAGCTTAATACGTTTTTCTAACATTTATTCGAGTTAGATTTAATAACTTATACTGTTGGTAACAACTATGTACCAACTATCTTTTTTGGTACAAGATAAATACATATTTTTTTGGTTTTCATTTTGAAAATTTAATGAAGTTTTTAATAAATTTACTTTTGGTCAAAATGTGGAGCTTTAAATATATTTTTTTCAATTATTAATCATGCATAGTTGAGAAGATTAGTCATAAGAAGTGATGTAAATCGAGTAAGTCATGTGAGTGAGCATAAATTTTAGATCGTTGCCACATGTTGTGATCTATTGCCAGAGTACAAAACCCTTGACCAATTTCACCTCAACCACTTGATATTTTAGCGACAAATTATAGCGTACGCTCGTACGCTGGCATCACGCGTGTCTTTGAAAATATTTATTAGTATTTTTTTTGTTAACGTTAGCCGCCGTCAAAGGCTAGCGTTACAATTGGAACATTAAACATTGGAATTGGAAATGAAATTGGAATTTTAATTGGAATTGGAAATCTAAATGCAAATGGAAATGGAAACGGAATTGGAAATTGGAACTGTAACTGGAATTGGTATTGGGTTGGAATTGGATATTGAAATTTGACTTGGAATTTGAATATGAATGACAAATTGTAATTGGAATTAAAATTGGAATTGAGTTTGAAATTAAAATTTAAACTAGAATTTGTTAATTTTTTTCTATCGAATACGAATTTCAAACAAACTTTCTCAGTTGCTAAAATATTATATCATTTTCCTTTTTATTATTACCAAACACAACTAAGAACATTTCAGTAGTCACACAGTGAAATTAGAAATCCTTATTTAAATACCAAATTCTATTAAAACAATTTTTGTTTCGAAATACATTGCAACCCGCTGCTCATATATTCGGCAAGGTATTAAATCAATCAATTTTTAGTAAGGCGGATTTCTGCTTATTCGCATTCCTTTAAAAACCAAAACCAAAACAATATGTTGTTTTAATTACAATTTCTAAAACTAAATTTTAAGAAGAAATACATAACCTTAAAGTACACACCTCCGATTCAACCTTTCATCATCTAAAAAAAAATAAAATTAAACAAACAACGCAAAGTAAAAATTTGATAAATTTTAGTTTCACACGTGACTGAACTTCAGGTTGATTAATTGATTAATTAAAAACGAAACAGAATAAAAATAAAAATTAAATAAGAATAATAATTATCAATTAACTCTGTATATAGTAGAGAACTGATTGTAACCTGTCTTTATTATACCAGTGTATATAAAACACACACTATGTATAGTATATACCGACACACATTATTAAGATGGAAATGAAGGAAAATTATTTTCCTCGATTTCCCTTTTTGTTGTTGTTAATTTATATTGTTTTATGGTTTATTGGTTTTGTTAATTAATTTTACCTCATTCCACTTATATACGTTACAGGTAACACATAAATAAATAGGAAAGGAAATTTAAGTCATGATACTTTTTGGTATTTAGACACGACCTTTTTCGCTTCGAGATGTCGTACTCCATTAGGTATACCTCTAGAGATTTAGAATAAATCTTATTCAATACAGTTACTTTATGTAATAGACACACCGCAGTTTAATGCATCTCATTTATCTGTATACTCCAAAATTATTCCACCGGAACGTGAAACACTTTAATTTACCACCCTCCGCATTATAGAAATGAGAAAAAATTCTTTTATCTTGTCACACACCGCACCAATCAAATTGTTTTCGTTTTTAAATATGAGTTTATATTCAAGCTATATAAAGTGTGTTAGATCCCCCCCTTTTATATTAAAATTTTTAGTTACTAACAAATCACAAAAGTAGAAAATATCAATTAGCAAACAAACAAACACGAGACAAATAGATAAGAAATTTGCTATTATTACCAATCCCCTGGGAATTTCATCATCAAAAAGAATTTAATTTCAATTTGTGTTTTCAATTTTTCAAGAGAGTACAAAAAAAGAAAAAGTTAGAAATATAAAATAATGTAATTCACCAGAGTAAATTAATATTTTTAGGTACGAGAATATTTTTTGAAGCAATATACCAGCAACAACAAAGAATTAACTTTTTGGTTCATGTAATTATCGTTCAATTATCATAAAATATTGGATTCGCGTGCAAATATGGTAATTATACCTTGGTATTGTGATGGTTTTGTTTGGGTGCGCTGTATATGAATTTAATATGGTGACCTTTTGTATAGGTCAACGGTGAAATTTTCTATAAAGAAGTTTTGAACTGTATACCTGCATTTCTGTTCAGATGTAAAATGAAAAAAAAAATTTAGTTCATCAATTTTGACATATAGCTAGATAGTTATAAGAGTTCAGATAATAGTTTATATATGCTATTTCAGCTTCTCGATGCGTTAGAAAATTGTATTAATGCCATTGCCATTTGCCATGCCTACACATTATATTAAACTGAAACACATTTTTTAATCTACCCAGGCCCTCAAAGTGGAATCGTTAAATCTTTTCTAGTTTGTGGAAAATAAACACTGCCATCAAAAAGTCTACAGGTTTTTGGGTTTGGACGGGTTAAATTGTTTTGAGGCCTACCGCAATGAGATTTTGATCGATGAATTGGAATCAGTGATACACCATTCTGGTGAGTAGATTTTTCAAGAGTTTTTTAACATGCAAAATGTATATTTTTACCTTACAATTTAAAGAACAGTAAAATGAAAAGGATTTTCCATTGTCCTCAAAACGGGTTTGCAATGTTCTCGAAAGGGGGTTTTCATTGTTCTGGTACATTTTCAAAGGCTGTTAAAATAATTATATTTTAAACACAAATGTTATTGGGATATTTAACCAAATTTCCTTTAAGAGAAAAATACATGTTGCATGGTTCTTAATTAAGCTATAAACTTAACCCCAGTTTGGAAGAACACATTTAATTTAAGTAGAAACAGGTATCTTTTGTAAAGACCATCAAAAAAATTTAGCAGTTTTTATAGATATGCCAACAAGCATCCAATTAACGATCAATAAGATTTTTAGACATTAATTTAATAAACTTTGGTCAGGGTTTAACTTTTTCATCTTGTGAATTCGTTATAGAAACTAATATTTGATATGCAAGGTTTAAACCTTTGCGGTCATATGTCTGCTTTCAGCCACCACAACAAAGAACGATGCAAATCATAATTTTCCTTCATAATTCTTCCTTCATAATACAACATAATCTTGCAATGAAAATTAATTCCGGCCAGCATAACACCCATGTATAAACTTAATACGACCGCAAAGGTTTAACATTTCAGATTTCTCATAGATATTGATCTGCTTTAGAGTTGTTAATTAAAAAAATGGTTTTCGTAATCATCTCCATAAAAACACCATCTCGTGTCGCATAGTGCAAGATGCATAAATTTGCACATGGCAAACAAATCAAAAACCACACACATGAATTTGACTGGATTAATTTGTAGCTCTTGATATCTGAACTTCTGTGAACTCCATAAAATAAAAGAGACCAAACGGCACAGTGGTGAAAGCTTTGACGTTTTGATTGTTTAGGTATCTGGTTCGAATCCCGATAAGGGCAATGAACACAACTATGACCCTATACTATATGGGCTCCCATGGAGCTAGGCAATTTGCAGATGGTCTTACGTAAATTGGATCTATAGCTATACGTTCTAGATTTGGCAGACGACACTGTAAGGTAGGACGTGAAAAGCGAATCACGATAGAGTTGGGAGTGATTCGGTCCCAACATATTGCAAAGAATAAAAATTAAAAAAAAAATAAATAAATAAACATTTTGTTCACAAAGGAATAACAAGGAATAGAAAGGACACTATATGAACGGTTTTTTGCGGTTTCTTAAACATTCCACTGGATTAGTGGTTCTGTATCTTGAGTGCCGAATTATGTTTATTTTGGCTTTTAAGTGCTCAATTCTTTAGTGCAAACCACTAAAACTCTAATCTATTTTTTGATGTATTGTGCTGCAATTCCACTACTACTTTCGTTAACTTTCCTTTCTTTTTAAATAATTTTATCTGTTTCCCGACTAAGGCCAGAAATTCCTCCGGAATTCATAAAAACTGTTTCAATGAAAACTGATATACTTTAAACCTTGATGGGGGCTAAACCAGCATGTACTGTAGGGTGTGAACCCCTGTTTATAGGTTGCGAGACATAATTATGAATCCATATATCATCTTCAAACAATTCTGAAAACTTCCTTACAACAATCAACCCTTGAATCTTTATCTGTTTTTTTTACATAGGAAGGTGGTCATATATAATGTTAAAGGCGCAGTTGTTTTGACTTACTTTCACCTACGTCACAGGATCTACCACAGTGTTTTCATCTTGTAATGATTAGGTAATCTTGTTTGAATAACTGCGGTGTTGCTCTTGTATTCTTTACCTGAACATGAACCACTTGCACCTTATTTACTTTTTACATTTTGAACACTTTCCTTGTTTAGTGAGAAATTTACTAGTCGTCCCCAATACAAATTTTAACTTTTTTTGTCCACTCATGTTCCAAAATATATAAAAAATCTCAAAATTCTCCACCTACATGAAAAAACAGGTCAAACGACTTTGATTAAAATTGTTGAAGGGAGGTTTTTCAAGTATCGAACGAAAACATCGACACGAAAATTCGTATAGGAGATTCTATGGTGGTATCCAAGTCCCAATTTTTTTTTTGACTAGTATTATTTTGATAAAAATCAGGATTCGATTGCGATTAGTACTAATTTCGAGAGAATTCACTGAGATGGTCGTTATGGTCGGGCTCGGTACCCTTCATTAATTTTTTAGGCTCGCATATTTTTTACAAAAATTACTGGCAGAGCGTTTTCGAGCACCAGAAACCAATTTGGTTAAAGTTTACTGTACGTATACATTATCCGGCAAAATTTTCAGTTAAAAGAAAAAATGCGTATTATTTTATTTAAAATACGTACAAATGTGTAATTTTTATAAAAATTTTGATATTGGGATTATATATTAACAGTTTTTCGACAGTACAAGTAATTTTTCCGGGAAAGTTTTGCAATTTTTCCAGGAAAATTTTGAAATTTTTTCAGTTTTTTTTACTTAGTTTAAAATTATAAATATAATTTGACACTTGTAGAATTGTACAAATTCTGGAAAAGTAGGAGGTTTGGGAGACGGCAGCCCTTTTTAAGGTATACAACGAATTAAAATTGACATTTGATCTGTGTCTGCAAGGTTGACGAAGCAATTATTAGTAATAAAAATAAAAAATTGAAAAAATAAAATAGTGAAAGTTTTTCCAGAAAATCAAAACATTTTGAGAACAAATTTAGCTTCCCCTTCCTAAAAACTGATAGCAAACAATCCTACATTTAAAAATTTCCAAAATTTTTACTCCTTACCTGATTTTCTCGATGTATGCGTAATGTAAAATTACGCCACAAATTTTATTTTTATGGTCTTGATTTTGGGAAACATTTCGGAGGTCATCCGATTGGCCGTGTTCCATTATTTAACTTTATCGGCAGGCACAGTTTTGATAAAAATTGGTAAACGGGAGAAAACATTTTGAAATCGGCTCGATCTCGGCTGATCAATTTTGATAAAATTTGCGACGATTAGGATATTCTAATGGCAGGAATGGATTGCGATGAGCCGTAATTTTGAGAAAATCTTTTTAGAGACCCTTCGGTGGGACCCAGTTCCCATTTTTTTGAAAAACTTTAGCCTCGAACGATTTGTATTTTAAAAAAAAAATTGGTGAGTGAGATTTTTGGGTTTCGATTTCGATAGGCCCTTATTCATGGGGGTTTGTGGGCTTAAGAACTTCTATTAAAATATTAGTTGACTTGAACTATTTTGATAAAATTTAAGGAAACGATCATAAGGAGTAATGATTTCAGGATAATTCCTCCGATTCCATTCCAATCCTCCAGGTGGGCCGTCAGCACCATGTTGCGCGATGTTTCATCACGTTGCTCCATGCTGCATGCTGTTTTACCATGCTGCGTCATGATGCATAATGTCTCACGATGTTGCGTTATGTTATACCATGTTGTAGGATGTTGTAATATGATGTGGGATGTTGCATCATGTTGCGTGGTGTTGCACCACATTTCTTGATATTGCATCTCGTCGAGGGTTCTTGTGTGAAAACCCGCTAGTTAAATCATGTTGCAAAATGTTGCATCATATTGTAGGATGTGGCTCAATATTCATATGTACCATGCTGAGCGTTTTTGAACCATGTTGCATCATATTGCTTCGTGTTGGTTATGATAGGTTTAAATTTCGAGAAAATTCGTCAGAAGGACATCCAATGGGTCCTATTTTTTGAAACAATTTTGCTTAACGATTTTGATAAAAATTGATGAGGTGGGTTTTTTAGTGCCAGGAATCGATTTTGGTGGGTTTTTATTCATGGAGGTTCTTGGTCGAACTTGGAACATTCTTTTAACATTTAATTTGTCTTGGACGTTTTTGATAATATTTGGCGCGATATGATTTTCGTTTCCAAGTAGTCTACTTCAAAGAGTTGTGTATGATTCATTTAGGGGTCCTCCGGAGAAGCCGTCATGTTCACCATGTAACTTGTTGTTAGACCATGTTTCACCATTTGCCTGCGTTATATTACACCAAGTTCCGTGATGTTGCACGATATTATGTTAGCTGCACCTTGTTCACTATGTTTCATCATATTAAACAATGTTGCATCATGTTGTGGTATGTTGCTAGATGGTGCACCATGTTGCGCGATTTTGTACCAACCTGTGTTTAATTGCTTCGTGTTGGGTCGTTTGTTTTTCGTTAATTAGACATCTGGCGTTTCTCATGTTCCAATGTTGCACCATGTTGTGTTTTGAAGGTATTGCATGTTACACCTATCGCGTCTTTGTCAAAGTGTTGGTTGCTAACAATCTTGAATAATAACGCATTGCTTGCAACATATTTGAATGCCATTGGAATGAAACGAGCCATGATGAGTTGTATCTACAATTGATGATGCAAATTATGTTCAAGATAATATTGAAGGATATATACCTCGAATATCAATTTCCAGATGGACCACAATCATTAGCTTTCACCTGTTATTTAATAGAAATGATCCCCAGTTGTTGGAATTGCAAAGATCTTGTACATTTCTTTAAAGATTGTAACTGGAATATTTTGTTTAAGATATGAAAGAAACGAAGTAATGAAGCCTTTTTGCGTGCATTGTAAAACTAAATCAGCTCCAGGAAACAGACATAATAATTCACTTCAGTCGTATAAAACTTGTTCTGTCGAACAATAGAAAGCCCTTGTGTTTGATAAACTAATTTATTTTCGATAAGAAAACGGCAATTTGAGAAATTTTTGAGAAACAGTTTTTAAGCTATGAGCGAAATTGAAAGTGACTAATTTTACAGTAGGACTTTAATTATCTTTATAACGGTTACCGATTGGATATGTGAGGTCATAAATAGATTAGTATTCTCGATCACTTCACCCAAGTTCAACTATTTTTTGAAGGAAATAACATTATTTGAGTACTTTACATCGCACATCGTCTACCTTTATGAACCGGATGAGCAAATATTTTAATTCGCTTACCTGTTTGAAAGTTATTTTTAACTTGCAATGAACTTTATTACAGTTTATAGATATATTTAAACTAAACGTGTACGATTTCCATCTAGGTTGCCAAGTGCTGTATGTTCACACCCACCCTCACAGTTCAAATATGTAGCACACATAAAACATAGATAAATTTCCCATAACCTTAAAATTTTTATTCAGATGGCGCTATCATCATATCAAGAAGTACAAATCAAGCATATTTTATACGAGTACAAACTGGAATGAAAATCACTTAAAATGGAATTTAATTCAGAATGGGCGCTACATCACGTTTTTAATAAAAAAAAATAAGAACGACAATAAATTGTATAACATCTGTAGGTGAATTATTTCATAATTTTATTCAATTTGAGCAAAATATTTAAAAAAAAACTTTACCATCGCGAATTTCTTTCTTATTCTTACTATACATCATGTATGTATTATCAAGACGACGCACACGAGCAACATGAAAAATATGTAATAAACATATAAAATTCCAATCAAATTTTCATTAACAAGTAATTTAGACATTACGATTAAGAAAATGTTACGTGCACTGACTTTGTATTTAAACATAAATTCATGAATCAACAAATAATCATTTTGTCTGATTGGATAATTTATCATGACACGATTACATCGCGCAATCCGGAATATCACATATACGATTAATTCAACATAATCCACATCATTCCTTAGTACATGGTTGGTACCGATCTGAAGGGGTCATGCCCATGTTATAAAATGAAATCAATTAGCATCTTTGTACATAGATATATACAAAATGTACTTACCTGGTATTTCATAACATTGTACATAACCAATTAATTTGCTAGTACCGAGTACAACGAAAATGATTCACAATAATACATCATTAAAATAATCAACATAAATCATAATTTATGTAATTTTTTTTGTTTGTTTGTGTATATACATATATGTATATGAAGGTTATGTTACGGAAGATACAGTTACATCTAATATACCTTTGAGGATATACAAATTATAAATTTATTTTTTTATTCGTTCGTTCATTTGTTCGTTTATTTGTCTAACATTTATTCTAATTACCTTTCTATATTCATATTTAAGCATAATATACATGCCATATAAAGCATATATCATATATACCTACATGATGAGTCAGATATCATTCAACATAACATAATAAATATACATAAAAATTAGATTAGATTAGGATTTTATTATTTTGATGTGTATAGTGGCAGATCCGGTTAATTGTTCGTCTTCGCCACAATCTTACCTTCAGCCGATACATTACATATACCATATATAAACACTTCGTATGTTCGTTATAATTGCTTTCTAATTATTTTGAGTTAATGGATGAGGTCATGCACATAACTGTTTTTATCGTACAAGGAAGAATTTTGCACAAACAGTCATAAATACACGGATGGATTCGCAATAATGCACGTGGACAATGGAAGGATAATGACTTAACAACTTTCTCATCGCTATGTAATGTTAAATATTCTTTGTTATAGATAATTTCAACTGGATTAATATTATAAGCTTTAAGAAATCTTGCCTTACACATATAAGAAGTTAGCCCAGAATTTTAGCCCAAAAAATAAAAAAAAAATAATCAGGCAACGCTATTAAATTAAAACCTCATTTACTGGTATGTGAAGTTATAACAGCCCAGGAATTTATAAAATTGACTTGTATTATAAGTTATTGGAATTTATCCCAGCTCAGAAAATAAAAAAATATTATTTTAATATGAAATAAGTCTTAGCCAAGAAAATTAAAAATATTACATTATTAATGAGAAGTTAGCCCAGCCCAGCCCATACATATACATTTACACGTAAATTAATACGAATATATGTATGAAATATATATTTGTTACGACTATATAATATAGTTTAAAATATTTAAATTTTAATTTATATATCTTTATTTATATCAATTATAAAAAAATTCAAGATGATCGGTATCTTGCAACTTCTCAAAATATGGCTGTGGGCTGAGTAGTCCTAAGCATTTTTGAGAAATGGTTGGATGATAAATCCGAATTTTTGATTATGCGGCCGTGATTTCGTCAGCATTTGAATTTCGTACCCATAATGAATTCACGTGGTCGGATAATGAATTCGAATTATTAAATATGTGGTTGTGATTTCGTCTAGTATACCCGAATCTTTATAGCCTCAATCCGAGAGATTTTTAGTTTCGACACACGGGAAGAAAAACTGATTTAATTCTCGAAAATGCCTAGTACTCATCCCAGAGCCATATTTCGGCAAGTTGCTACATACCGATCATCTTGAAATGCTTACCCAAATAAGTTGTTTGCTTACATATATTTGGCTGATGTTAGCGATATCATGAATAAATATATTTAAACTTAACAAGTTTTGGTATGAAAAATATTTCGACAATACTAGCAGTTTAACGGCCAAAATGCTGGAAGTACGGAAGTATTTTCTTTTACATCTCGAGATTTTTGCAGATTTACCATGTGCTATATCGCTAGTGTCGTGCAGAGTAAATGTCCGTAGACTCTACAGCGGTGTTGTGAAGATTAATTACGTTACATTAATTACGCTATTATTTACACGTAAATAATTGTATTAATTACGCGGAATTTTTTATATTACATGGCCTAACAAATGTAAAAATTGTAATTAATTAGCGCCATCTAAATGAAAATTCTTAAACTAGTAAAATATTTTAAAAGCCGTTATTTTATAGTCGCTAATACTATTACATGCAACCATTATATGCAACTTATTATTTGTATTGTTTTTTTATTGTTGGCTAAAATATATTTAGTGGTAAAACTGTAAACACGTACCCAGTATGTAGTTTTTCTAATGTGTGGAAAAAACAGCTTCAATTCCACACTAACTTCCGTACTACGAAATATTAAAGTCACAAAAATTCTATTGTAATAACTTGCTTGCTCTTTCTGGTTTGTATTTTTGAGCCCGTGAAATTTCTAACAAAAAATAACACGTATAAGTACGTATACGGGTTCAATTGGAAAACATGGAAACAGAATTCTTATTGGATTCAAATAGATTCCCAAAGCCGCCATATTGAATATTTTTGGTATAGGTGATCTAAACTTTTAATATTTTATAAATGTAAATTAGTGAAAATTTTATTAAAAATTATTATTATAAATAAAATCATAATTTACATAGTAAAAATAAAAACAGATAATAAATACAAAAGATATAAAATATACTCGTAGAGAAATAACTTAAAGAAAAAGTTAACAAAGAAATAAAGTTAAAGCTTTAACAAAAAAAATATCAAATATGTTTATTGCAATTTTTCACTGAAAATATTGAGTATTTTATCAATCTGTGGCAATAACAAGCCACTTCTAGAGATTAGGGCAAGATACCACTATATTGGTCGAATTGGCCCTATCTAAAGCGAACATTTTCCGGTGTACGGTTTTTCCTACCGAAGAAAATGTAACCTTGTTAATTATAGGTAACATTTTCCGATATAAAGTTTTTCCTAGCGGGGATAGTGTGACCTTGTTAATAGCAGTTTTCCAATGTAAATTTTGAGTATTTTATTAATCTAGGCCAATAATAAGCCACTTCCAGGGATTAGAACAAGATACCACTATATAGGTCAGATCTGCTTATCTATAGAGAACATTTTCCGATTAATGGTGTTTCCGAGCGGAGAAAAATTAGCTTTGTTTGTAAATTTTGAATATTTTATCAATCTGGGCCAATAATAAGTTCCAGAGATTTGTGCGCGCACAACTGTTATTAATCATTCTACATTTTTGCCACTAGGAAAAACCTTATACCGGAAAATGTTCTCTATAGATAATTTAATGTGTGTTCCTTAAAAATTTCTTAAAAAGTACTACGGAAATCTGCTTTAATAGCATGTAGATAAGTGTATGCAATTAGTGTGGAAAATATATGGAATAAACCCGAATTTCCGATGAAATTCCATATTCTTTCTAATCAGATTTTCTCTCATTTTAGTCGGGATTGACACTCACACTGGAATTTTTGTGACACTTTTCTTTGCGAGTAATACGTGTTTAGGTGTACTAAATTCTTTCCATAGAAAGAGTGTAGTTTTTACACACGAATGAAAACGGAATTCTCTCGGCATTGTATATTGGGTATACGCTAAAATTCTAATTGGGGTTTTCTTATAGTTTTTAAAAACCGAAAAACGGCGGAAATAAATCATCCAACGTTATTCCAACATCAGCAACCATAACACACAATCTACGTGATGAATTCCTTCCAAATATACCACATCCAGCGTTTCATAACGAGATAAAAATTTTCGATACTAAAATTTGGCGCTTCCAGAAATCCAATCAAATCTGTTTAAATTCCCGGTATCCCTGCGAATTGTTGTAACCGCTTAATGTAATTACTAACTAATTACTAACTACTACTAATTAATAGCTCAAATGAACAATATATTTCATCCTTTGAATCATAGATGGATCTGCTATAAGTATGTCTTTCCTTGTCCAAATAACAAGTGAATTACGCTTATGGAAAGTTATAGAAAAGTGCATTGATGTTTTTTAAAAATATGTTGATACTCATGAACATTTATGTAATAATTTACATATTAAGTTATTTTAGTTAGATGTCAGGCCCACAAACTAATCAACAATAACTAATTTTAAAACTTCAATAGACATAGCTGCTTATAATGGTTCTATCATCGACTAGAAAATAACGGATGTTAAAATATTTTACTAATTTAAGTTGTATTTACATTCAGATGGCGCTACATTATTTACGTAAAATATGTAAACAAATATTTTTTACGCGTAATTGGACAATATTACTCTACAGCCCGGATAGCTTGATTGATCGGGGTGAAATTTCATTAAGCTTTTCCCATAAATTGGGACAACGCAGTTATGATTGACCAACATTGATCCTCCGGCAGTCAGGTGTTTTTCGTTTTTTCCAAATATTTTGAAAAGTAGTACACGCAGTACTAGTGAGCAGTAATACAAAACAATTGTTAATTATATTTCAAATAATCAGTTTTTGTTAAATTTTTCTTTATTATTTGATCTTTGCAATCTGTTCTGGGGCCGAAGCATAAAACTTCATAATGTAACTTCAATTAATTAAAATAGAAGGTCCTTGCGATATTTGTTGGAAACCACTGTACCGGAAATGGCAGCTTCAATGAGAGCTGTTTAAGTATTTGCAAGATATTGAAAAGTTTAACTCTTGCTTTTCTGAACTTTGAAAGCAGACGATGTTTTGGATTTAACAAGACAGTTTTATAAATATTCTGGTAATTTAAGTTTTTCGCTCCAGAAATCAGTTGTGGCGTATTCGGATCATCCATTTTGTTTTTAATACAAAAGGCACAATAAAATGCTAGCGATGTTGTCGCTTTGAGAATCAAGTTAGGAACGAATGATGGTTATAGCAAATTTTGTGTGCAACAAAGCCGAATGTTCGCTCAGAATCTGGAACAAAGTGAAAAATGTGAAAAATTATAAAGGGTATTTAAAGTGAATTTAGTGTGTGATTAAATATAATTCTGGAAAGTGAATTAATCATAAATAGTAGTGAAACAATTGTTGTGTTCTAAGTATTTCCGGAAGCGAATATTCCGGAAGCGGAATAAATAAATTAAAATAATAGGTCAACCTGGTCAAAAATTTATATATCAAAACAACTTTAATCAAACTATGTTGGATTCGAATTTTTGCACGCGACCGAATTTCGTTACAACGTTCGTTACTGTAACGAGTTGTCCGATTTCCATTTTGTTCAGTAGATTTGTGTTGATTATTTTACTTTTTCCCAATTGTCCAGCTCTAATTATCTCCTTTATTGCTTCTTTGATGATTGTAAGTTTATTGAACTGAATTTGTCACGTGATGAATTTTCTCTTCTTAATGTTGATTATATCCATGTAGATGATCTCTGACGGATAGATTGGGACTGTTGTTTGTTGTAATTTAAGTTTGTCGGGATGACCATGTATCGGACTTATTTTGAATATTTCTCCAAAAATTGGCTCGTTATTTTCCTGACATACTCTATGCGCCCTTTTATGCCTTGCCTGAATGATAAATAATTTGTTGTCTTCGAATTTTATGTCTTGTACTATCCTTTGTGTTAATCGAATATTATTTCCGCCAAGAGGTTCTGTGAATAAGAGGTTTTAGTAAATTCTGGATGCATTTTTCCGAAATTTTGATTCCATTGATTGCAGTTGGGCCTAAACCTTTCGCTAGAACCTTTGCCGGTGTTTTTTTGTTTATCTGAATTAGGCGGATGAAATGCCTCTATCTCAAATCTATCCAGAAAATTGATTAAATCACTTCATCATTCAACAAAGCATACAAGAACATGGAGTTGGACGAAAGCATCTTCGCAAGTCTCGAGAAAGAGACCTCGATATCGATTATCATCAATCGCTACAAATAGGCTCACGCTTCTGAATGATCAGACTTGCTATCACGATTGCTCGCTATGTTTAATTTATTAATAGAGCTTGGCTCATGGCTCAACTTACGGTTTCCATAATACTCGACTCTATTGCTTCTCTACCTGCCATAGAAATTACATGGTTCAAATGCCGTGAAGTGGGGCGGATTGTTAGTAATGACTGGTACTATTGTTCCATTCATTTAGTTCTGTTGCCATCATGTTCCATAAATTTGATCTCATGGTCAATGTTCGGATTTCTAGAACGACATGATTCGTCTTTAGTTGCCGTTTTAGTGAAGGATTGAAAAGATATTTGTAACTCATCATAGGTTTTATTCCACTTCATCTGATGAGCTATTAATGATGGCTTCAGGTTCGTCTCGAGCTTGTAATAGAAACAAACAAGAACATAATGATCGTCTCGATCTTTATAAGTGGATAAAGTTCCAAAAAGCAGTTAACGGACGGTAGAGTATTCCCACGTGTTTTGCTTTCGTTCTTTTTCCAGTATTTATTTATTTAAAATCTCAGTCCGAATTAACAATCTTTTGAAAAATATTTTGGTGTTCCTAATTTTGTCTAATATTCCTTAATATTAGGGTATTAATTATTGTTGCGGGAGTGATTTAACAAAATCAATTTTATGGAAACTTTCGGTCTTTGTTGACCGCACCTGTTTCGCTGAAACTAGCAAAATTATCATCGCACTATTCATGAAAATTTTCTGTTTCGGTTTCGATATTTGAATTTTTATATATACAACTTCATAGACGGCCAAATGCTTGGCGCGTTTGCAGCATAGGTAGCTTTCAACATTAATGATTCCTCCATGTATCATAACCTCGAAAATTGGAAATGTAAAAAATTAAAATTGCCGCTACCCGAGCTTCCGATCAAAATATCCGGGTAATCGAGAAATGATTTTTTTTTAAATTACCCGAGTACCTGTGTAATTGAAACTCGAAATTGAATTACGAAATAATAATGGAAACAATATTTGTAATAGCATCAAAAAACTTTAGTGACTGCCCCATTTGATGTTTTTGTGCTGTTTTTCGACTAAAGCTCTTCTGACTCGAAAACTCTAATTAAAACAAAAATTTTGAAAATCAAGCTGTCAACGCATTTTTAATTTTTACTATGAAGATTAAATTGTCAATACGGGTTAAACTTTTTGGTTTTCTCAAATTTAAGCTTGATTAATGATTTTTTGACAGACAATCCGGTAAGTCTAATTTTTCGATTTAGAAATTAAGTGTGTTGTATTCTAGATCTATTACATTATTGACGAAGAAAAAGAAATTCGGGAGATTGCTCAAACATATTCATCTCTTGGATAAGGTCATCCAAATTTAATGAATATTGTTTTATTTTCTTGACACTGGAGTCAAAACTTACCATGCCCTAGATTAAAAACGTGAAACAGCTTTTGCAAAATATTTAGATTTTCCGAATAATATTTAATCGTATTTAATTTTATATTGTAAAATAATTATCGATTTACAAAATAATTATAATTTATAGTATTAGAATATTTAGGTATTTAAAATTATATTTTTCTTTTTTGCGTTATATAAGACAATAGCAATTATACATTCTAAGACACCAGCAAAAAATAAATTAAAATATAAGATTTTTTTTGTTAAATGAAAATCCATTAATTTATTCAAAATACACAAGAAAAATAAAATCGAAAAAGAGGAAAATTGGAAGAAGAAGAATACTGCTTTACATACTTTTATGGTATTTAGGTAGGTACTAAATGATGAATACAATATTTCCCATTTAAATTTCAATTACACAATATTCTTTTTCATTTTTAATTATTTTTTTTATTGATTTGCTAAAATTGAAATAAATTAAATTTACAATTTGCTAAAGGGATTTTACCTACCTGTGTGAAGTTATCGTAATATAAAAATAAATCGGTTCCATATACCTGTGTTGAAAGCGCACCTGTTTGGATTTAATTTGCATCTTTTAATTAAGTGATAAGTAAGATCTTTAAATAATTCCAGTTCATAAAATGACACACCTTGTATTATGTATCCCAAGGTGTAGAGGAGGCTCGATCAATTTAGCTTGCTACCACAAACAATCGCTTGAGATGATCCTTGAAATAGTTTTGTTCAAAAAGTGTCAATAATTATAATTTTAGATCGTCATTCATCTTAAATGTAAAAACATGATTTTAATTATATTTCGTCTGAATGCACCTACATTGTGTATATCACAGTATGTGGTATATAGACATGTGAAAGGTATGATCTTGTCTACTAGCGTGCCATTGAGTAAACGATGTAAAGTTGTAAATAATTTTAATTTAAAATCCTGAATAATACTTTGTAATTTTGTTGTGAAGTTTATAATTACACACGTGTGAACCAGTGCGATTTTGGAAATTTAACAAATGTTTTCAAAAAGCGTTAAATGGTGTGGTATAACGTACAATCGCACGTGAATATATTGAGGCCGACACCAGACTTTATTTTCGTACCGCACACATGATTTGTAAAGCGAAAATTTAAACGTACCACACTTTTGGTCTTGTATAATCAAAAGTCATTACTAAATTTCAGAAAAGCGACAAGGTCAACCCTTGTTGATTGAAAGTTTAATCTTTAAATTTATTTTTGATCGTTTTGTGTTGATGCAAAAATTTTCAAAACCATTGCAAAAATTGGAAAGTGCTCATTGAAGCTGCTACTTCCGGTACACAGATTTCGACGAAATTTCGCTTGGGATAACTTATTTTTTATACGCAGTTAAACTTTTCTCAAATTAATTTAATTTTGTCTTTCGGGAAGATGCTAAAATTTATTTATTATTTACACTTTTACGGGACGACTACACTTATCTGAGGCAACAACCAGAAAAAAACGGGTGAACTTAACGACTTGAATTTTAGTTAAAAACAGTTTTTGTCAAAAAACGTCATTTCCCCTTAAGTTTTCGAAAAACGATCTGCCCGATATTGTTAAAAAAATTAATTCACAATTTTTTTATGTTCAATTGATTTTGTCGTAACTGTTCTACACTTTTTAAAATATTTGCACAGAACTGAAAAGATCCTATGAAAGCTTACACTTCCGTGGGCCGACTACAACCGAAAATCATTGGGATCTCCAAATTATGTGGAATAACTTAAATGTGAAAATTCATTCCAATCAATCAATTCACAGGGGTCGAATTTTTGTTAAAAAAACAGTTTTTTGTCAAAATTCGTCACTTCCGCTTAAACTTTCGAAAACCGATCTGCACCGATATTGTTAAAAAAAATTAATTCACAATCTTTTTAGGTTCTATTGTTTTTCTGTAAATATTCTAGACTTTTTAAAATATTTACAGAAAACTGAAGAGCTCCTATGAAAGTTTACACTTCCGGTGGGCCCACTTCAAAAATCATTGGGATCTACAAATTTGTGGAAAAACTTAAATGTGAATTTTCATTCCGATCAATCAATCCACAGGGGTCGAACTTTTGTTAAAAAATAGTTTTTGTCAAAATTCGTCATTTCCCCTTTAATTTTCGAAAACCGAGCGGTACCGATATTGTCAAAAAATTAATTCACAATTTTTTTAGGTTCAACTGTTTTTTCGTAAATGTTATACATTTTTTAAGATAATGGCAGAAAACTGAAAAGCTCTTATGAAAGCTTACACTTCCTGTGGGCCGGCTTCGACCAAAAATCATTGCGATCTCCAAAATTGTGGAAAAACTTAAATATGAATTTTTATTCCAATCAATCAATCTACAGGGGTCGAATTTTTGTGAAAAACAGTTTTTTGTAAAAAAAAATTACTTCGGTGAAACTTTGAAAAATTATTGTGAGCTAAGATTGTTGCAATACTTTTGACAAATTGTAGAGTTAATTTCACTTCCGTTTAACAAAAAATATTTTCGGTTGGCACTCCTTGAACGACTGATTTAAGATTTCATTCACAACAACATTTCATTTTTCTGTCTCTTCAGTGAATCGGGTAATAAAATTCCACTGACGAAATTGGTCACCATGATTCCAAAATTGTTTGAAAGTTTTTCTTTGTCGTGGGCGGTTATTTTTACTGCACATTTATGACAAGGAGAGCGTGATTCCCGATATTAATTTTGTTTACCACTTTCATTTTTGAGTGATAAATCTCTTTTGTATGCTTTTTTGGCAGTTTCAGGTAGGTATATTCTTTCTTACTACTTGAGAACCTAATGGAAACTAAACATAATGAGGTCACGTTCCAGCCTCTTTCAATAATTTCTTGCCCACATCTGAGATGGTTATAAATGTTCATAACTCAATTCGCCACTATATTTGGTAAGATGCACACTTTCCACTGCTATACATTTATTACACTTACACTTTCCGCTAATTTGTGTCTCAATTCATCTAATGCATATTAAACAGAAAATATTGAGAAGACCGCACACGTATAATTACATTCAACCATAAATATCACGATCAAATTTATGCGCTTTTGTATTGTGCACACAAAATGTCATATTTTATTGATATTTAATTACAAAACAAAAAATTTTTATACTGTTTTGATCAAATTTATATATTTTGAATACCATCAAGATTAAGCATAAATAAATAATTTAAATTGGGATATATCGTAAAAGGTATAAGTACTTTTCGATGTAACAAACGAAATTTTTTGATTTGTGAATTTGCGATGTTTTGACTTCATATTCCGATAATTGTTGTTTCAGGTTGTGGGTATGGATTAGAATAAAACATAATTCTTTGCATATTACCCTTCGTAAAGTGGGTTCAAAATGTTTGATGTTTTAGATGAAAATCATAAGTTTATTTTACTGTATCATCCCACATCACATTAATTCTATAAAATATAATATAAAAACTTGCCAAAAACCTTGACTTCACTACATATAGTATGTAACATAGAAAACCATGATACATGGAATGCCACTTTAAATCCAAAGAAATTAATTATATTTAGCTTCATGTATTATAATCTTAAGATTACAGCATCTAATTTATATTATTCAAATCATTTAATTTTTTAATTGTTTTAGGGTTTGCCATATAAATTTTAATCTCACCGTCTTCAGTTCTACGAATTATTTTCTCCTCCTACTATATATATATAGAATTTGCAGTGTGTGTACGTACATTTCCAAAAATTTATAAAGGATCAAGAAAAATCCTTTTTTATTTTATGTTATTAATTGTATAGAGACAAAAATATAGCATCCACATTAATTAGTGTATTAAAAATGATAACACTGAGATTTATGGCAACATTATTTGTTGGTCAACTAGTTTTGTTAATTATCCTACGAAAGTGCAGAAAATGCTAAATTTTTGCTAGATTCGTTAATTGTGTTCGTGTTAGTGATATTACCTGTATAAGACGGAACAATATCAATACAGTGTTTTTGAATGTAATGAATTGAAATTAAAACCCATTGACTGGAATAATACAAAACCACTTTATTTCAGTTATGAATGTTTAATTTAACTTAAAAATATTACTGTAAAAATTTATCTAAATACATTAATAAAACATTTATAAAACATATTTATTAATAAAACATTTATTAAGTATATTAACGAAACATTTATTTATATATTAATTTCACTCTTGTGGTGCCTCAAAATTTATTTATTCTGAAGTCCTTTTAACCACTTGACTCAGGCGCGTCATCAGAAAGCGTGAAAAAAAAAATTATTGAATAAATTGTGTGCTGAAAACGACCGTTCGTTTGAGGCATCTAAATTATTGACAGAACTAATTTAAATTTAGTTTTATTCTAATTCGCAGTTTAGTTAAGTCAGTAATTTCAAAACTTTGTCGGTGTAAAATATACAGTTTAAGTTGCTTGGAAATATATTTTGGAGTAATAATAACTTCCATCAACTAAAATCTCCTGAAACAAAAGTTCAATGTATGTGTGTCATAAGAGTTATTGACCTTTACGAGCTTTTATATGAACTATCCATCCAGATCATTAAGATCATTTTATGTTATGTTGGTTGTGAACCTTTTCAGTTAGAAAAAAATTATCAGGAGCTCTTAATCTAACCAGAGGGGAACTTGTAGAATATATTAAAATTGTTTAGGCCAATTTAGATATTCATATAGGTTCTAAGACGACCTCAGCTATATGGGATGTTAGTTGGGAGATATAATCCGTTGGAAATAATAATCAGGAGCTCCCCCTTGCAGCGGTGGAAACAGTTTATATAATTGTATTCAAGAGAAAATAAAATTAAAATTCGTAGGCCAACTGAGATATCACAAAACACCATACGCAGGTATATTCGGTATTAGTTATGAACCATGTCACTTACAAAAAATAATCAGTTACTCCCCATTCAAGAATCTGGACAATTTAGAAAATGTTGTACCTTGCCCAAATATAATAAAAATTCTAAGGTCAACTGAATTATCATGCTAGTTAGAAAAGATAATCAGGAGCTACTCTTAAATAGGAAAAGACAGTTTATAGAAGATTGTTTTTTGACACAATTTTATAACAAATTAATGGCCAACTGAATTAATCCTAGAGATTTAAAAACAATTTCAAACAACCTCCTGTTATTTTTTTGCAATTGACATGGTCCAAAACTAATAATGCACATACCTCAGACTGTAAATAGATCTGGGGGGTGCTCTAAATGGGATTTTTCTGATTATTTTTTCTAATTGACAAGTGCACACCTAAAAAGCCATACCTTTGAGGTTTTGTTTAGATCTCTAGTAATATCTCAATTTGCGTAAGAATATTTTTTACATTTGGTTATACTACAAAATTCTATAAATTGCTCCACCTTTGCATGGGGAGCTACAGATTATTTTTCTTAACTGATTTTGTATACAATTAGCACTTCCTATACTTACAGTTGTATTATGATCTCTAGGGATATTTCTTTTAATCCGCAAAATTCTCATTAAATTTGTTCTAATACTATATTAGGAGGAGTTTCTTTTACGTAATAAAATAAAGTATAGTCATCGTGATAAATTTCGACATCGAGATTTTTGCACATTTTGCATATGAATGTACTGATCGAGATGACCTTCGATACGAGATTTTTCATTTTTTTGCAAATATTTTGAAAAGGACTTTAACATTAATTTTGTTACAATACTGGCTCAGATCAGTTTTTCAAAATTTAAGCGGGAATGACGGTTTCTGACAAATATCGTTTCTCAACAAAAATTGGTCCTGCCCAGATAGTTTGATTATTTTTACGACGTTATTTTCAGTTACCAACACGAGCTCGTAAACATTGTTATATGACGCGTAAACGTCCATCTCTGGTGTGCGCACTCAAGAGTACAGACTTACATCTATGCACAATCAACAACCGGCTCTGCGAAGTTTTTCATGAACATACCTTAAACCTTATTGTTAAAATTCCAGACACACGATTTCCTCCATTTGACTACCGTACCACAATCAATTAAAATTTTAATAAAATCATTGAAATAGTGATAAAAGTAGTAATAATCCTAAAAGAAACATTCATTGATTACCAATTTGCTTAATTAAAATGAACAGACAAAAAAGTAGCAAAAAAAAAAATTTTAAATTTTCTTTTCCACCTGCGGAAAATACCTATACAAAATACCGTTCCTCCGCAGTCTCTATATATTCGGTGCTGTATTATATTCAAGAAGAATTTTATTTTGATTAATCAAAAGAAATGGAAAAACATTTTGTTTTTTTTTTACTTTATTCATTTGAAAAATTTTTTTTTGTTTTTAATTGAAAAGATAATGAAAATTTTTTTTACTGTACACTGTTTTGTGTATTTATTACTGGATGTATAACGGTAAAATGGCGGAACCAAAATTACCATAAATTTGTATAAATTTTAGCACGTTTAAAATGGCAAACCAAATTTTATTTTTTTAGTGCTCGTGTTGGTGTGATTGTGTGGTAGATGATGGTGGTGGTTGAATATTTTATTTATGATGATCATTGTTCTGTATATACGGTCAGCGTGAAAAATTTTCGTACACTTCACACATTTTATACTGAACTCTGGAACAAGGAAATATTTAAAAATTTGAATAATTCCGTGTTTATAGGTGTACGAATACTTTTTTCATCAACTGTTCATGAATTGAAGGTTGATAATTATTTTACATCCCCTTTGCATATAGTTGTTAATCCAATTATTTTAATTTGAAAGAATTAAATTTCAATTGTATCCTATTGAAGATGCGCACAGATCAATCAATTTAAAAAGTCATGCATATGGTGAGCAAGATTGGTTTGGTATTCGAAAGTAAAAATTATTGTTCATCTTTTCTTTGAATTTCAATTTAATTTCCTTATACACATCGTAACAAATTAAATTAATATTTGCAGATTTTTATGTTCATTAACCTTGAAATGTGTATTATGTATGGTTACGATTATTACATATATAGTTGTTGTTGGTGGTTTTAGGGTATAGTCAGTCGATTGATTCAATTGTGAATCAAGACATGTTATGTAATTGACATACATATGTTCAACGTTTGCAACTGATTGATGGATGACTTTCCAAGGTGCTATATTAGTGCTTTATTGACAATGGATATTGGCATTGAAGAACTATTCGTGTATTTGAAGAATTTTGTAGGCGATATAAAATAAAATTTATTTGCCTAACATTTGAATATTATAGATTGTTACTGTAACACTATAAAAAATAACTTAACGGTATTACATAAATTAGAATGTATCAAAGGTTATGTCGGTTACTGTGAGCATGATTAATACATTCTTCAATATTAAATTTTTAAATTTCTTTTATTGCTAGGAAAATTTTGATCCCGAATTCAAGACAGAAGTATATTTAACATGAATGTTTATAGCACGGTTACGTCGTAATAATATAAATTATGACAATCTTAAAATCTGCAAAAATTAGTTAATTTATTGAATCATACATGCATTGTCAAAAATTGTAATCTGTATATCGATTTTGTCTCGTGAGTTACTCATTTAAAATGAGTGAAGCAAAAAAAATCGAATACGTACATAGTGTATAATACACAATTATGGCTTTGCTTCCCAGCAATCGTGTCTTGCAAGACAATTAAAAGACGACTCAGCAACAAAATTAGATAACAAGCCCATGACAGTCAAAAGACAACTATGTATTTGAGACAACTCGTTTCAAAAGACTTGTTGATTGGTGTTCTTTGGAAACCTATATGATGGGTGTCATTAGTAACTTGTGGGTACGTAGTCTTTGGTAACAAATATAGCAGTGATCTTTGGTGACATGTCTGATGGTTGTCGTTAATAATATGTATGGTGCTGGTCTTTAGTAACAAATATGTCAGTGGTCTTTGGTAACATGTCTGTTGATTTTCGTTAGTAATATGTATGGTGGTGGTCTTTGGTAACAAATATGGCAATGGTCTTTTGCAACATGGCTGATTGTCGTCTTTGTGTTGGTTTAATATAGAGAAATAAAACGTACAATAATATTATATTGTTTTAAATTTTAATTTGTTTATTTAAAGTAAATCTAACATTAACTAATTATATTCATCATTTAGAATATATAAAAGAATTGACTTTATAAACTTATTCAAACATAAATAATTAAGTTATTAATTATTAATTCAATTCAAATATCAATCATAAAAAAAGATTAAACATATTATATTACACATAAACATTATTAGTTCGAAAACCGTAATCGACTGTTACGTCCATTTTCACGATTATGGGAGTCAAATATTTGTGTTAATGTTTTTTTTTTTCAAAATCGGCGTAGGATGAGAATTTATCCTTCCAAGCATCTGTAATTAACATGGAATTGATTAATATAAGACATTTAGTTGTAATTAAATAATTGTCGAAGTTGTAATTAAATAAACACTTACGGGTTTTGTATCTAACGTTACGAAAATTCACATTAATTTTATTTTTAATTTTTACAAATAATTTTACGTCTTAACTATAGGAATGCTAAACACTTTTTGCTGGAGGTTACGATGGTAAAAAAATACAAAATGGCCTTAAATGGCGATATAGTATTTTGTGTACTGGTGGCGCCCTTTTGTAAAAGTGATAAATAGTTAAACCAAAATTTTTGAAGACAATAGCAAGACAACCGCAAGACTTGTTACAATATACACCGTACGTGACTTTAGTAACACATTAAAGACTACCATATAACATGTTAGATAAGAAATTTATCTCCTTTTAACTTATGTAATTTCATATCACTTTCTCATTCTCGGACAAGCTGAAGACTTGTTACTAATGACATAAAATTTACTGGATTATTTCCTTTTCTCAGCACATTACGTCTGCTCTCGAGCTGTGGAGTATCATTATTTAACATGCTAAATAGTAAAGTAAGTAATAGTAAATTTATTTTAAATTTCATAAATTTTAAAAATAAATTTTGATTATAAAAAAATTAAAATACATAAACAACACAAAAAAATGTCGTTTATAATGGTTAACCCTTTGAGTATCAAAAAGTGCAATCGTGCTCCTCAATACACTAGCCAAAATTATGTTGGCACTCGAAGGGTTAATATGAATAAACAAAAAAAGAATGACACGTGGCTTGCATATGAAGAAAAACAATCATACGCACGAAACTACCACAAATACATATGCTACTACTATAATATCATTCCGGTTACACTCATTTCGTTTCACACATTTTGAGACAAAATCGATATACTGGTTGACCAAGGCCCCTACTATACTAAAAGTAAATTATACACAGATTGTCATTTGAGTCATTTTACTGACTAGAAAAGTCATAACTATTTGCTACTCGTCGTGCAGTATTGCGAATTTATTTACTTATTTTTTGTATACAATCCCGTTCCAATCGATTTCACTGGCTTCCTTATAACGTAATAACGAGAGTTCCTGTACTCGCTTTGATTTGGGTAGGTAACGTCATGAGCTCTTCAAACTCCAAAAATGTGTCAACCGCAGTACTCGCTTCAAATAACATTTGGTGAAACACCCTTATTCCGCTAATCGTGTCGTTTGTCGTTTCAAGTGACAATATAAATCGGCTATTTGTATGAAAAACTAGCCAGTTGCCATGTCAATAAATGACTTGAGGGGTCAGAAACAATTAAAAACTGTCATTTTGAGTCGTATGCATAGACGTAATACTATATACAGAGACCGGTAATGTGCTTTTTCTCCATATAAAATCGTCTATTTCATGCGTGGACAGTTAGGACGGGATGCGTATATAAAATTATATTTACATCTCTGTCTTTGATTTCTATATCATCCACAACAAAAAGCTTTTGTTTCTGGTTGTTTGCCTTTCAATTTAGAATTATTTGAAAATTTTATATAATTTGTGATGAAATTTGTGTGTTTCTAATTTGTGCGTTATTAAAATAAAAAAAATCGGAAATTTTTTTTTTTATTGTGAATGATATGAATTATGCACAATAGATTCCGCCAGTCCCGTACCGCAAACGTTTTCAGCTATGTATGTGGAAACAAACGGAAATGGCGCATTTTATTTTTTTCAGTGATAAAATATGTATAATTATAGTTAAATGTGATTCTAGGGTTAATTAATTATGTATATTGATAATTGTTAAAAAATGAATAGTTCGGTTTTATGAATTATATGGAATAGTTGAATAGCTTTTGCGAAATAATTTTATTGTATACATTCGATTAATTATTTTGTGTAATAATCATGAACCAGTGGTTTAAAAAAATATTGTAAAATTCTTAAGCGCTGCTAATTAATATAAGCTAATAATGTTAATATTAATATAAATTCTTATTGTACAAGTAACTAACTTCATTCATATTCGTTAATAAAAATTCTTAATACAGTACTGTTTACTTCTTGACTATCTCTCTTTTTTTAAATTTACTTGCTTCACATTTAAAGCGATGCCACATCCACATTTCTACGGACGACATCTAATAACAGATTTCATATTTACGAATTAATTAGAGCATATTTTTGACTCAAATCAATGAGATAATATGTAAAATGTCTCAAGTTAGTAGCTAAAATAATAAATTTGGAATTATTTAATAATTTTAATTGAAAAATTATCAACTTTCTATTTACCCGTTCCTAGAAACAATTTTTTCTCTGAATGGTATAATTTTACACGTGAACGAACGCACAAAAATCTAAAACGATTTCCGAACTCATCAAAAAATGTTAAAACGTTACCACATACACATCTAATAACAGACGATTCGTGCGTAAATTTATTTTGCCTCGCCACATACCAAAAAAAATACAAACGATTTTTGCAACAACAATTCTTTATATTTTGTTTTGAGCTGAATTTTATACAGCCATTTCTATCCAAAGTGTCAAAATAAATAAATTTACTTATTTAATTTATAATTAAATAAGTTTACCATATACCATATTCATGATGAGCCTTATAAAAATATTAAATTAATGAAAAATATCTATTTTGTTTTGGAATTTTTTGACATTTGGTGAAGTTCACAGACAACAGAGAAAAAAATCGTTTAAAATTTTTTGATGAGTTCGGAAATCGTTTTAGATTTTTGTGCGTTCGTTCGCGTGTAAAATTATACCATTCAGAGAAAAAATCGTTTCTAGGAACGGGTAAATAAAAAATTGATAATTTTTCAATTAAAATTATTAAATAATTCCAAATTTATTATTTTAGCTACTAACTTGAAATATTTTACATATTATCTCATTGATTTGAGTCAAACATATGCTCTAATTAATTCGTAAATGCGAAATCTGTTTTTAGATGTCGTCCGTAGAAATGTGTATGTGGCATCGCCTTTAGTCATTGCCGGTCTATATAATATTAGCTGCATTTCATGACACCACCATGACCCAGATCATGACATCATTTACATGTGAAACAACAACAACACGATCACGTGTTGTTGTTGTTTCACATGTAAATGATGTCATGATCTGGATCATGGTGGTGTCATGAAATACAGCTATTATTAACGTCTTTGGTCGTATGAAATTTTGAAATGACTGGAAATGGCATAAAAAACGTCGTTTGTCGTTTGAAGTGATTATACGATAATATGCATACTAGATATTTTGGCAATGCAGCCGTTTTTGGTTTCATATTAAACGAGTCACTGGAAACGACAAACGACTCGACTAGCGGAATATTGGGTGTTTATACCCGCCTCATATACATCTCTAATTTCAAAATCTAAATCAAAAGTAGTCTAACTTTAGCCTCGCAATTTCGATACTTTTATTAATAAATGACCCACACAGTCCACACCAGTACAGTTTTAAGTATTAACTAACGTTGCTAGTAATCGATATTTAGCCGGTAGTGTAAAGGGAAGCGTCATCTCATAAGACATATTTACATTGTCAAAGAGGATGGTTATAATTTTTTTTTTGTGTGAGTGAAATGGTCAATTAAGTTAAATTCTTTTTGTTTGATGGTTGTTGATGAATTATGATGTTTTGTCTAAAATTTTCAAATTTATTGTTTGCGTCCAAAAACAACTCCACACTCTGACCCAACTTAGCTACCGAAGTGATAAAAGTTATGCACTGTAACAATATGGCGCCCAAATATCGGTTTATTTATTTATATGAAAATTTAATTTGTACTTTGGTTTGATTGGGGTTTCATATTTTCATCTATAACAGATTTGATTTGAATTGTAATCATGCCGAACATGATCAATACTATCAACCAAATCAATTCAACCGAATTTATTTAAATCACATGAATTTTCATATATCAAATTTCAAAATTTATCATTGGAATTTAACAATGTTTTCTTCAGATTTTCATTAGGTTTCTGATTATTATTTTTGTTTTATTTCTTAAATTGATGTTTAAGATATGTTTTCATGATATTGACCATATGTGCATATTATATTTAAATAATTTCAAGTTTTGCAATTTTAGTTTCGGTTTTACAATTTATTTTATTTTTGGAGTGGAAGTAGCTCATGGTCCAGCAACAACCACACATACATTATATTCATTCAGGTTACCAGAAAATTGTTATCAAATTTTATAAAACAACGTTGGTTTAAAATATATATCGCCATTTGTATTATATGATTTTGGTTTGGTGTTTTATTAACAACAGTATTCATATTGTAAGATTTATCGGTTGTGTGATTGTGTCTTCAGTAGTTTCAGTATAATTATTCAAAAATTTCGTATATACTATCAGATTAGTTGTATTTTAGATTTAGTTTGTTAATAATCTTTTATATTAGAATCAATTTGTTTATAGATTTTTTTAGGACATTTTTGTTTTAATTAATTTTGGTTTAATAATGGATTCTTTTAATGTCAGTCGATAAATTGAAATTATTAAAAGTTGCTATAGAAAGTGAAATACAAAATCCAGTGCTCCGACCTCATAGGCCTCATAAACAAGCAAATAAAATTCCAGATCGTGAGATCAATAAATGCAAAGATAAATTGGTAGATTTGCTTTCGTGGTTCAGTAATTTCAATAATTAAGATATAGAATATGTTGATTTTACAAATATTAGATCAAGAATATTTCATGTTATCGGTCGATTAACGCGTTTATCTAATGCAACTAAAAAGTATAAAGCAAATTATTTGCAAGCATTGGATTCAGCAAATATTTTGTTAGAAAATGTTGAAAATCTGGTGAATAGGATATCAATGTTAAATGATTCAATTCAGTGTGCGAAAGATAAAATTGAGATTTCTGTAACTGAATTATAATCTTCAGAAGATAATATGTCTGATAAGTGATAATAAATCAATTCGTTCACATACTACTTTAATTCGGAAAATAACAATTTCTAACAATAACTTGAATGCTAGTCTAAATCAACTTACAAGTATTAGTGATGGTTCAAATTCTCAAGGTTTTAACACGATTCAAAATTCAAATTCAGCAGATAATTTAAATTCTCGTTTGTTAAATTTAAACATTGGTTCAGAAAATTTACATAATCACACTAATAATCTTAGACATTTTACAGCTAATAATGTTTCGTATGGTAATTTACCTGCAGTTTCCAATAATAATTTTTCTCAGATTCCAAATCAAAATGTACCATATCAAAATTTTTCATTAAATTTACAAGAGCAAAATTTTATTCGGATACAACAGCAACCAAATTTACATACCCAATTAAATTCAAACCATACACAAACTTTGCCAATCTATACTTCTCGGCCTGTTTCAATATTTAATGTTAAACAACATGAACTCTCCAAGTAGAAAATTGAATTCGATGGTTCTACTGGTGGAATTTCTGTGGAACGTATTATTTTTAGAGTCGAGCATTTTGCTCACATATATCAGGTCAATGAAACTGATTTACGTAACGAATTCAGCGTCTTATTGAAAGGTTTAGCATCAAATTGATATTGATGTTTCATAGAGCGAAATCCATATTCTAATTGGATACAACTTAAAGCGGCGTTTATCGAGAGATTCTAAGATAGACGCACAGACAACGACATTCGAAGATTAATTGATTCCAGAAAACAAAAGATGAACGAATCATTCATAGAATTTTACATTGAAATTTTAGCACTAACTTTACAATTTAGATATCCTGTAACGGATAATGATTTTCTTCGGTTCTTCAGACACAATATGCGCATTGAACTCCAAAATCATTTGGCAGATCAAGAAATTGATACTATTAGTACATTAGTGAGGTGATGTGTAGCACTCGAAGATACATGCAAACGGAATTGTAGATTAAATGAATACTCGTTTAAGAATGTACCAAAATTTGTTCATGAAATATCATCGGCTGGTGAAACACATGGTTTCCCTGTTCAAAATTCTTTGGAACCTAATTTAAAATTTCAGGACCATTACGATAATATCCATAATAATACGGCACATCAACAACCCCAGTGTCATTCTAATTTCAATTCTTTTCAAAATTCGCCAGTACAAATTGATACGTACAAATTTTCTCAAAATACTAAACCGAATAATGAACCTAAATATCTAATATGTTGGAACTGATTTGATATTGGTCATAAGTTTTATGATTGTAATAAACCTCTTAGGAATTGTTTTGGTTGTGGAACTGACAGGGTAGTAAAATCTAATTGTTCCAATTATACTTCGGGAAACGGCAAGTCGGGGAATCATTCAGCTGCCTTTTGAATTCCTCGAACTCAGGAGGAGCAATCACCACACACAACGAATATGACAACAAACCATCAGTATCTTACCCAAATTCAGAAAAAACAAGACCAATAGAAATTGAAATTCAAAATAATTCACATTTGGCTAATGCTCTTTCGTCTGCCTCATCAGTAAAGTCTAAAATTAAATCTTTGTCTGATTCGCTTCGAACTAAAAAGTACTGGGAGAATTGGAAAAATCTTAAAAAAAGTATTTCGGAAACTTTTATATCGGATGAAACAGACGAAAGACCATTTGCTAGAGTAAATATAAATGAAAATGATTATATTGGATTAATGGACACTGGAGCAACTATTACAGTGTTTGGTAGTGGTAGTCAAAATTAATTAAATAATCCTGATATCAAAGTTTTCAACATTACGAGTGAAGTAAAAACGGCTAGTGGTCATTCCGAACGTATATTCGGGTATATATAGGCAAAAGTAATTTTCAATAATATTGAAAAATCCTTGAGAATTTATTTAGTTCCTGGATTAAAACATCAATTGTATTTAGGAATATGGGAAATGAAATCAATACCTACCAAATAATAGTATACATAAAAAAATTCATAAAAATAGATCGAGCCATTTCGGAGGGATGCGACCACACGAGATTTTTATATATTAGAGATATGGGGTCACCCAAAAAAATAAAGTGGTTAATCTGAATAAACCGTCAGTCAATTTGAAGAAATGGCGTTCAATATAGCGTCAACGAAGAGGGGTAATCAATTTGATTACTTTTTATTCAAATTATAAATTAAACAGTATCTTTTTTAATTTAACGAAATTTCTTCGAACTGAATAAATTGGTTGAAGAAATGCAATTGATAAATTGACAAAATGTATTCAATTCAATTAAGATCTAGCTATCGAAATGAATAAAATTTTGTCAAATTAAAGAATGTTTTACTGCTGGTTTAAATAAAAAATTAGTTGATTTGAATAAATTTTTTCATATTAATTCATTGAATTTAATGAAAGCATTGTTGAAACGAATAAAACTATCGTCAATTTGAATAAAATATTTGTTAATTCAATGAAAAATTATTTAAAATATGATTATATATATATATATATATATATATATATATATATATATATATATATATATATATATATATGTATATATATATATATATATATATGTATATATATATATATATATATATATATATATATATATATATATATATATATATATATATATATATATATATATATATATACATATATATATATATATATATTTTTTTTTTTTTCTGTACAAATTCAAATTGTAATGAGGATATTTCATAAAGAGATAAATGAAAGGAAAACATGTAAGTAATACGATTAATGAAATTGTATTTATTGGAAATTTACTTTAGTACAAAAATAAAATATGTCAGTTCATTTAATTTTCTATCTTGTCAGGTATTCCACCTGCACATTATGCTTCACACATTTGGTTATAATATTAAAAACATTTTTTTGAATGAGCCTCCAACTAAGTGGGATGCTTATGGATATTCAAAATTAAAAATATTGAATATTTTAAAAAAAATATTCACCGCCTCAATAAATGAGTTCAAAATGTATTTCACGCCAAAGAAATACACAATAAGCTCTGTTGGGCCTAAAATACTCAGCGGCTGAATGTAAAATTTGTTTGCCTTTCGGCGCATAATTTCCCCCTCACACTCTTGGATAGTTTGCCCCAAAAACAAGAAGCTTCCTTGGGAATTAGTGATTGAAATTTAGTTCTGACCCTTTTGCTCCTTCTACAACGCTGGTATAGTTGGAACCAATACAGTGTGAAGTAAATGGAAAATCATGCAACATCGACCATCTAAATAAAAATAAATTATTAAATTTTTGTAATTTAATAAACTTAGAATTGTATTAACTTACCGTCAATGACATGTTTCATTTGTTGCAAGTCTTCAACAAGTTTTTTTGATGACGGATCCTTTATTTTTTCGGTAATTATTTGCAATATTTTAAAAGCAAATGCATTCAAGCTTAAAATAAGACTCGACGAATTTGAATATTATTACAAATCAATATTCACCATCACCTATGAAGTAAAAAGTAATTATTTATTTAAATGTATTTATGAAAGGATTTACACGAAAAACAAAAAACAAGATTTTACTCGTACATTCCACACGAAGTTCCCAAATCTGAAAATCCATTGAAATATTTTGACATCTCTGAGTTGTTTTCCTTCTTGTTAACACAATTACCATTAGTTCAATAGATAGAGGTTGGATAAATACTTCAGAGGTGTCAAAAGTGTTAAATTCCTTATTTTGATTCATCTTTTAAACATCATGACACGTAGTCCAGTATTCAATTTGTTGACTGTAAAATTAAGCACACTAAATATAAATTTAGTTAAAAAATTCGGTGAGTATTTCTCGAAAGCTATGGTAGATTTTAGAAAAGCGTGTTATGCGAAATCTATAATTCATGTAGTAGTTTTAAGAAATGTTACTGATCTCTTTGCTGAACAATGCCTCCAAAAATAATTCAATGAAATCAAAAAATCTAAATGCTTCTGTCCTATCTACCATAGTGTTTGCAAAAAGAGCCCATTTTTCTACAGACTCGCCATGATAATTCAAAAAGTGTGTGTTTGTTATATACATACCAACTTGTATCCTATTGGTTTCTTATACTGCTTCCATTTGAGGAATATTTCAATGGTAGAATTAACAGTTTGGATTTAGGCCAATCTAAAAATTTTGGTTGCTTGCCAGTGGTGTTCTAGTTCTGTCCAAGAGCAATTGTCAGTCATAATAGCTTCCAGTTGCTCGTTGATGTTTAACTGGAGATTCTAATTTTGAGATGCATGCACAACTATTAAAACAAAATAAATTATCACCAGTGTATTTTCCGTAATGTAGTTCATATAAAACACAAACACTTTTTTTATTTAAATTAACAACACAAAAATAAAGCCAAACCACAATTTGTACCCTCAAAAAAAAATTAAGCTGTAATTTATCACAAAAAAGATTGAGTCACAATTACGAAAATGTTTGCTTACCAATTTATTGTTATATTATTCACTATATATGAGTTAATATAGTGAATAATATTTACAGTTATTCACAAAAATATTAATTTTTATTGCAAATTTATAACTTAATTTTAACACACGTATTAAATGTTTCCGAATATACAATGCGCATTGAAATGACTTAAAAGAAGTTTTCCTCGTGGTTTAAAATAATATAACTAAACTTTCGTCAATTTGAAGAAATTTCTTCAAAATTACGCTTTTTGTTCCTGGAGGTGGTTAACAGTTTTGTTAAATTCAATAAATTTATTTGATTCAACAAAATTTAGTAGAATTTTATGAAATATCAATTCTTCAACGTAATCACAATTTCTTCAAAATGAAGAAATTTAATCAAATGTATTATTAATGAAAATTTAATCAAATTTGAAGAAATCTCTCATTAAATTGAATATTTTTATTTTATTTTGCAATTAATTGAATATTTCATAATCAAATCAGTAGCACTTACCATCAAATTGAATAAATCGGTTCTTCAAAGTTCAACGAAATCGATTATTCAATTTCACCTACGAGATTTTTTGAGTGATAAAAGCGAAGCTACACAGAAAAAAAACGATTATTCTATTTACAAGACTACTACTGTCAGTTTTTTTTTAGTTAATATCAAAAAAGTTATATTTATTATAACAAAAAAAACCTAGTAAAATAACTCATCCGTAGTTAATACAAACATTTTAATTTTGTTGTTAGACAGAAGAAAATTTTCTCATATTTTAGTTAAATTAACTAAATTGTCATTAAATTAAACAAGTATAGGTTGTCATTTTAGATACAGTCATAAAGACAACAGATTTAGTAAAACATTTCTAGCTTACGTACTACAGTATTATTTACAAGTAATTTTTTATTTTGTTAGTTTCAATTTATTCAAGGAGCAATATTTTGTTTTAATGTTGAACATGATAAAATGTAATTTATAGTAACAATTATTTTTCTAATTTCTGATGTTAGAAAATTATACCTTAAGCTTTTTCCGGCCAGAATTTTTTTTTGTTTAAATTTAAGTCCATAGTTTGTAAAAGGTGTTTTGTTTTTTTCATAATTCTCTTTCGTGCACGAATTTTACGTACACAATTGTGATTTTATACATTCATCATAAATCTTATTTAACTATATTGTTCTTTATAGTCAGTACAATTAAATGATTTTTCTTCCATTTTTTACTATTTTAAAATGTAACGAGACGACAACCAATTTATCGGGTATAGTTACATGCACAAAGTATCATGAATATATGAGTATGATAAACCTGTGAACCATATAAGAAATACCTTATTACAAAATAAATCAAAGGTAATTAAAAAGTCAAGCATATTGGATTTGTCAATAACTTAATGTTGGCCATTTAATGTTGGCGTCTCATTATTTGTAAATATCTTAAAGAAATTTAACGTTAAATTCATAAAAGTAACGAATCTGCATGAAATGGATAAATCCACTATAAATTGGCGCATATGGATCCCTAAAAATCTAAACATTTTAAGTATTCTTAACCCGATGCTTAAATAATGGAATTTAACAGAGCATACCCAATAGAATCCATTATGACTTTTTACTTACAGAAAAGTATGAAAAAAAACTTGAGAAAAAAAAATTTCTCAAGTTTTTTTTTCATGCTTTTCTGTAAGTAAAAAGTCATAAGGAATTCTATTGGGTATGCTTTGTTACAGAGCATCCCCAATGTAAAATAATTTTTCCTTTAACTTTTTCCTTATGAAGGGCATACCCAATGAACAGGGAAAAGTCAAAGTAAAGCTAACTTCATTTTATAAAATTATTTTTTGTTTACCTGTTATTTTATATTATTATAACTATTATATATTATTTATTACTTTTTCACAGGACACAAAATTAACACTAATTGTTAAAAGACAAATATGCATTGCATATTTTTTAATTTGTGACAAGCAGAAAAACAACAACAACAACCAATTTTGCAAATGCGGTTAACTTCATTGTATTTCTCATGAGGAAAAAGTTAAAAGTTTAATAACATTTTTCATAAGGAAATCACCAACCTAACAAAAAAAAAAATTTTTTTCTCAAAATTTTTTCAAACTTTTCTGTAAGGATTCGAAAACTAAAATTAACCCAAAAACGACAAATAAACAAGATATCATTGAAATATTTATTACGTAATAGTGCGAAGAAATCAGTGAATCAAAAAAAAAAATATTGTACAATGAATGAAGTATTTTGTTATTATTAATATGCTTTTGTACAAATAAAAAAATATATTGTTAAAATACTAAAATGAAACTCTGAAAGCGATGACGTCACATTAATTATTGTAGTTCTATTTACTATCCTGTGTTTAAAGTTTACAAAATTTTAGTTACAAATCTCCAAATAAAAAAATGACAAAATGTATATTGTTTTATTTAAAAACCCTTCATTGGGAGTAAAACTTCATTAATATTGACAGAGTTTTTTTATTAAATACAGTGCGATTTTTTTTTCTGTGTAGAAGATTGTGACAATCCTATAACATACTACTGGCACTGTGGAGTGCTCTCCATATTTTTCCCATATCATTACAAACTCGAAACATAAAGAGCCATTCCCGGCTTTGGAATTTCTTTAGAGATACAAATGTATATTAAACTTCACCTGATATTTTGAAAGTTGTCCTTTTACAGAAATTTGAAATTACGGCTGGTGCTCAAACGTCATTTCCGGTCCACAAGGTTGTTTGAAGTGATAAGCGATATATACTGCTCGGGCTGGCCACTTCATTTGCAACTACCTTATCTCCTACTATTTCAAAACATCAACTGCTATTTCCGGCCAAGGAAGTTCTTAGAAGTTATAGACGATTTTTTTATTGTGCCAATCCTGACAGACGATTGGCACTGGGGAGCTCCCTTATCCTGTGAACTCTTAGAGTTTAGAAGTTAGCCAGTTACTCAAATTTGATAATATACGGCTGATACTGGCCGCTTGGTTGGAATTCACCTTATAATCTACTAATTGAAAACATCATTCGACATTTCCGGTCCGGAAAGTTCTTGGAAGTTATGTGATTTTTAAATAAATTTATATGAAGGCATATCGAAGCTGGAAGATTGTACCAATTCTAAACTACGTCTGATACTGGGAGCTCACCATAATTTGCTCTAGTTATTACCAACTCAAGTGACAAAGTTTACTAAAGGTTTGAGTGCTAATTTGTTTCTCTTTTTTATTAGTTTTCGCGCGTAAGAAATTGAGTAGTGTCATCATCGACTACAGATTTAGGTGTTCTTCTAGGTGCTGCACATGTTTAAACTGCTGTTTAAGATAATCCTATTATTATTTTTTAAGAACTTTAAATTCTTTTTTTATATATACTTAGCTGTATACTTAGCTATGTATTTCTTTATGTTCTTAATTGCTCGCGGAGTTTAACTTTATATTTCTCATTTTCAACGATATTTTCAGTTGAAGCTTCGGTTACTGTATGACCTGGGGTATTAGAATACAACTATGAGTTACCTAGTATACAAAGATAAAGCCGAAGCATCCTTGAGTGAGGGACTGCACGAGATATCAGGTAGAGTTAAGAATGTTTAACTTTTATTTTTGATTGTGAAATGTAATTCGTATAAGCGTGTGTTTATTCGATTCGATGAAACATTTTCAAATTTTTTAATTTTACTTTTCCAAAATGAAATTGCGCTCAATTAGACAGGTTGCAGTAAAGTAAATGTTACAATTTTGATGACCACTATTCGAAATGATCCTTGCGGTTATAAACTTTTATTTTAGTATTTTACTACGTGCAAAATATTAATCGTTTGGAAGTTGGAAATGACCACAGATGGACGATGGTGTAGAGCGAGCCTGAAATTGTATAGTTGAAAATTTTTATTTTGAAAATACATGAATAACCAGGCGTCACATTTGACATTTTGGAAAAATAATTTTTGTACTAGCGCTATAATATGTATTTATGGTGGTCATTAAATCAACTATAAAGTGGCAAATACAGTAGCTTTATCCCCGAGTCTCCGAACCTGGAATCATTCTGTTCCCCACAATCCAGAACGAAATTTCAATTTTTTTTGCAGGATGGGTGGCACACACAAGTCTTATGACATGGATAAATAATGGCCGGTAGCTAAATTGTCCGTTAAACTTGGTGCACAATATGTCAGAACAAATTTAAAACTCAAGAAATTTATGGCAGTCGTTTATTTCTCGTAAACTAGAGTAAATCATCTATACATCGTTAACCCATTTAATTCGTCCCGAAACGAAACATAAATTTAAAATATTTTGCTTTCATTTTTTATTATAACCAGATTTTAATTTATTTGATTGAAAATGTTTAAAATAATTTTTTTTTTATTGAGAATGATAAAAATTTAATTTGATTTTACTTTTCTCGTTTTCTTGTGTATATTATATACATAAATATAATATTGAGATACGAGAATGTGAATAATAAGACAAAATTTTGATTTAAATGATTACGAATTTTTTTTTTATTGCTTCTATGGATTCTATTGCTGCTGCTGCTGCTGTATCTTATAAATGCAAAATAATATATTTTTTCGTATATTTGTCTGAATAATTTGAATATTTGGTTGATTTTCTTTTCACAAGAAAAACGAAAATTAAATCATTTTCAAAACACACAAAAGCGGATGATTTAAAGCATAAAAAATAAATTAAATTTCCTTAATTTTAACATTGGCAACAAAATTATGATTTGTTCGGTTCAGCAGGCACAACTCGAATTCGCAGTGTATATACAATTTCGAACACCACACACCTATTCCATATATGTAGTTCACACCGTGTTCTGTATTTCAGACCAACCCAACCAAAACAATAAAAGATCCATTCATCTGACAATAAACCGACTTTGAGACATTCACCAATAATAATCCAAACCATAAAACTATGTTAAACCATTCAGCACTATATGTTATTCAAATAGATAAATTGCACTAAATCATGGTATTCGATTTGTCTATTTGTGTATCTCGTCGAACATGTTGTACATACTCGTACAAGTACCAGTCTTGATATATTGTACCATACATGTTCATTATACACATACTGAATAAAACATTTTTTTTTTGTGAAAAGAAAAGTGAATTATAAGATGAAAATGATGATGATGAGAAGAAGACGACGAGGAATGCTGTGTGTATGTAGAAAAATCTTACCTTGATATTTTAAAATAAGAATATAAATAATAATTTAAGAAGAATTATTTTAGAAATTGTTTTTATAAATACAAAATAATTAAATTAATGTTATTTTAATGTAACACACAAAGTAATAAAAAAACTAACCAAACTTAGTAAATAAAATTGCACTTAGTTTGATTAAATTGCGGTTTACACCAGTGATGGAATGGATTGTACTTGTAACACTATTTTGTACTCGTATAAAATGTGAGATGATGATGGTGATTAATTGAAATACATTTCTCGTATATATTATAATAAAGTTCATTGGGATTGGTGTAGTGACGTATTTGATGGTACGGTTTCAAATAAATTGATATCATTCTGTAACAGTCTAGATATTTTATCGAATGATTTAATTTTAAAGTATATTCGTTTAAAAGTTCTAATGGTTAGATTTATGTATTATACAAAGTGGATTCAAACAGTCTTCTTGGATGATTGTGAAATACATACCAAAATTAATACCAAAAATTTACACAGTTAAATTTAAAAATATTCCAATTGGATTTGTTTTGTGGTGAAATTGAAACATTTTTAGATAATCTTAACATTTCTATTATAGAAGTCTCTAGGCCACTAATAGTGTCGCTGTAAAGATCAAATAATTTTCTAACGATTTGAAATAAATACGAGCAAATCGTAAATCAATTTACAAAACTTTTTTTAATTCTAAAAAAGGCTATATAAGACCATGTTCCTACTTTTATATCTCCGATCCTAGAGATGTTCACGGGGTCTCATCCACATGGTTAGATAGACCAGCTAAAACCATATGAGTGGGGTGAATGGAATCTAATTATGATGATTTTTAACTTGTGCAGAGACATTTTTACGTTAACGGTTATATCCCATATATCAGAAATGTTCAAGAGATTTCTTTCATATATTTGAGTAGGTCAGAAAATTTTCTATCACTGTTGTGAAAACGGGACATGAATGATGATTTTCACCTTGTTTTTCAAAATTTTAACTTCTCCATTTTAAATTTTTTTTCTCAATTTGAAATTTTGGTATTTCCTCCAATAGGATTTTTACCCCATTTACATTCCCAAACAATCGACGAACCCCATTTATGGTAATAATCAAATAACAGAAATCCTGGAGATGTTCACGGGCTCACGTTGTTTTAGAAGTGATAGAAATTTTTCTGACCTATTCGAATATATGAAAGAGATCTCGGGAACATTTCTGGTATATGCGGGATATAACCCTAAACGTAAAAATGTCTCTGCACAAGTTAAAAATCATCATAATTAGATCCCATTCACCCAACTCATAGGGTTTTAGCTAGTCTATCTAACCATGTAGATGAGACCCCGTGAACATCCCTAGGATCGGTAAAATAAAATTTGAAAATTTATTCAAATTCATGGAATTTCTATGTAGCCTATATGGCACAGTAAATATCATCATAAAATAGCCATGTTCATTTCAGTGTTAGAACTATGACTACGCTATTCTAAAATACATTTAAAAAACTGTGAACTCCGTGAACATCTCTAGGATCGGAGATATAAAAGTAGAAACATGGTCTTAAATAGCCTTTTTTAGAATTAAAAAAAGTTTAGTAAATTGATTTACAATTATCTCGTATTTATTGCAAATCGTTAGAAAATTATTTGATCTTTACAGCGACACTATTAGTGGCCTAGAGACTTCTATAATAGAAATGTTAAGATTATCTAAAAATGTTTCAATTTCGCCACAAAACAAATCCAATTGGAATATTTTTAAATTTAACAGTGTAAATTTTTGGTATTAAGTTTGGTATGTATTTCACAATCATCTTCTTGGCGTTAAACCAAAACTTAAATTAACCGCCGCTTTATATTGCACAAAAAAGTTTTAAAACAGCAGCTGTGTTAGTTTCTTCCGATAAACCTACTTTGGGTTAGTTTTATCTTGGTTACAGAGTTAAATAATAAACACGTCAAACTCGTTATATTTAACTAATTAGCAGCAGCTTGATTTATTTTTTTCAAACTGTAGTAACTTTTCTTGCATAATTTAAATTCTCATGTGGATGGCTGGCTATATAGTCTAATGCATATCCCTAATATTATGGTTGTCAGTAGGGACCGTTTGGATATCGGTGCTCTCGCCACTCTCATCTATTTTATAAATCTTATGTGCGACTGCACTGAAACTGTAGCTAACTAAACTATTAGTTATCGCAAGCGCAGTCAGCGACTCTATTTTTAGGATAAAAGCTGACATATAGTCATTCTTTGGTTCATCCAACATAATCACTCTACAGTCGGCGATCTGCAGTTCAGGATTGCTAATTTGTAGCATTTCCTGAACTTCTTTCGGGTTATACGTTCTCTCTCTAGGTCTGCAAGCATTATCCGCTCTAGCGACTACATATTTATAGTCTATAGCACCAGGCCAGACTTCAATTACGCTATCTAAAACCTGTTTGTGTGTCCCGGAAAAGTGGCGGTTAAGGTCTACTTCACCTTTCCCCAATTGCTGGACGATGTAAGTATCACCTCATTCAAAGGGATAGCTACAATTTTATGGTTTGCATTCTAGTCTTCTTTGCATTCTTTTGTGACTTCTCCTCCAATCTCTGTTTTTTGGGAGCTGACTCAGGTGCCAACTTAAGTCCCTTGAAGCCTTCTATTTGTGAATTTTAGTTAATTAATTTACAATTTTAATAAAAATAAATTTAGCCCATGCTGATATTTCTGAAGGTACTCTAGGTCCTTAATCAACGAGTTCAATAATTGAAAGGCGACACATTACTTGAATTAGTCTCCTAAAGAGTCCATCTTTGGTTTGTATATGTACGTCATGGAAATTGCCATCAATACCTGTAAATAATTAGACTATTCTTGCTAGTGTGTTTTTCTGTCACTTTGGATTGAATCTATAGAGACATCAAATATTCCACTTTTTCAGAATCTTTATCGGCATTTTAGGAACCTGGTTAATTTGTCTGCCAATTAATATACTTATGTGCTGGTATGAGATCTCTATCACGTTAGTATTTGATGAAGATATCGCTCTGGAACTCAGGATATACGTCATGTCACAACGGTGGAAAATTCTTCTAGAGTAAGTATTTTTTCACCAACAGTTCGTTGTAATTGTGTCGACATTGGATTGACGACACTTTCCCCACAGTCTGCCTTGATATTTTGCTGCGATGGGTATACATTTCCAATCTATTTTTTTTTCAATAGACAATGGACAAATCATTTTTTGCCCCAACGAAAATTTTTCAGTTGTCGCAATAGATGATGTTGTTTCGATTGTAAATGAGTTTGCTACTTGACAAGGGAAGATACTCTTCCGCTAGGCCCAACTTCTGTAACGTTTTAGTAAGAAGATGGTCGACAAATTGATGTTTGAGGTCGTGATTGCCTTGGCTAGCATCTTCACCTTTTATTACCCTCAATTATTATGTAAACGAAATGTTGTTATGTAAGAACTTTGTTCTTTGGTAATGCATGGGAAGGATGGTTGATTTGTCCATCTAATTTCTTGTTGCTCCAACCGATTTAACGCGAGTTGCTTGGGCCGCTACTGAATTATGTTAAACGTACCGCACCCACTAGTTCAATCCTGGGCATGCTAACTTAGTTGAGCAGTTTTGCACCCAAGCTATTTGTTGTAGCCAAAGCCTTTAAAACATGATTGTTATATGAATTAGTATTGGAGAGATCAAAAACCATGGGCCTAAAACTTGATTTGCCTCGAACAACAGGCTTCATTTCGTTATATAAGTTCGGAATATAAATGCATCGTTTGAAGATTGGAACGGTATCCCCAATAAATTGATTGATCCTTGATGCTCCGATAACGGCTTGTTACGATGATCGATTTGTGGTTTAGCGAAATTTCCCATAAATTAATTCCTCCACTCTTCATGATTCGAATTATATTGCTCTTCATTTCTTGAAGTTGCGATACGGTGTTTGTTCCCATCATCAAACTGTCGACGTAGACATCATTTGTGAAGATGCGTGATGCTTCTGAAACTTTCCTTTAGTGTTTTCCAAATCTTCATCCAATACATAAGAATTCTGTATAAATGGCAATTGAATTTCTAGCAGGTTTCATTTCACGGTAGATCCAATCATCAATCTCTCGTTCAAAGTTCCATGGTTATGTAATTCGAAAGTACCTCGAACAATGCGTACTATTTTACTGTATAAGTCTACGTTTATTCCTTCATGCGTGGCATGGCAATACGTGGTAGGTTTCGTTCAGATTCCGCTCTTTGGCGTTTTCGTTAACTGTCAGTTTAACTCTTGTGACAAATCTGCTCATATAGTTTTTCCTCTTCATTAAAACTGAGCCTTGGCTCAGGGAGTCACTCGATTTCCCAAAATCGACAGAAAGTTTCATCGGTATTTATTAATGTGGCGAACGATTTAATTGGCTCCATTGCATAGCAGTTTGAAATATATCACCGATTATCCAACCCCAGTTTCATATTCTGAGCTACAAGATTGCTAGCTCCAACTTTCTTACGGCGACAGTCCTATAGATCGAAAATGATGCGCGTGTTTCACTGGTTGATCTTCCCAGGATCAACCATCATTTCACGTAATTTACAAGCACTCACTTACCCAATTCGTATATGATGAGCGTCCGTCCAAACACGCGTCACCATCAAGACGCTTTCGATTGTAATAATGCAAACTACTGCAAAGCGCAACATAAATTTGCCTCGGTTATTTTAAATTGTTTGGCGAAATGAAGACTATCGTTCTTCAGTAAACCGAACAAATATTGGAATTTCTGCACAAATGGAATTGCCTGGTTTTAACGTATACTGGACATGAATTTACAATTAAACATGACTTTTCTTTTATAATCTAACTTTAAAGTTTCTTGAATCGGCGTTAACTTAATCTTGAAGTTTCTTATTCGCTCGTTTGAGCTCTTTCATATGAAGCTGTTTTGATCAAGTTCTAGTTCTCCACTTTGTTCCACTCTCATGCTCTGACAGATAAGTTCCAGTTAGGCGGTTTGTTCGGTGGCTGTGTGTCTCCCATCCCTTCGGATCTTCCATTTTTATCTCGCTTCGTTTGAAAGCCCGAGATCCTGGAGTGTATATCTTCTGATTTCTGAGATGTATAGGTATTTATGGTTTTAACCTTAGCTGATATTTCTAAAATCCCACTTCCGACACCGAAGTGTAAAGAAATTTTGGGCGTTCATTACGGGTTCGTAATCGATTTTACAAATAATACCCAGCTTTTTAAAGTTCCAAGCTTTATTTACAAACACCTTTATAACTTCTTCAACAAATTCACTATATCACTTATTTATTGTTTTGGATTCCTTTTACTCCCTACCCTTTTAATCAGTATTGGAATATTGCAGAGTAAGTCAATATAGAATTAAGTCAATCTATGAGTAACATTTTATATCTCTTTTAATTTTGCGTTCGAAGCCTGCTATATTTTGAACCAGATGATTTTAAACAATCCATCAATTTCAGTCGCAACGTAGAAATAGAAGAAATTATAGAACGATTGAGTTATTCCAATTATTTTGAGAGCTATAATTATTTCAGGTAGGTTCAAGAATATAACTGTGAATGTCATATTGAATACAACTATCAAAAAAATTTGCTGCTCTCCTCAAATATACCCAAAAAATTAATATTTTGAATAAATTGTTCAAGTTCACGTTCAAAAGTCGTACTAAATCTAATACCCACATCTAACGATTATCGGAGCTGACTAAAGGTCATAAAGTTCAATACCAATATTTAATCGAGGTCTTTATCACAAGTTAGACATACGCTTTTCAATCATTTCCGCATGAGTTACTAGAATACGTTTATGTATGATTGCCAATTAACCTACTTACGTAAACTTTATACTAAACTCCTTACACTTTCAGGTTATATACGATAGCAAAGTCTCTCGACCGAATAATTTTTAGCAATGCACAAAATAAACATAAAAAAACTGCGACATGGATGAATAAAATTAATTCCAACTTCCATACACTACAAGACATTTTTTGCATAACATTTTCAATGACAATGATCTTTTACTGTGCATATCTTAGCACAGCGCTACAACGTACCAAGTAGCATTTTCATTTTCTTCATATTTTTCGCGCTTTGTTTGCTGAAAGGTAGCAAAATTCTAACTACTTGTCGTTTTGTTAATAATTTTTAAGTTTTTACTTGATATAGATAGATGCAAGATATAAAGAGACTATCACTTTTTGCTGCAGCAATATACTTGAGACCTTCATGAAGCTAATATTTTTCTAGAAACAAAGTCAAAGGTTAATGAAACTATTATACGAATTTAACTGAGTCTGTGCGATATTTAGGTTAGACTTCTAATTTGTGGTTTAGTTCAATTACCACGTATACAATATAATCATTAATCGATTACAAGTAAATTAGAGAAGCTCACTCGCGATATTATTATTATGCGCAAATTATTTAGCGCCCGTAGGTATATTATAATCATATCGTGATGCAGCAGCCGCTCTCGCGAATGTCGTCGATGTGTGCACACAGAAAATTGAATTAAAACACTTTCAAAAACCTCAGATAATCATGATCCACTGTAAATTGAAAAATCATCTTGCACTGACATTTAATCGTTCAATTATTTGTATTGATGACGACGTAGATGATCATGCGATGATGATTTTGGTCGTGATGATTTGTTGTGTTACAGTAATATGCATATTATGTCAGTTTTTGTTGTTGGGTTGGATTATTGTGTACTATAAAATACCATAAAGCTCAAGGATACGTTTTTTGTGTAACCAGAATTTTAAAATTCGTTTTTTGTCGATCTGAACTTAAAGGAATGTGAAAGTACTAGACGCGGTAGTTAACGATTTTGTTTTTGTTAGTTTTAATAAATTGTTACCGCCGTAAGGAGAATGAATTCCACGAGGCATTGCGCTAAAAAATATAGAAGTAACCTTTAAAGTATTCATAATTTCTTCGCTCATTGAGCGGTGAATAGAATTTATCAAAATTTAATAATAGTAGTTTAAAAGGACATAATACTAACATATGACACATATTCGTATGATGAGATATTAATTTTCACTTCACTTTTAAAATAATTGTATAATGATAAAAACGAATTTGTAATTGGTTTTCTGGTTTTTTAATTTCATAGCTGTCTGATAGATATAATTTTTTAGAGATATATATAATTTTTTTTACGATTTTATATATTTATTGAATCTTTTAACACGAAAATAACAATAAATTGTTAAATTTCATCCCTAAGGAAATTATGTAAATCTGCGGGAGCAGAATCTGCTTCTTATCAATAAATTAATTTTATATTTTTATAATTTATGCTGTGACAGCCATCGTTTTCATCTTTAATCGTGAATACAAAGGTATATCTTTTAGATTTCGCGCCTGTAAATTCGAGTGAGAGGATTTCCCTGAATAGCTGATTCGCATAGTTTGTAATGCGTTTTTGATAGCTATGAATATTTTTGTTTTTTACGAACCGGTGCATATTCTTGAAATCGATGGATATTTTCGTCTACGAATTATAATTTACATTAGAATTCTTTATATTATTCGAATTTTTCACCTTCTACTTTAATCGTTTTTCCAAATTTGCTTGCAAGTCTTCAATTATACTTATTTCACTACTAAACAAAAATCGGGGGATAAATCCGCATTGACTTACCCAGGCGGAAATTTTCACCGATTTTTGTTTAATAGTAAAATAAATAATAGAGGACTTGCAAGCAAATTTAAAAAAACGATTAAAGTAGCCGGCGAAAAATTCGAATAATGGCCGCGTACCAATCCAACGATAAAAGTCAATTTTAAGTTAATGTTTCGGTAAATTCAATTATTTTTGAAAAACTCTATGGTAAACTGATTGAAAAATCTGTACTAAAATCGATTTTTACCGTAATAAACGATTTACCCTTGGATTGGTACGCAGCCAATATAAAGAATTCTAATGTAAATTATAATTCGTAGACGAAAATATACACCGATTTCAAGAATATGCGCAGGGTGCTCCTGTAATCATTCTGAGAATTTTTGACTGTGTTCGCTTGACAATGTCAATATTCGAATTTGTGGTTGATTGCCATAATTGACACCCCATACGACCAAATTGATTAAATTTTTATTTATTTATTCATTTATAAAACGGGTATAAGCAATAGCTTTTTCACCCTATGCGTATAGTTTTTATATAAATAAAATTAAAAATCATTAATAATAAAATATATACGTTATACTAAAATTGTATACAATAAACAGTTAATATTTAAAACAGTTTTCCTTCAAATAACTATATACTGATTTTTTGAAGCTTTCCATGGAATTTATACATCTAACCTCAAACGATTTTTTGATTTTTTTTCGAAGAGATACGATCTTTATAATGTTTAATGAAAAATTGGAGATGTGACCACACTTTCTTAAATTATAAACGTATCTGACCGCGTTATTGAATACTCCTTGAAGCGAGAGAGTTGCAATGCAGAAACATCACATCACACACACACGTAAATGATGAGCCGTCGGCATAAATTTGAACGTCGTCCATACAAAAAAATATTCGATCCAGTTATATAGTCGGCTAAATCATTAATAAAAAAAAGAAAAAATTACATTATACCCAAAGATGGAGCCTTTTGGCACTCCACTTGTAACCGTTGCAATTCTTGATGTCGCATCTTCTAACTGTACGCATTGAGTCCTGTCCGACAAATATGATGACATTAACCGTATTGCCAAATCTGAGAAATTTTAATGAAGTTTCAATTTACGCAATAACAGTTTACGATTAATAGAGCCAAAAGCCTTAGAACAATTTAGTAGAACAATCACAGCAAAAGACTAAGGCTCATTAAGAATGTGAGAGACATCATCTATCACATTAACTTGGGTATAGATGTGCTGTGATTCTTTCATTGATGGGTATTTGTAATGACTAAGGATTTCTTACGCCAATTTTACTTTGGACCTCCCGAGTTTATTCCTACCTATACGGTATTATGCTGGTTATATGACATTTACAGCTCACATCTACTTAGTTTTCTACACTTTTATCTTATTATTATTATTATTATTATTATTATTATTATTATTATTATTATTTTATTATTATTATTTTTATTTTTGTCAACCAAAAATCATACATCAAAAGTTAACAATAAAAATGTAACAAAACAGACAGGCTAAGAAATTAGGTTAATCTATGTCAAAGACAGTAGCGATTAACCTATTACAGTCATCAAAAACAAATTAATTGTAATGTGGGGATATAAAATAATTCAATCATATCATTATAACTATTAAGTAAAAAATTAACAAAAATTAAAAAAGTACAAATTTAATTGAATATAAAAGCATTAAAAATTGAAAACATTCATATGCAATAAAAACTTATTTAGCAAACATAAATTCAACATCTCTATTGTTCAGCAACCAAACCTTCACATGACTATTAAACTTATTGGTAGATATCATCAAGCGTAAGTACAACGGCAAACGATTAAAAAATGTAGGCACAGATACTAGATAAAACTTACGAAATAATTCTGTAGCAAATCTAGGGATTGTAAATAAGCTTCGGTAGTTGCTGCGCACATTATAACAAGCTATTAATCTCAACAACCGTTGTCCACTTCTTGAATAAAATAATTTTAAAACTCTAAAAATGTAAAGGTGTTTAACTGGTAATATCTTGCATTCCAAAAAAATAGGCCAAGTATGATCTCGTCGACTCTTAAAAAACATGACACGTAAAATATACTTTTGTAAAATGAAAAGAGGTCCCAAGGTATTCATATAACTCCCTCCCCAACATGGTAAACCATAGCTCAAGCGGGATTCAACGCAGGCATAATAAAAATTTTTCAATATTTGAGATGGACAAAATTTGCGTAATAAATAAATAGCTCTCAGAGCACAATTAAGTTGTTCCTTAATCTTCTGACAATGAATTTTCCAATTTAAATTAGTGTCAAGATTTAATCCTAAGTATTTATATGAATTCACTGTTTCAATTTTATTGCACGTGACACCACAATTACTTAAATCACAATTATCTATATGATAGAAAATCAATGGAATATAACTCCGATATGGATCACCAAGCAATTTAAAAAACATAACCTTACTTTTTTCACTTAGTAGCATGGAGTGGGCATCAAACCACAAACGTAAGACTTTCATGTCAGAATTAATCTTGCTTGTAACTGCATCTGAACTCAAATCACTATAACTTAGAGCTACATCATCAGCAAATGCAGTTATTTTACCATTTAAGTTTAACAAGAACAGGGAGTTAATATAAATTAAAAATAACAGAGGTCCCAAAACAGAGCCCTGGGGTACTCCATATTCAATTCTGTGAGGAACACTGTAACAGTTACCCACTTTAACCATAAAGTTCCTGTTGCTTAAGTAAGAACTGAACCATCTCAGCGAAACACCTCGAACACCAATCGACTGAAGTTTAAGCAATAGAAGTTTATGATCAACCATATCAAAAGCTCTTTTAATATCAATAAATACTGCAGCCACACATTTCTTATTATTTATATTAATGTGAATGTCACTTAAAAAATGTGTTAACAATGATTCAGTGTTTTTCCCAGCTGTAAACCCGTGTTGATTATCATTTAATACTTTATATTCTACTCGGGATTTCATTGCTTTCTCCATAATTTTTAAAATTGTAGGCTGAAGAGCAATTGGACGGTAATTATCCATGATGTCTTTTTTTCCTTTCTTAAATACTGGAACAACAATTGCTGTTTTTAAAGAATCAGGAATAACACCAAAACTAAAACATTGATTAATAAAATTCAATAAAATCGGGGTAACGCAGTTAGCAGTAAGTTTAATCATATTAGAATTGAACCCTAAAACATCATAACTACTACTACATTTTAAATTATTAATAATTGAAACAACTTCAAAATCCACCACAGGATGAATAAAAAAACTTTCCTCGACATAATCAAAAACACTACAGTTAAAAGAAGAAGATGACTTAAGAGATGCCCTTAAATTATGAATAATGCGTGAGAAATATTTACCAAACCCATCAGCAATAGTTTTCGAGCCAGACAGAATTACCGAATCAATAGATATTACTTCAACAATCCTGTGACAAGATCTATTCCCTAAAATGTCATTAACCAGAGACCAAGTCCTTTTACTATCACCATTACAGCTATTAAATTTAAAGCTATAATAACTGTGCTTATTAGAAACAACATTGTCATTAACTTTTCTGCAAAGTTTAACATAATATTTACGGAGTTTAACGTTTTCTGGATGTTTCTTACATTTTCTTTCAATTTTTTTCTTTTTACTCATTAAACATAATAAATTATCAGAAATCCATGGCTTAAGCTTAACCTTAGAACTGTGTTTAATAACATTAATACAACAGGATTCAGCTATACGACTAAAAATTGAACTAAAGTTAGTTAGAATTAATTCAGGATTGTTAATGAAAAGCCACGGTGAAAAGTCATATTCAGAGATATTAGCTATAAACTTTATTTTATCAAATTTTTTCCAAATCAAAGATTTATTTGAAGGCAATTTAGAACAAAGAGCAATGTCAATTTTAAGTAAATGGTGATCCGAAATATGAAAGTTATGCAGAGAAGCATTGCAATTGGTTAAGTTACTAACTCGAGCAAAACAGTGATCAATACAAGTTGCAGTGCTACTAGTAATTCTAGTAGGTGAATTAATTAATGATTGAAATCCAAATGAAGACAGCATAAATAAATATTCATCACTCTGTGGAGGTAAATCCAAAATATCAATATTCATATCACCCACAATAATAATATTTTGATTATTAAACCTAGATAAAAATTCCGTAAAATCAGAAACGAAATTTGTAACTGAAATGAATTGCAACCTATAAACACAAACAAAAATATATGTCATGTTATTTAATGTCACCGATAATTTAATTATATCAGCCGAATTCAAAGATATCGATTTATACACACAATTCAAATGACAATCGTAAAACGCACATACACCACCAGCTCTATAATTGTTATTACAACAACCAATGGTATAGTAATCAGGAATTTTATAGAAGTCTAACTCATGATCATAAATCCAAATTTCAGTTAAAAAAATTATTGAAGGTAATTCATTAAAAGAAGCTATGTTAACAACAAGTTTATCGAAATGTTCACGCAAACTGCGAATATTTTGATGTAAAACTGAAAAATTAGAGATGTTGAAATTAGAAAAATTGCAAATATTAGTATTAATGGATGAATTGGAATTATCTGTTTGAGAATTATATAAGTGACATTGAAAGGAACCAAATGAATCATTCATAATTACAAGTTAATATAAATTTAAAAATCTACTTATTATATAACTCAATGTCACTTATTGTATCAACAGTATATATACTTCCCAGTTCATCCATTTTCAAACAAATTCGACCATTATTATACCAGACGCGGTGGCACTTCTTTGATTTCATCATTTTCCAGGCCTCAGTGAAAATTTTTCGTTTTGCGGCACATAGACTATGGTTGACGTAAATAAGGTTACCAGGCGACAATCCAAGCTGGGCAGTAGAAAACTCTTTTCGTCCTTTTTTTGCTCGCATTATATTATCCTTAACCATTTTGCGAACAAACTTAACTTGGATAATGTTCCTAGGTTTATACGATGTTGATGACAACTTAACATTAAATATGGAATCGATGTCATTCTCGGCAACTTTAACGTTTAGACATTTATCCAACATATTTATAATTGCTGGTACGAATTCGGTTTCATTCATTTGCGGTAATCCTATAATATCAATAGCGTTGTTGTATTGATATTGTTCCACAATATCTAAAATAAAATAAAATTTATAATTTTAATTATTTAATTTTATTATTTATCTAAAATAAAATTCACAAATTCCGCCGCGCAACACATTATAGAAATTACTTTTGGTGCTCACCCTCGTCAATGATCGATTGTTGTAGTGGAAACGATAATGAATTGTTTATGTTGACAGTTGATCATATGGATTTGGTTATGGTAGTGTCGGTGATCAAACTTGATTTTGCAAAATTTAGGCGGGATAAAAAGCTATATAAAGAGAAATAAAATGTAAGCCGGGGTAAGTTGATTTTTCTATTCTCGAAAAATAAAAAAAGGACACAATAACATTTCGTTTGATATTAAAAAGAAAAGTTGAAATAATATTATATTTAAGTCTAAGTGCATGTGTAATTTAATGATTTTTGTGATATGTGTACTTAAGAAAACAAAAAGGGTACTTTATATCTATCCAGATTTTTGTGAACTTAGATAATAAATTATGACCTAATAAAGATTTTTCTTGGTCATTTTTTGTGTACTTGAATAATAAATATTATAAATGCTAATTTGTACCTTAAACTTATAACTAAAAATAAAAATTTGAAGTTGTTTAAATAAAACTATGAAACTATGTGTATTAGAATCTCGGTGAATATATCTATATAATGCACATGTGCAGCTAAATGATACATAAATAGTATATTATTCATCTTTAAAAACAAACCGTAGTGCTGCTTTTGGTTACCTTGCAAGTTAAACCAAACATTTTAAATTCGTGGTTGATATTCTATTTATTAAAACAATTTATGGATGATATTCGAAGAAGTTATACGTGACAAGGTGATAGGAGGTAATACCATAAACGCACAGGGATTTATACTGTAAGCGAAATTGACGTTTAAATTTGGTTCAACAGAGTATGGCAACAAACCACGACCAAGGTCTCGGGATGAGAACTGTATGGTGGCGAATTCATTTTTTTTACATTTTTTTTTTTACTATATTTAACTAACCACTTAATAAACATTCCATAATTATTTATACTAACCCTTTTAATTAAGCTATTTCGTTTATATATACATATTTAAATGATTCATTTTTGTATTACCATATGTGAAGTATCGTTTCAACATCGCGAGGATTTTTTTTCGAAATTTTGTTGTATTTATCATATGACGTTTACATTTATTTTCTGTCGTTTATAATTCATAAAATGACCCGTGAATAATAATAATTTAATATGTCATGGGGAACGGAATAGTCAGGTGCCGCTACAGGCATTCTTCTGCGTACCATCGTTCAACGGTTGTTGTTTCTCCTTACTAACAGTGATTTTGTTTATATACCCGATAATGAACGAAGTCAAACGTTACATATTTAACGCACATTGATGGGTAATTAATAAACCATGTTCATTAATGTACAAGGTAATTTGGTTTTTGAAAATCAGACCTTTTACAGAATGGGAGTAATACTTATTGATCGTAAGTCTTACAAAGATTTAACCTCCTTGCCTTTTAACAAGGGGATAACCAATGCTTTTTTCAAAGTAATAGGACAATAGTTAGTAATACACTTATTGATAATAAAATTAAGACAAGATAAAACTAAAGATAACAATAAATTTGAAACTTTCAGATTCATTCCGTCATGTCCAGCAGCGTTTGATTTAATTTTTGCGACTATACATTCACAATATCGATATCGAACATACATACAAACTGCAACACTTACTTTGGGAATTAATTGTAAAATCAGCATTCGCACAAGGCAGGGGCAACACGACACTATCTTTTTGAAAGTCCGTAAAGTGCGTATTAATCTCATCAGCTGTAAAGGAAATAGAAGCATAACCAGTAATCTTTGCATTAATTCCAAGCGATCTTAGATTATTCCAAAGTGGTCTCATAGTAGTTTTGGACCACTAAAATAATATTATTGTTTACATTCTCGGATAAGGCTTGTCACTTGGTTGCTGTAGGTGCAGTACAAAGATTTTTGCTCAAGATCCCCATTCTTGCTTCATAATTGATAAGGCTAATCAAAGCACGTAATTTAATAATTTTGGTACTGAGCCATGGGTGCGGCTGGATTCAAATTCAGAATTTTAGAATACAATTTCAATGTACAACATTTGTAAAATTAGAAAAATTATCACAAAGAATGTCCAAATTATTTCTGGATTTTGGCCATTAAAAGTTTAAATCGTAAAAAATATCTTGAATTAGTTCCAGATTAGCATAAATGTAGACGGAAATACAAGAATATGTATGTTTTGATATTTTAAACTTTACTTTATAAGTCATATGAATTAAGTAGTGATCAGAAATCGATGTCCTCTGGATTTTATTAAAAAGCTCGAATCTATTAGTAGCCTCACCATTAATAATAATTAAATCTATAAAATTAGATTGTCTTGTATAATGGTAAAGAATAACAAATAAATTAGGCATAATGCAGCTGTTACAAAGTCGAAAAGCAGAAATATTTAAATTAATATTAAAAACACTCAAAATTATAACATGAGAATAGACATTTATATAGTTCAGTATAACTAATTCAATGCTGTGGGTTATATATAGCCAACGATAATTGCATACTTAATATTGTTAATATAGTCAGTTCTGAGATAATAAACTCCGTTTTCCTATTATAACCGAGATCAACGCACCTTATATTTAAATTTTTTTATTAATTTTCTCAATCCACTCGTCAAAAATCACCAATGTCATCCACGCTTTTTTGTTAAACCTCCAAAAGACGTTAAATGCAAGCTCAACATTTAAATTTTTGAAGGCTCGCAGTTTTTTCGCCTTTCCGATAATTAAGCAATTTTCTTTTTCTCCCAACATATTACACAGTAGAGCTAATGTGATTCGTTCTTTGCACATTTTACCACCTTTGCACTTTTCATTTTTCAACTATAGTGATCGAGAAGGGGTGGCTTGAAAAAATAAACCAGTCTCATCCAAATTGAAAACATTCTTTGGCTCATATGGCTCAGTCAATTGATATAACGTTTCACGGTATTTTTCGACTACATTTTTGTCAATAGATGCACCTTCTCCGGAAAGCGAAATAAATTGAAGATTGTGGCGCTCTTTGAAACTTTGCAGCCAACCATTTGATGCGGTAAATTCCGACAATTTTAAATGCTCACCTAATTTTAAGGCCTTCTCTTGTAATATAGCGCCAGACAAAGGCAAATTTTTAAAACGGGCCATTGCAACCCATTTATATAACAGATCATCAAGTTCACCATATTTGGTGCATGATGCGACACGTTTTCGTTTTAATAAACCAAAATTATCGACGGTCTGAAGGATTATCGATTTATTATTCAAAATTCTTTGCACTTGAGTTTTGCTAATTTTGAATTTATCGGCCAGTTTCCGTTGCGATAGTTTGTCGCTTTCAGCGCATTCGATTAAAGATATTTTCGCTGCCAGGTCTAGTTCGGTGTACGATCGCTTACTCATTTTCTCGCATATTAAAACACTATGTATGAACACACAACTAGTTAAAATATAGGTAAATTAGGACTTTAATGACCTGTATATTGATGTACACTGAATAGGCCATCAATTTTTTTACAACAAAAACAAATTAATAAAAATATCGTTATAGTACCGTTATTAACAATAAAAAAACTATATACTGCACGTGCATACATATAATTTTTTTAGAGTTGCATTATACATAAGTACAGTTATGAAATTCAGTTTAGAAAGTTCTATATACATTACATACATGTATGTATGTATTTTTAAAGGTCCTATTCAAAGGTAAATAAAATAAAATCAAACTAAATAAGTGGTCCATAGGTCCGATTTAGAGGTGGTCCGATTAGACAGAATAATTTCTATGAAAAACGTTTTGTAAGTCGTATCTTTTGGTCCGAATTGAAATTGGTCCGATTAGAAAGAGGTCCAATTAGCAGGTTTGAGTGTAGTAGAAAAAAGCAAAAAATAAATAAAAGAAGGAGGGACAAAAGCAATAAAAATTAATCAATGAGTCGCGCAGGTAGGCGATTAGTCATCGGCTGAGTAAAAAAATTCAAGGTATATTGAAGTACATTTAATTACCCGACGTATTAGTCAAATTATTGCGTACGTGAGAATATAAAAGGGCGGGGTCTGTAATTGGTGAGAACCGGATTTCTCTCTGTTCGTTAAGGATATTTTGGTTAAGAAATATTGATTTTCTAATTTCGTAAGATTCTAAGGTATCTAAACGTCTGCCTTTGGGTTGTATATGTAATATGTCTAAATTATTCAAGCTAGCTGTATGATTTTCTGAAGTTAAATGGTTATGGAAAGTTGATTGATTGCAACCAGATAAATGTTCATTAGCTCTAACTCAAAAATTGCGCCCAGTCTGACCAATATAGGAGAAACTACAATCATTGCAATTGATCCTATAGACACCAGATTTGGAAAGGCGATCAACTCTAGGTTTATTGTTAAAAATCATTTTCTTTATTGTGTTATTATTATAAAAAGCAAAACTAATATTGATATAATTGGACACGATGTTGCTAATCCGTTGGCTGGTTTTTCTCTATATATACTCTAAGCAATTTTCCCGCGTTGGACTATCCGGTGGATAAATACCCGTTAGAGTTTTACGCTTTAGCTTTTTATTTAATAACTTTAATATAGTCCTAGTTGCATATCCGTTATACGTTGCTATTTGAAGAATTTTGTTAAGCTCGGTGTTATAATTTGAATTTGACAGAGGGATGTTTATTAGTCTATCTATGAGTGAGTGGAAAGCTGACATTTTAATATTATGGGGATGGTTTGAAGAACTGGGGATAACAGCGTCTGCATACGTGGGTTTCCGATAAATTTTGAAGTCTATAGTAGAATTAATCCTGGTTATTGTTATATCTAGAAAATTAATACATTTGTTTTCTTCTTTTTCTAAAGTAAAATCAATGGTGGGATATTGAGAATTTAACCAAGTAAGGAAAGAGTCTAACAGTCTATCAGTTCCATTCCATAGACATAATATGTCATCAACATATCTATACCAAAAGATTATATGACGAAAATAAGGATTGTTATTTGATATGATCATTATGTTCGAAGAAATTCATGAAAATTTCAGCCAACAAAGGTGAAAGAGGAGAGCCCATGGATAGACCATCAGCGAATTTGAAATTTGTATTATCAAAACAGAAATAATTGTGTTTGATACAAGTCTCAAACACTAACTTCAGTTCACGACGTAAGCTCTCATCTACAACATCCCTATCTAAGTAATTACAAACTATTTGGGACAAAGTATTAATCGGAATAGAAGTGAAAAGACTGGCAACGTCAAATATAGTTTTGAATGTACCGCAATGTCGACGTCTTGAATTTTGTTAATCAACTCTACCGAGTTCTTAACCGAGTAAGCCGAAAAGAAATTAGTATGACAATTGAAAAAATTTATGAAACCCTTAAGCGCGATTTATGCACGGTTTACATGTTCCAATTTTATTTCCCAATAAATTTTTTACTGAAAAATAGAGCTGCACGCATATAAAAAAAAAGTTACTAGTTAAAAAGAGTCAGCAATATAAACAAATAAGGCAATGCTATAATTTTTTTGTATGTCCCATAAATTTTGATAGTTCGAATAGCTTGCGTTTAAATTTGATAACGAACAACATCGAATTGCAAGTGAAAATAAAATATTTAATTACCGCTCATGTTTGCTCGTTTGTTTGAATGATGTTTATGGCTGCTTGATGTTTATTTGAAACTTTTTTGAATTTTTTTTTATTTTACTGCTATAAAAATACTCGTAGAAACTATATTTTATGGCAACATTCCCAGTTTTATGCCAACATTTGCTCAGATTAAAAAGAAAAAAATCCAATTTTATTTTACTGGAATTTGTTTCGTGCTCCTCTCGCAAACGAAAATCGTAATATACTTAACCTTTCATTTTTTACTGGAAAAAAAATTGGAACATGTAAATCGTGCATTAGATGATGAAAAAATGTTGTCCCAGCAAAATATTTGCTGTGTGTTTAGAGCTGCACACAATATAAATTTTTCGCATTAGTTGAACAGAGAAAGAAATACAAACTGCCATAAATAATATTTGTTGCCATAAAATATACTGAGGTCGATTATATTTTATGGCAGTATTTTTATTTTATGGCAGCATTTAAACAACAAAAACGTATAGCATCCGAATCTGTTCAAACTATTCTATAAATTAATCCGCACTGACCGGCTGGGGCCGTTCAAGGTATTTAGTGGCCTACAATAATGAATAGTTTGTATCCAAAAGGGAATATATTTCCTTAAGGCAGTTTTGCATATAATTCAACTTTTTTTGTAGTACGCTTTGCCGTTTTTTTTGCCTGGTTTAAGTTCGACTGGTTCTTGCGTCTAACATTTTTTTCTTTTCGGCGGGTGTTATGGTGTGTCTTGTATGTTTTCTCTTGGTTTAGGCGAGGTTGAAATAGCTGCGATGACCAGTAAGTCATTAAAGTTTCCCATGGCAATGTTTATATCGTTAGCCTCTGTAATGTTGACCTCCGGTCGATGTGCGAACTATTTATATAGTACATTTTGAATTTCAACCAGCTACTGAAGATGTCCGTTGGAGTAGTCAATCTTGAGCCCCAGTAGGTATATTTGGCATTAAAGTCGCAGGCGACCATAAAACGTTGACCCAGGGTTGCAGACAAATGTTTGTACATATCTGCCGAAACGTTATTGTTTGGAGGGCAATATATTTAAGCGATGACTAAGCTTTCTTTGTCGAGGTCCACACATACAGAGGTTGCTTAAATTTTTGCAGTGCTATATCCATTTGGAACATAATGACAAATCCGCTTGTTATAATAATAGCAGTTTCTCCTCGACTTCTGCCCAAGGGATGTTTTATGTCATAAACTTCACAACCATTTATTCTGAAATTATGTTTATTTGTTAAATGGGTTTCAAAAACTAGCATAAGATCAATTTCTTATTTTTGCTAGGAAATGTTGTTATTTGAGATTATCTTGGCTTATACTGGGGATATGTTATTCAGGGTAGGTTCAACATGGATTCTCCTTAGAAAACGCTTGCGTATCTTAGTTTCGTGGTTGTTGTTCTGGGCAAATGAGAGTCATTTGGCGTATGCGAAACTATATCTGCGCATCAAACAAAATAAACAACAGAAATAAAATGTTCTAAAATCCAAGAATAAGCAATTCCAGCAATTTATGGCAATAAACATACTTGACAGGGATATGCAATTAGAAGTGCCAAGTTCATTTATTTATGGAACACATTATTTCAGAAAAATGTTTATTATAACGGTCGTTGCTGTTCAATGGAAATTGGCCAATTCTGGAATCTGGATTAACAAATTCAGCCATTATAATTTTTGGATGGCAATGAACATGTTGACAGGAATATGGTATTGGCTTATTCTTGGATTTTGGAACATTTTATTTATGTTGTTTATTTTGTTGTTAAACACAAATATTATTGAACTTGAACGGTATTCCTCTGTAATTTGTTTGTTTAATGTAGTATCTTTTAGGGGCCCTGTTTGTTTCTCTTCAATTTATGAATGAAAATTTAAGAAAATTTGATTTATGTGATAAGTACAAATTTCGTCAGTTTAGCCGCCTTTGGAAAGTGTTAAAATGAGGCTAAAATCATTTCTGATTTTTTTCTCTCGAGTAATCTGGTTTTATTTGGTTTGTTTCCAAGGCGAAACTGAGCGCTAATTATCACAAATTACGATTAAGGTCGATTTATATTATCCGTTAGTTTCAGTTCCTTTACGTATCGTGTCAGACCAAAAAAACATTATTACATGTATTTTTCATAGGAGTATTTATATTATCCGTTCCGTACTTGTAGCAACTGAACAGAACGGATAATATAAATTCTCCTACGAAAAATACATGTATTAATGTTCTTTTTTTTGTCTGACACGATACGTGAAGGAACGGATAATATAAATCGACCTTTAATCGGTATACAAAGTTTCAGTTTGAAATTTGAGAGTTTCCGTGCTGAAGTTACCCACACGGTATTGTCGTACAATATATTTCTGAAATCTTACAACTTTTGAATATATATTCATCTATCCGTTCCCGGTCTTGATTTGGACGAATTATTATTGGGTGAATGAGTAATATACTCATAGTCCGAACAGCATGTCAATTTTATATAAGTTAATCAAAATAAGTTTTACTGTGTGGTATAATATTTCATTGACACATCACTATGTCGTCAACTATCCGGAGTTAAGCAAAATTTTAGATAATTTTTAATTAAAACCATTCACGGTTTTTGATAGAATTATTTAGCAAATCACGGAATAGAATGTTTTTACTCGGTGGGATTTACTAATTAGGTAAAGTGAAAGAGTTTTTTGCAGAAAGACAAATTGCCCATTGTGTAAGCAACTTTACTAAGATAGAATTGATGTGTACTTGGTATTGGAAGATAAATTAAAGGACACGGTTCTTAAAGCCATTCGCAACTTGCAATATAACCATAACTAATATTTACCCCCCAACCAATCAAATTTAGCACAAAAATCGTTTGCGATAAATGTCACACAACCAAAACTATGTTAGCGCAACACACATGGTAATATGACAAATACAAGATTGCACCCAATTGCATGCATGACATAGTTATTCCTTGTACATACATACATAATAATGTTTATGTTGGCATGAAATTAATGTTGGTGACTGACATCAGTACCATTCTTTTTTCCTAACTGTATGCACAGAAAAGTATTTTTGTTTTGTGTCTGTGGGAATTTTTTTTAACGATTAAGTAATTTAGTGCAAATTAATTTATACCATACACAATTACTACATAGAACATGACAATTGTTACTGTCTTCGCGTCTTTGAAACAAACACACACACGAACAACAAAAAAACAATAAGAAGCGATGCTCAAATTGAATTAATTTATAGTTTATTAAGATAATTATGATGTAATTACTTATGTTGATGGAAGATGGTGTGTCACGCGGTGTATAAACTGTTATGCCATTGTGACGAGTTTATTTGTTACAGTTCTATATGCAAATATTTTCACTTTGTTGACTTCCAGGCAATTTTGATTTTCTCACAATAAATTACAATTAAATACTTGTATATAATTTGATGTGATGTGGTAACGACTTCTCTTGCGGGGGGTCATGATTAATCATTGAACTTAAACGAGTAATTAACTTGTGCCTTATATATGCATATCACAACCAATTATCGACGCAGACCTACCTGCGCTGTAGGTTGAATTAATCATTTGGCGCAAATATTTTATTTTTCTAAATTGATTTCTTTCGTATATACGTAATTAATGAATCATAAAAGCCATTAGGGAGATATAATGCTGCGAATGAATCATATTCAACGTGGTATAAGATTAATGAGATGAATCTTTAAATTAACCGCACATAGGGGCTTGCATATGCGCTAATCTAATCAAAATTAGAAATAACATTTTTAGTGAGAAAGTAATGAGATAATAATTTTTAACCGAGGTCTTAATATTGCGTTAAAATAATTTTGGTAGATGACAAAATCTTAGTTAGCCGGATTTCTAATGCACACAGTAACAACTTATGTTTAGTACTTGGGTAATTTTATTCGAAGCAGCGCGCGAAGAATTTAAATCAACCTTGGGACTATAAAGAATACACATATAGAAAAACGGTAGAATATTATGTGAGTTTAAGCAAGAAGACATCTCAAATGGTAAATATTATATATATAAGGTGAACTTATCGCTGTATATAAAATTATTTTAATTAAATAACAATTATTATTATTTTGAAAGTAAATCAGAATCGAATTTTTGCTTTGTAGATATATGTAACGGATGCGGCATGTCTGAGCAGTTTATTATACTGAAATTAATCGACCTTACACGATTATTTTGTTGTATGTAGATTTTTTGAAAATAGTTACAGTTAATCGTATTACTCGGCGTAATACTAAAAAACTATATTAAGAAGGTTACTAGGCTTTCTAATGATGGTTCATGTTTATATACGAAATCCGTGGAGGATGATTGCGATCGAACAATTTATTGGTTCTCATATATTTTATATTCACATACGGTTATAAGATTAAAGCTTTGTTGTGAGAACTTTTTTTTGTAATAAAAATTTTGATTTAGATTTGTAAATTGAGCCTTGAATGCCATGGTGGTGATTTAGTTATAATTTAGAATTTATCTGACGCATTTATCACGACTCACGAGTGTTTGACAAATGTCTTTTATATCTTTTCCGCTTATTATTAACAAAAATGTTAATTTTTTATGTTTTCCGTGAAAAAGGAAAAATTTTACGTTTTTAAAAGTTTAACATTTCATCTTACTGCCCATTTATTTTAACTCATTTTCATTTTTTTCTTAATAGAAATCTACATGCCATCCTCTACGCTACATCCCATGTAGGAATTTGGTCGCATCAATGAGCTTACATTTTCCAATTTGTTTTCTAATTAATGGTTGATAACATCATTGAACTTTAGCCGGATCTTAAAGCTACTGAAAGAGGTACACTACTGCTGGATGGCGTATTGGCATGAATGGGGGGATGATCTTGTTTTTATCTTGCATTTTTTATTTTATGTTGTTCCCATGCGGCCATCCAAAGTTGTACTAACTCAAGCAACTCAACAATGTTTGTTAAAAATTTCAAATCCGTTATCTTTTTCGTTGAGAATTTGTGTTAAAACTCGCACAGTTGGATTACTGATTTTAACTCTGTCTTTGGAGTCGGAAATGTGCACTCGTTAGCAACTAATCGACTCAAACCTTCAGCGCACATAGATAGGCTATTTTCATAAGACATTGCTTTTTTGAAAGGTTGATATTTTTACTTCAAAATGACACGATTTTCATAAAAATTGGCTTAGTACTTTTTTACAATGAATTTTGAATCAAAACGCAACCAAAATTTATGATTATAAAATAAATATTGGGGATATTTAAATTTAATTTACAAGAAAAAATTCAAGCAAAACAAGAAATAATTTTGAATTTTTGACTTTTTGATGTAATTCAATATTAAATAAGTGTAATAAAAACACATCTGACTTCTACAATGTTCGAGACCGGAAGAGGCCATTTATTTATTAACAACATTTGACATTCACATTAACAATACACTGAGCCTAACTATACATATAAAGGTCTATTCACACCAATAGACCCACTTTGACAGACAAAGGTCTATTCAGACCAACACTTTCCTTGAATAGACATTGCATGTCAACTGAATTTATTTCAATTATGATTATGGCTAAATGAGACCAAGTTGTTTGGATTGCTTTCGTAAGTATGTCTGCTAGCATTTCATTAGTTGGTTTGTATTGAATACCGATGAAACCATTATCGATTTTCTCACGAATAAACTTTGATTAGATTTAAATATGTTTAGTACGCGCAGATGATGCACCATTGACTGCCAATTGTATTGCGCTTTTGTTATCACAGTACAATACCATCTGTATTGCACTCCTGTATTGCACATACCATCGACATGAATTCTGCTTCGGTTATCGAAAGTGCAACAGTGGGTTGACGTTTTGATCCCCAAGAAACAGCTGCACCCTGCATGATAAAAAAACATAGCCCGTGATCGATTTTCTTTTGTAATCACTAGTCCAGTCTGCATCTCAACCTTTGATCACTAGCCCAGTCTGCATCTCAACCTCTGATTTAATTCGAAGATTTCTCTAGACCACCTTTTTGTCGATCGTTGCTTTCAAATATCGCATTACGCGCTTTACTGCTGCCCAATGTGCCTTTCCAGGGTCTTTGCTATATCGACTCAACAGATCTACTGCATAGCAAATATCCGGTCGAGTTATCTGCGCTGCGAATAACAAACTGCAAACTATTGCTTGCATATATATGGTACGTTTGACATCTCTTGTCGTTCATCACACGACTTTGGACACATGCTCGATGAAATTTTCCGATTTAAATCCAATGGTGTGGCAATTGGATTGCAATCATTCATACCGAAACGATTTAGAATTTCTGATATGTACTGCGACTGGTCAATTGAAATTGTACCAGCTACCCTGTTACGATTGATACGAACTGCCAATGCGGACGAAACATCACCCAAATCTTTCATCTCGAAGTGTTTACATAACTCGTCCTTTAACAATCGTTCTCGGATTTCGTCATTAGAAAAATCAATACGTCATTAATATAAATAGCAACAAATATCATTTTGTTACAATTCACCATATAGTAGATGCATTGGTCGGCAATCGAACGTTTCAGGCCAAATTTTACCAGCACTGTTTGGAGAAATAAAACCACATACTTAATACTTTAACATAATTTATTAAAGAAACCTGCAATCACAGAATTGAACGGGTTAGCCAGTTACAGCAGCACATCAACAACCTAAAATTAAATAAAAACATTAATGATACAAAACATCATTACACATATAAGCACGCCATTCAGTTTCTCCTTTCATACACGACTTGATTGCTTTGAGCCGTATAACGATTTGTGTAGATTGCAAACTTTGCTCGAATCATTGATAAATTCTTCGGGTTGACACATGTGTATTTCTTGGTTGACACAGGTGTATACAATGTGAGAAAACGTTTCATGGTAGTCGACGCCATGCTGTTGCGAAAAACCTTTCACTACCAATCTCGCCTTGTATCACATAACTTTACCGTCTGCATGGCTCTTAGTTTTAAACACCTACTTGCTTTTAATCGGTGTTTTGTCACGAGGTAAACCGACCATAGTCCAAGTTTGATTGTCATGCAACGATTTCATTTCTTTACACATTGCTTTTCTCCACAAATAAGCATTTGGACTCGACAATGCTTCTGCAACGGTTCCAGGATCACCTCCTATAATTTCCTTTGTCAAGAAATTATAACGTATTGTATCCATATTTCGGATATACGTTCGGAAGAACGAACTTCTATCGGAAATTCTACAGCCTCATCAGGAACATATAATTCATCACCATCACTGCCTGATGTAACGTTACTCTCAGATATGTCATTAACGATATTTTCAACAGTTAAATCCTTCACTTCAGTTTGATCACCAGACTTCTCAACGAATTCAGCATCACGCACGCCACTTTAATTTATATTTGCGTCAACTTCATCTTCATCACTGGTCAAGATCACTGCCGGCGAAAACGAAGAATTAGTACTTACATTTATATATGTTCAATTACCTTCGGATTTGGCTTTTCAGGAAGGCTTGACTCCATAAACAAGACATCTCTGCTCAAGCATAATGCATTCAGTTGACTTCTAGTCGAGCTTCCCCGTTTTTCCTTTGGCACATGTGCGATCGCTTTGCATCCAAACACTCGTAACATGGTCAAATCTGGTTTCATTTTGGACCACAATTCATCTGGTGTAATCGATCGCTCATTTCTGCAAGGTATTCGGTTTATCAAATACGCTGCCATTGATATGCTCAGCAACATCATTTATTCGGGTGTATATGGTGCTGTTTTTTGATGTACAGTTTCGCTTTTCGCTAAAAAATCGTCAAATTATTGATTCCAATACTCCGTTCTATTATCAGTAAGCAGAATTGTGGTTTTTCTTGAGCACTGATTTTCGACAAGAGCTTTGAGCTCCAAAAAAAACGTTGAAGACTTGACTTTTTCTTTTAATGGAAAAACAAATAGTTTTCTGCTATAATCGTCGACAAATGTAACGAAATATTTCGCACCACCAATTGATTGTTCTTGCAATGGACCACAGACATCGGAATGAACCAAATCGAGCCAATTTTCAGCACGATTACCAACATCTTTAAATGAAGCGCGAGTTTGCTCCCCTTTAATGTATACTGTGCATTTGTTGTTGCTTCTTTGGCCCCAATCTACACCAATTACTACCTCACACACCTTTTTTAAATTTTCATCACAAATCTGTCCCAAGCGCCGATGCAACTAATTATTGTTTATTTTGCCACTCAATGCCGTTACAATCATTGAAGTTTCGTTTTTAATTTCATAGTTCGGTAATACACAATTCAGCCGATACATGTCATCAATTAATGTCGTTATTTTTTGCGTTGAAAATTTTGCAATTTTCTTTATCAAATGCAACACGATTGCCGTTTTTGACCATCTGGCTTACAGAAAGTAAATTCGCGCACAAACCCGGAATATATTGAACGTTCGTTAACGTTGCATTTGTTTTTGACGATTTATTCAATAGGGCTATGTTTACTTCACCAACACAATCGATTTTCAATTTTTCTTTGTTCGCAACAACAACTTCTTTGTTTGACGGAATTTTGATGTTTTTATTAACAATCGACTTAAATTTTTTCATGTGTGTCGACGCACCTGAATCAATGAACCAATCATTTGAATTTGAATTATTCACCAGGAATGTCGTATACAAAAGGTTTTCATTGTTTTTAATTTTGTCCTTTTTCTTTGGACAATTTCTGGCGTAATGTCCCGTTTCACCGCAAGGATGGCACATAAACTTGAAATTTGTTTTATTTTTGTTTGAACGATTGATGTTCCACTTTGTTAACATTGCACTATCACTGTTTTTGAGTCGTATTTCACTTCTTGCAATAGCAATGTTTTCACTGAATCCGTTGTAAATTTTATTGTTGAATTTTTTACTGCCATTACAAGTGGTTTGTAATCATCAGGCACCCCAGCCAACATTAGCGATGCGATTATTTTATCGGTTATCTCCAAACCAGAATTTTTACTTTGATTGAAATCATAACCATACGATTCACATATGATTCCATCGAATCGCAATCAGACTGCTTCAATTCGACTAGCTCTTTCAGCAAGGTTACTCGTCTATATAACGGGTGATTTTTTAAGAGCTTGAGAACTTTTTTTTAAAAAAAAACGCATAAAATTTGCAAAATCTCATCGGTTCTTTATTTGAAACGTTAGATTGGTCCATGACATTTACTTTTTGAAGATAATATCATTTAAATGTTGACCGCGGCTGCGTCTTAGGTGGTCCATTCGGAAAGTCCAATTTTGGGCAACTTTTTCGAGCATTTCGGCCGGAATAGCCCGAATTTCTTCGGAAATGTTGTCTTCCAAAACTGGAATAGTTGCTGGCTTATTTCTGTAGACTTTAGACTTGACGTAGCCCCACAAAAAATAGTCTAAAGGCGTCAAATCGCATGATCTTGGTGGCCAACTTACCGGGCCATTTCTTGAGATGAATTGTTCTCCGAAGTTTTCCCTCAAAATGGCCATAGAATCGCGAGCTGTGTGGCATGTAGCGCCATCTTGTTGAAACCACATGTCAACTAAGTTCAGTTCTTCCATTTTTGGCAACAAAAAGTTTGTTAGCATCGAACGATAGCGATCGCCATTCACCGTAACGTTGCGTCCAACAGCATCTTTGAAAAAATACGGTCCAATGATTCCACCAGCGTACAAACCACACCAAACAGTGCATTTTTCGGGATGCATGGGCAGTTCTTGAACGGCTTCTGGTTGCTCTTCACTACAAATGCGGCAATTTTGCTTATTTACGTAGCCATTCAACCAGAAATGAGCCTCATCGCTGAACAAAATTTGTCGATAAAAAAGCGGATTTTCTGCCAACTTTTCTAGGGCCCATTCACTGAAAATTCGACGTTGTGGCAGATCGTTCGGCTTCAGTTCTTGCAGGAGCTGTATTTTATACGGTTTTACACCAAGATCTTTGCGTAAAATCTTCCATGTCGTCGAATAACACAAACCCAATTGCTGCGAACGGCGACGAATCGACATTTCACGGTCTTCAGCAACACTCTCAGAAACAGACGCAATATTCTCTTCTGTACGCACTGTACGCATTCGTGTGGTTGGTTTAATGTCCAATAAAGTAAACTGAGTGCGAAACTTGGTCACAATCGCATTAATTGTTTGCTCACTTGGTCGATTATGTAGACCATAAATCGGACGTAAATCGCGAAACACTTTTCGAACCGAACACTGATTTTTGTAATATAATTCAATTATTTGCAAGCGTTGCTCGTTAGTAAGTCTATTCATTATGAAATGTCAAAGCATACTGAGCATCTTTCTCTTTGACACCTTGTCTGAAATCCCGCGTGATCTGTCAAATACTAATGCATGAAAATCCTAACCACAAAAAAATCACCCTTTACAAGCCGCTATCTTCAAAAACCCTGGTCAAGGCAGTCCACGCCTCTCTCGCTGTTTTTGCGTTTGCTATTGCTATATATGAGTAATTTTGCGTCTCCAACAACAAAATAATCTTGATCTTGCCTTCAGATCGTTCGTCTTTGTCACATCATTAGCATCTTTAGCCAATTCATTTTCTACATGTGACCACAATCCTTTGATCACCAAATATGATTCGGCTGCAATTTTGTCAAAGTTCTCACGACCTTTCAATTTTTCTATTAATATGTTTGATGAAGCCATATTAATATAGGTAAACGTAATTAATTGCAAAAGAAAAATGTTTTAACAAAATTACAAAATAATTGCTACAAAATATTCAGACACTTGTTACTTTTTATTCTGGCGCCACTTATTTATGGAAAAATCTGGGCCCATAACCTGATGTAATTTGATATTAAATAAGTGTAATAAAAACACATCTGACTTCTATAATGTTCGAGACCGGAAGAGGCCATTTATTTATTAAATACATTTGACATTCACATAAACAATACACTGAACCTAACTATACATATAAAAGTCTATTCACACCAATAGACCCACTTTGACAGACAAAGGTCTATTCAGACCAACACTATAGATGGCAAATTTGTAAGAATCACAACAAACAGTTTTGAACGGATGAGATTATTGATTTGAAAAAATCAGTCTTCTCATCAGGTCGCGGTAACTGGTTGTATTGTTTACATTGGAATATTGTCTATATAGAACAATACCATGTAGTTGTACTACTAGCGAATTACAGCGTGGCGTACGAAATTCTATTCTTTCACATTTTCATCTATGTTCTATTCTCCTAACTAACTTTTCGTATTTACCAATTTTTTATATTTTTACTTTGATTTTTCGATTGTAGTGGTGTTATTTTGATTGTTCCGTATATTGGACAATTCGAGAGTACTGAAAATAGACCAATATACGGAACAATCACAATAACACCATTACAATCGTCAAACCCAAGTAATAAAAAAAATAATAATAAAATTTTATTGGTTAATAGGTATGTACATACTTAGTATTGCCTCCCTTGCGTCTACAGCAGTTCTCATGCGGCTCCCCATAGACCTTGTTAAGGTTTTCACAAATCGGACTCTCCGTTTTAGTTTGTCCCATAGATGCTCAATTGGATTCATGTCTGTACTGAGCGCTGGCCACTTCATCTTACATGATTCGAGCTGTGTGACAGCTGGCAATGCCATGCATCAATATGAAGTTTTGCCCTTTATATCCTGCGTAGGGGACTACATGATTCAAGAGAATGTCCTCGAATACGAAAACAAGATCTCTCTTTCCGTCAAACGATAAGCCAGCTCACATCATGCACGAATTGCCACCGTACGAGACTGTTTCAGCAAAACAGCACTGCGGAAGACCAAGCCTCTCCTCTCACTACCCGCGGAGACATATTCTGCACTCGTCTGTGAATAGAACGGACCGCCATTGCTCGATGCTTTCAATTGTGGGCCTCTAGAGGGCACTCTTAGAGTGCGGTTTCACCGAAAGTTCGCTTTTTGAGGCAATTGCTTTAATTTATTGCAGTTTTAAAGGCTTTATGTCATTATCTGCAGCGACTTATGCAACGCTGCCCCCGTCAACTGCCACCTATTACCTTTTACACTATTTGCCTAAGGCTCTTGGCGAAACACACTTACACTTAATAAACACATTTTATTAAACACTTGTTTTTCTATTTTGCAAAAGATTTTTGAATATTTTAATACTACTTTTAATGATAGAGTACCGTTAAAATTTGAGCAAGCTGCGTCATTTAGTTGTGTTTGACAGCCATTTAAAGCAGACGACCTCGTTCATTTTAACGACAATGAAAAAAAGTGGTTTTCCTGTGCTGAATAAGCATTATTTTTGGCGTAAAAGAACCTTCACTGAAACCAAGGGTAGGTTTGAAATTTACTCTGGGGACTTAAAAATCCTATGGGAACTCTGCATTATCAGTTTCAATGGTAAAGACGTGATAACAGAGTTCTGTTGTGGTCGTACCACCACAAGTAACGCCAAAGGTCGCCCAAACGAGGTCGTCACGCCAGAAACCGTCGTAAAAATCCATAGAATGATATTGGACGGTCAGAGAATGAAAATGTGAGATGTGGTTGAGGCTGTAGGCATCTCAACTATGAGCGTATACATCACATTTTGCATGAATGGACATGAAAAAGCAATCCGCGCGATGGGTGCCACGATTGCTCACATTGAACCATAATCACATCCGTGTAACCACTTAAAAGTGGTGTTTGTCGATGTTCAGCTGCAATCCGTTTTCATGCCGTTTCGTATTGGGCCATCACAACACACCAGAGACCATAGAACAATCAATACAGTGGGTTTTTTTTGGGTGAACGTGCATCAAGAAGGCCTAAGTGGGTCTGTCGGCCAACAAGATCATAACCAAACCACAGTTTTTTGGGATGCACGCGGTGTCATTCACATCGATCACCTTGAAAAGAAAAAAAAATGGCAAAAATCCATCAATTGTGCTACAAAATGCTACCCCATCCAGCAAAGTCTCCAGATTTAGCCCGCTGCGACTATTTCCTTTTTCCAAACTTGAAAAAATGGCTGGGCGGTAAGAGGTTTGGGTCTAACGAAGAGGTCATCACTAAAACAATCTCCTATTTTGAAGGCCTTGAGAAAACTTATATTTGGAAGGAATAAAAAATTGGAAAAACCCTGGACCAAATGTATCGACCTTATAGGAGAACATATTCAGAAATAAAGCGCCGAAAAAAATATCTTTTATTGAAAAAGTCACTGACGTATCAACCTGCCATCGTACAATATCAAAAAATACTGTTCCTTAAATTGGTAAACGGAAGTGTATCTACGAACTACTAGCTATTCAATACAGAAGTTGTATCTACTTTAATAAATTTTTCACAACTGTGCCTCGCCTATGAAAAATTTTGACCTTGAGAGTTTAGGAGATTTACAAGTACCATTCGATGTTTGCCGTAGTAAAAAAAAATTATTTTTAAAAATCTGTGTGTGTGTGTGTGTAAGGCTGTATATGAGTAGTGGAATGGAATGCAGACTAAATGTCGGTTGGTTCTCTATAGGCCAACCAGATTGACTGATCGGATCGAAACTTCACTTAAACTTTTTCTATAAATTGGGCTCAGTGATTTTTACCAGAAATCGGTCCATTGGAATGGCAGCTCTCATAAAAGAAAGAATAATAAATCATTCATGGAAAAAATTCCTATATGAAATAAAGATTTTAAATTAATTTATACCGGATTTTTGCAATTGTACCGGTCCAGATGAGGTTTACGAAATCAATGAATTGAGCCTCAAATTAGGACTGATTAGGGTGAAACTTCATACATGCTATGCTCCCTGTAGATTTTATGTTTTATAGAATGGGAGAGGAATTACTATCTTTGAGGTTACGAGTGGTGTCCAGCTCGATTGCACCTCCTCCTCAACAATTCAATGTCATAGTCCCAGCGGTAGGCCGCCGAAAGTCGTTTTGCGTTTAAAATTTTTAGGCAATATGACTGGGTTGCCCTAATGTTAGCGGTGCACGTCAAGTTAGTTTTTGATGCATGAACCTGTAAATGTTCTTGTCCAACTATTTAGTCTTCCATCTCGCGTTTTGAAGAGAGCATGAGCGACTCCTAGAGCATGATCGATAACACAAAACAACAACCAGAACTGGGAATGCCTGTAGTGGAGATTGACCTCTTCTAATTGATGATGTGCTATATACACACACTATATACATACCACAAGCATTGAAATTTTCAAAAATTATTGTGAAATTCTGATCTCTCGCATAGAAAATAAAATAACCCTGGAAATGAACGAATTCTTAAATTTACTCGTTTGGAGGGGCACAACAACTGTAGATCTGGATTCCAATGAATTTTTCTAAAACATATCCGACGAAATTTTGCTGAGTTTTCTTAAATGATTAAGCCATAAACCTAAGATAGCAGCCTCGCCGCTATTGTCACTATAGTCCACAAATCATCAGCCAAGTTAATATTGTGGTAACTTAAAATGGCGACGACTGAATTCAATTCATGTTTTCTGTACGATATGGGCTGCTTCCTAACTTTTGGTGCATCAGCATGGACAGATCTGTTTGTTCCTAAAATTGTTTACCTTGTGGCGAAACTTTGTAATACTTGAAGCAATGGGTTGAAAAGTCATTATCGCATTTTTACGAAATTGATCTTTGACCAGATTTCCAGGTTTTATATATCATCTTCCTGGGTTTACCACTTCACGAATAGGAGAAATTCGTATTGGCCTAAACCCGCTATGAGCGCCCTGCCAACACAAGCCATTTTTCAGGCACCAGCGGTTGGTACAGGTCTAACCCGCTTTAACTAAACTCTGATTAGACGATACCCTATTTTGCCAAATCCGATTGTACGAAAAAAAAAGTATCCGATTTTACGAAAGCTAAAAAACTTGAAAAATTATTGCGTGTCAAGTCACCGTAAGTTACATAACCTCTCAGAATAGGCAGAGTTTATGGTGGCGGCACATTCGGCACTGCATTCTAAATGAACTCCAATAAGGAAAAAATGCTTCTAAAGTACGGGAATCAATTTATAGTGTTCTTGGTGCCGACGTTGTCGCTTATGAAACATTTAATTATTTGTACAAACGTTTTGGAAGTGGTTATTTCAATCTTAGTGACCAGCCGCGTCCTGACAGCCGCGAAAGTTTGAAGATGTGGTATTGTAAGCTCTACTGGAAGAAGACTCAACGTAAACGCAACAATAGCTCGCAGTTCAGGTATGGAGTCACCCAAACACCCAGTTCTAAGCGATTGAACAGAAAGGGAAAAATTCAAAAACTTGGAAGATGAGTACCACATGTGTTGACCGAGCACAACCTAGGTCAGCGTATTAACACGTGCATTTCACTGCTTACCCGGCAATAAAAAACGGAATTCTTGTGGAAAATTGTGGCTGGTGATAACAAGTATATTTTTTACGAGAACCCCAAACGTAAAAAGTCGTGGATAGACTCCGGGACCAGTACAACGACGCCGAAATAGAAAATCCACTTAAAGAAAGTTCTTCTATATATCTGGTGGGACATGAAGAGTGTGCTTTATTACGAACTCCTGGAAACTGGTCAGACGGTAGCTGTGGAACGTTACAGCCGACAATTGAAGAAACTGAGCGAAGAACTTGGTCAGAAGTGGCCATTTACTGGGCAAGGAAGCAGGTAAGTCATACTGGTGCATGACAACGCTCGACCTCATGCTACTCGCGTGACTCGGAAGAATCTCTTGAACTTGAGATGGGGAGATTTCCCGCGCGCGGCATATTCACCAGACTTGGCCACATCCGACTACCATTTGTTCCGGTCAACGCAGCCCGTCTTAGTAGATAAACAATTCAAAACGCTGGAATATGTGCGTAAATTAATCGATGTCCTTATCGCGTTGAAGCCAGCAAGTTGTCAATTTTTTTATATAAAATAAATTTGCTGAAAAATCTGTAAAAATTGAGTAATAATAATATAATTTTTAATTATGTACTTTTAAATTTTTAGTTTTATTTTAATAAATTCGAAATTATTGATAAATATTTCTTAGATATTTCCTAAAAATTGAAGATTCAAAAACCCTTTTTAAAAAATATCCGATTTAACGAATGCCCGATTTTACGAAAGCAAAATTGTATGTGCCTTTCGGTAAATCGGGTTAACACTGTATTGATTTGTATTTTTATTTGTGCTACCTCTGCATTTACAGCAGCAAGTACCTAGATCTATAATTATTTGCAAAATCTCTCCACAGGGATAAGGACCAGTGCTTTTGATCAAATTTAACTAGTGTGCTTCAGCTGGCCTTGATGGTCTTTTTTAGCCTTCGTTATCCACTTCTTAATTAAAAATCGCTTTAGTGTTTTTACTTATAATATAAAGGGTGGACGTGTCACCTTGCTTATACTTAGTAAAGAAGATGCAACCGCTCTTCTGCATTTCCTCGAGTTTTGTTATTTCCTTTTTAATTGCCTTCTTTCCAGTATTTTGGCTGGCTGGTATCAGCATTATCAGAAGGTGAAAGATAATATGATGGTATCTGGGTCTTCAAATTGCAAGAAGATGTCAATGCCTCGCAATGTCTTGAGATTGGGAGAATTGTTTCTGCATTGAATAGTGTGATATTTGTGTATTGGATCTAAACGCATTTTAATCATTCAGGCAGGATTACAGGATGTAAGCGTATACAGGTCCACAACAAAATTAGTTTGCAGGGATTATCGCTTGGTCATAGTTGTGTAGGAGTAGTATTATTTAAGGAAAATTAACTAAACTGTTGGAATGTGAAGGTTTAATAAATTAAAACAAATGCTGTTATTAAATTTGGAAAACTAGTTACGAGTCGGATTCTGTGAACTGTGTTTGTAAAGCAGAAAGAGGCATGCTTTATCAACACCAGAAAAACATATAGCTCTCCTTGTAAAGAGAATAGTTTCGAGAAGGTTTAGATGGAAAAATTATAAATTGTGGAAGACCAGGATCTTCAGGTTACGACAACTTAGTAATGAGTGAGATTTTTGCAAAGGAATCAAGCAATTATGACGTGTGTCCTGTTCAATGTCAACTGCCGCTTATAACTATTGTGGATGCCCCTGTATTAAGATTGATGTCATACAGTGAACATTTTTGTTGGAGTTTTGAGGACTCTTTGTGGACGGCCAAAAACCACTGGGATCTCTTAATTCATACATATAGCTTAATTAGGAAGTTTTATACCGATCAAAATATACCCATGTGTGTTTTTTGCTAAAATCGTCGTTTCCGTTTAAATTTTGGAAAAATGTTCTGGACCGGTATTGTTGCAAAATTAATTTAGAACGTTTTAGTCTATTGACGGTTTTCTCGTAAATGATATATTTTTTAATTTTTCAGAAAAAGGAAAAGCTCCTATATGGAAGCAGCTCCGGTGGACAGATTTCGATCAAAAATCACTTGGATGTACCAATTTAAGAAAAAAGTTTAAGTATGAAGTTTTTCCTGATTAGTCAATCCATCTTGCCTTTAGAGAACCAACAGATATTTAGTCAGCATGGCATCACATACATATACAGATTTTCTGAAAAAAGTTGTTTTTTACTTCGACAATATTGATTGGTAAATCTGCAAAAATTTCCAGGTCAAAATTTTTAATGATTACTTTAATTTATTTTACTACGTAAGCCCAGTTTATTCATTGGGGTGTTAGTTCCATAGTAAGTGGAATGGTTTTCAAGGTCCAACAGTCGATGATTACTTAATCTAATTCGCGATATATGAAGTGTCAGATTTTTGAAATGCATGATGATACAATACAATGGCAGCATAATACTTTAATTTGTGAGAGATTATAATTCCGGCACCTGGTCTTTTATGGAGGCAATGGCGCCTCTTAGCAATTCGATGTTGTTGATCTTGTAAGTGTTGTTGAAGTGCAACTTATTTTGGACACGCCACTCATGGTTATTTATGGCCTGGTTTAACCGTTTAGTATATCTCGTTTCATTGATGGTATGTCACATTTTAACGAGTATATTAGAACTACTTATGACATCTGTAAAACTGCCATGTATGGAATTTTACTTTTTGCATTAAATATTTATGAATATATGAATTCAGATTTAAATAGGTTTAATCAAATACTGAAATATGATGATGAATGATCTTTACTATCTCGAATTTCCCTGATGCTTCTCAAAATATGGAGTATGTTGAGAAGGAAAGGACAATTATAGGTTAGATATTTAAACTGCGGTACATTTTTAACAGCGTATATTTAAAAAAAAATAATATAATTTTGAATATTTCGTCGTCGTCTTTCTTGTTATTCGACGTCGTCTTTTTTGTTATTCTGATCTTATTATAAAAAATAAAATTATATGTACACTGTCAAAAATGACCGATCGTAATCAGATGATTAAAAATCCCAGCCCATTTTCTTCACAGACAGAATCTGTATGGCTCCTCGAAGTCGGTAACTCCTAGTCGGTTTAGTTGGACGAAATTACGTTTAAATAAAAACATGGTACTCACCTTCCTCCATCAAGCTTGTTCTATATACTAATCCAAATCACAAAGCTTATTCAATTAAAAAAATCAATAAATATTGTAAAAACATATTTATTTGATTCGTAATAAAAACATAACAAAATTTTATAAAATAATAATAATAACTTATAATTAATTAATTAAATTATATTATAAAATAACAAAAAAAATAACATTTTCAAGGTACATTCGTTATACACAATTAAATTTAATTTAAATTAAAATAATATAAAATATATTGCACATTATAATTCCCCATCACAATCGATTTGTAGAAGGATTATTATTAATCTTAAAGCACTCAATATAACACTTAATTAAATAAGCGTTCACAATAATTTAGAAATTTTTTTGTTTTATTATAATCTAAAATAATTTAGCAAAGACACATATCGAATTATTCAAATGAAGCTTTTTAAACCAAAAACATAATTATCGAATTTTTATTGAACAGCGCTGCCATCTATCGTACACTAGCTACGTACTTATAAAATTTTGATCATTTTTTCACGATCAGTAAAAATAATAAAACTAACACTAGTGTATTGTTTCATAGCTGACATCAGCATGGAAACCATCATCATCCGCATGATATCGAACATTTTGTACTCGACCATCGGGCAACAGTATATGATATTCACCCCGTGTTATACCGTCGACATCACGGTTTTGTGTATGGCCAAAATCGTTACCGGTATGGAAGTCACGAACACGATAACCAAATGCATATCCGGAAGCGTATTGAAGCTAGAAATATAATGGAAAATAAAATAAAAATTAATTTGGTAATAAAATTGGGTTTATCTATCGGCGAAACGAGATTAATTCGATACACGATAAAATGTAGGGGTGGTTACATTGATTGGAAGTATTGATATGAATACGCCACTAGAGTGGGTTGCATATTTATTTTACAAAATTTTCTAGTTATATGCAATAGTTTTACGAAATGCGCACTAAACCAGCAACAATTTTATTTTTTAGATTTTTGGTGGTTGGTTGGTACGTGCATGATGCAAGAGTTATGATTTTGTGTGTTCGCGAGATAATAAAATGCATACAATTAAAGTTGGTCAAGCGGTAATCAATTTTTCGTTTTTTTTGTGTGTGTGAGTAAAATGAAAATGTTTTACACGTATGAGGTTGATATGTGTTTCTCGTCAAATTTTCTAAATTAAACTTGAATTGAATTATGATGTGGTTGAATTGATTCGTTGTGGAAAATATATTCGGATAAAACTGTATGAATTATGGATTAATTAAAATTTAAATATTGGTATTCGGAGGCGAGAAGCATTTATTCACCAACGTCAAGCACAACCAAATTAATATAGTTGAAAATGGAAAGGAACGCAAGCGCCCCATGCCAATACGCCTTACTCAGCAGATCTTTAAAGTTAGCTACTGTTCAAATGTTCAGCCTCAGTGAGGTGAGGTGGAAAAAAACACTGGTGAAGTTAACATGAAGGATGAACGTAGAAAATTACCTGATATTCTGATGAAATGAAACATTGAAAAAGGCGTGGGTATATATTAACTACAGCTAAAGCAAAGAAGGTACAAATGGAATGGAAACCAGGTAAAAGCAGAAAAATCGTGGCAAGGTTCCATTAAAAAATACGAAGCCCAAGTATTATTGGATTTCTTCGAACAACTACAACCCACAATAGCAAAAAGCAATTTTTCATGTTATTACAAGACGCCAGGTCATTGAGAGGTGCTGACATTCACAGTGACTATACCAACTAAATATTTCCAGTTCCAAATTAGGCCGACCGCTGTAAAATACATCAAGGCAAAAAAATGTATCACCAACAGATTAAGAGAGGCCGACAAAAGGGAAACTGTCTCGACCAAATTATCGAAATTATCGAAAATTATAAAACAAATATTGTAAAATTACCAACTATTTAGTGGAAATTCGCAATCTTCCCAAATTTCTCATGATTTTTGAGGGAGGTCATTTTTCAAACCAAAGCTCTGATTACCTCGTGAAGTTTCCTCCTTCCTTCATAAAACTTTGCTTTATATTTATAGTTTCGAAAAATATAAAGTACAGCAATCCTATGAAAATTCAATGTTGAGTTGTTGCGGATAAATGTAATTCCTATACATCATCTAAAAAAGTGCCCTTGATTTTTAATTTAATATTTTCCAGCTTCTATGTGCTTTAATGAAGAAAGGGAAATTCAATGGGTTCCCATTTCGTTTCACTTACTTCTTCTGTTCATGTGCATTCACCCAAATTTCTGATCCGTATGCTGGCTGTATAATTTTTCTGTGACAAAATATGATAGAGTAGACGTTTTTGAGTTGGGCGATTGATTTTCTTTTCTTTTACGTAATAAAACAAATATGGACTAAATATTTTTCGCTTCTCTACAGCTCAGTCCTTGTAAAATTGCATACTTAATTGTTTCCATGAATTTCGAGATCCCAGAGATTTTTGTCAGAAATCTGTCTAACCAAGTGACAGCTTCCATAGGAGCTTTTTTTTGTTAATTAAAAAATATTCCATTTATTTGAGAAACAATAAATTTCCCTGATCAATTTTCCGAAATTTAACCGGAAATTACGATTTTGGCTTTAAAAAGTTTTTCAACAAAAATTGAGGAATCTTTATACTAAAGCTTTTCTCATACATTTGGATATCTCTGTGATTTTTTGGAACTGGCAGCTTCCATGGCAAGAAGTTATAAGTTCCCCTAATCTCTTCAATTTCTTAGAATTCTATTTATCAGTCAAAACACATGATCAACTATTGTTGAAGTTGTACTAGAAATCCTTGTAAAAGTTGTACATACACCTTATTTAAAATCATGAAACCACTCTTGCAGAAACCAAGACTAAATATGAATAAACACATTAGACGTAGATTTTGTGTAATTTATTTTAAAACTAACGAATAATTTTTGCAATCCCCTTTTTCAGAAATAGAAGAGCATTGGATTTTTTTTTTTTCAAAATCTGTTAAATTTAAAATTTATTTTCTGGAATCCAAGAGAGATCCCTCTCGAGATTATTTGCTGCAGAGCAAAATAAAGTAGATTAATTATATAAATTTTAGATCTCGAAAACGGTTCTCTGTGTATATGTTTGTGTGCATGTGCGTATAACAAGCAATTGGTCGGATGAAACTTCAAACGAAGCATTTCGATAAATATTTTGATCCCAGTGATGAGATGGCCGAAATCAACCCACCGCAGGTGATAGCTTGCACAAAGGGTTTTTAATATTTTTCAATTATTTTAATAAACGTAGCATTTATCAGAATAACATCTTTAAACGAAAGATTCTTGGATTCAAAGTGACGATTTTTTACAAAAAACTATTTTTTCTTAAAAAATTTGGCTTCTCTGGCTACAGCTCAGTCATATTAGGGATGCTTCAGCTTTTTCAATAAATTTGAAGATCGAATTGAAAATCAGTGAAATGGAAGCTTCCATAGTAGATTTTTCGGTTTAAACTTTTTCTTAATTAAATTTGCTATAAAACTGTTCCAAAATTTAATTAGAGATGTTATTAGTAAAAACTTCATTAAAATTCTTCATTTCTACGGTACCGGACTATACCGGACGTGTCAGCTAGAGTAGAAGCTTGCATAATTTTACGAAAAACAACAATAAAAAATTGCGTTGATTTCAATCTTAGATGATGCTAAGGAAAACACCAACATTGAAAAGTTGATATTTGGAATGGTTTTTCGTCGGCTCTAACTTCCCCTTCAATTGTGTGTTTTTTGTGGAAATGATCGATATCTGGTTTTGAAGATCTAAGAGCTGATTCAATGTTTGCTTGTTAGAATGTAATGTTTGCATTCTATCAAGCATATACGATTTTCAAACCGCTTACAGCCGCATCAGTGTAATAATCATAATAGCCAAAAAAGGGAGGGATGCCTATGTTATGGCAGACTTTCACCACTTTTTAATTCATTTCACTATGATGCTACATAAAATATACCCTGATTTTTGGCACAGGTGTTAGTACCACAACTCAAATGCATTACCCCATAATATCACACAAGCTGATACAAAATTTGTCGATAATGCAGATTTTTTTCAGCTAACTTCAGTGTCATAAATATATTCTATACCTAAATTGTGATAGTGAAAACACTTATAAAATTAGCAGAAAAACCAAAGTTAAATAATAAGTTCTATGCTAACACAAGTAAAATTACCTACGCTAATTTTAAATAATAGTGGTAGTTTATGAACTGTGACTACACGCCATAATTTTATGTTATAAAGGTAAAAATTTTACGTGTAACATCGCAATAATGGTGGACATTACTATCATCTCGTGTAAAGAAACCTTAAATTGAGTGAAGTGTACCAAAACTAAAGCGATCAAGTGAAATGGTGGACTAAAACCAAGTGAGGAGTTTTTCATTTTAAATACATATTTAATTAAATCTAATAACAGTTTCTAATAATAATAATTAAAGTACGAAAATTACAACATTTATATTAACTATAAAAATATTAATATTTGTAAAAACTAAAATTCAGTAAAAATAACTACTCGAATTCAAATTGAAGAATAACCTGCATTGTACGAAAAATTTTGTGATGGTCAACTAACTACGTTACGTTTATTGAAATTTTATCGATTCAATCGTCAAAGCCCAACGCTTCGTTAAAATATTGTAAGTCTTTTATTATATAATTAATTATGGGACATATACGTATATGAAATTGCCTATTTTTCTCATATAATTAAACCTCACATGTCATTAAAATAGTAGACAAATTTCTGTAAATTCAGTTTTTATTCAGTTCAATAATTATGAGCTTAAATTTCAAATTCGTGTCCTGCGAAATTATGTAAAATAGAATAACAAGTTCTATTTTGTGGGAGATGTAGCGGAGGTAGGTAGTTCGGCTGGGCATGTGATGGAACATCCATGTTATTCTTTTCTTTCAAATTTTCCTTCGAGTTGTTTTTTTTTTCTTAATTTTATTTCACGGTCAGTAATATCATATCATGTTTCAGAAACCCTACCCCAATAGCTTCATGTAATTTAAATTAATCAACTGTTTAAAATAGTAAAATAAAACTAGTTAGTGAACTCCTGATTCAAAAAAGGTCACGGAGTCACGATTCATAACTAATAAAAACAAAGTATAATACAAATTAGAAAAATGTAACATTAAAATTAAAAATATATGAATATAATTTAACAAATTTTAAAAATAACAAAATAACAAATTTTTAAGCAATATTTGCGCATGGTTTGAATATTCGACACATATTTTTCCACTTTCTTTAATATACTCTTTCTCCACTTTATATTTCTGCCAACATTTCACTCACCAGCGAACAGTTGCAAATAGCGCCCAATTTGAATGTTACAAATGGCGGGCAATTGGAGTGTTACAACCTTGAAAACGTATATGTGAATTAGGGGCGGTATGTTGTAGTTGTGAAATAGTGTACATTAGAAGTAACGCAGCATTACACGCACTACGTCAACATGATAAACTTTATTTCAAAATTGAATCCGTTAATGCAAAGTAAATCATTCTAGCATAGACTTCAACATTGTGTATGCGCTTTCCACTTTAAATCCAAATCCATTAGATTTCTTAGATATCGAAATTCATCTTTGTTACACATTTGATTACTACTGCATTCAAAAGTATGATATGTTGTCTGAAGATATGACGAAAGGGTATCCCTAAATTGAAATAATTTCATTTTGTGTCTCAAAACAAAATTATGAGGTTCCAACCAAATAGATAAATTATTTAAATCACGATCTATGCGCATGATATTATCTTAAAAACCTGGACTAGGATGTGTAAATGAAAAATCGTTAGCAAAAACAGTTAGTTATCCTCGAAATTATTGTCGAACCCTGTCACTCCCACATTAATCGGTAATTTATCACTTAATTGATGATTTACCCTTACTAATTGCGTTCGTGCATTTAAGTACGAGTACCACCAATCGCGGGTTTGGAAGTACACAATACCTTGTTCAGTTTTTTTATTTGTTCTAAAACCGTATTGGTCGGAAGAAAGAAAAATCTGTTTTGTCTAGGAAAAAAATAGTTCTACTTTATAAAGATTTTTCAAATATTTTCGAGAATACAGTAAGTAGTGAGATTCGTTGATAGATGTTCATACTTGTTTTATCATTATTTTCAAAGATATCGACATACAAAATAACATTTTTTTAACAACATTATTTTGAATACCATCCAAACCAGGAGTTGAGTTATTTTTAGAATGGTAAAATACAGTTCTCCAGATGAAAATTCCAAAAAACGATGACGAAGTTCGGATCGGGCTGTTCGTTTATTATTTCGTTGAATGTTTTCCAATTTTCACGAGCATCACTGGGAGCGTGAAGTTTCCGACAAATGGACAAAAAACCTTACAAAAGCGTAAAAGTGTATGTAATGGGTTTTCCAATAAGAGGTTTCATTTTGTTGAATGAATGTTTATTTCAATGTAAAGATGAAGGTATGTCATTAACATTTGAAAACGATATCAGCCAAATGGCCGCCACAGCTACGCTTGCAGCAACATATCCTTTTCATGAAGTTTTCCATGACTAATTCGTAAATTTGCGCCTATTTGTCATCGATAACTCCATCGAATTCCATCTTGAGGACCTGAATCGATTGTGGAGCATTGGCCTCACTTGGAAAAATATCTAAAGGTGTTAAATCACAAGATCTCGGTGTCCAATTGTGATCATCTCGTTGAGAAATCAGGAACCTTTTCTTGCAAAAATGCGATTGTTTCGTTGCTTGTGTGGCACGTAGCGCCGTCTTGCTGAAAATAAACAAAGTCCACATCAATATCGTCCACATCAAGTCCGCCGGAATGTTTAATTCCAAAGATCGTCGAGGAATCGACAAACCTGGGTTTTCGTCAACACTACGGGCTACAGCAGCAATATTCTTAGTTGTTCCTGAACGACGCACACGGTTTCATTCTTCGCATCACTAACTTGTCCCATAACAGGTCATTTTTTCCACCAGTTTCACTATTGCCGGCCGAGAAGATGCTTCACGACGACCCAAAAGTGCTTTTGTTTGCAAAATTTTAACTATTTTAATGCGTTGTTGAAGCGTGTGTTGTACCATTTCAAGTAATGGCGTAGTTTTTACTTGTCAAATGTCAAAAGATGGCAGTTTCTAAATTGGCAGCTGCCCAAATAGCACGCTATTCAAAATGAAACCTCTTATTGGAAAACCCTAAAATAAATATTCTGATTACATTTAACCTACACTCATCATGTGTAGTATGGTTCAATAGTTAATGGCAAGGTATCGTAGAGTTGTCTATGCTTAATGGTATATGAAATCATTTTAAATTTAGACAATTCTTAATGTTTTCTAATTTCCTAAAAATTATACCTTGTGTGAGTATTAACATTAATAGGAGAAATATTTTTATTTTCTGGCCCTACATTCTCCCCACTAGTCAGGTTGGCACCTATCAGCTTATTATGGAACAATATTGATAGGATTGCCTTCCATATTATGGAAGATGGCCTTTTAGTTGTTGGTGACTTGAATTAAGCTTATCTTATGTGGTCGCGCTCGGACCACCCATTACATACTATCAACACACACACTGTGAACGCAACTTTAGTCCCGGATAATAAGTTCAATTTAAAATTATTTCAGATTAACGATATTCAAAATAACTAAGAAAAGCAGCTTGATTATGTATTTTCCTCGAACGTCATTAGCATCGTCGTTATAAAAGCTAATCTAGTCTTATACACCACAGATCATTAATACCATCTTCAAATCTCGACCTTCTTTTGACTAACATTGATTTTATTGAATAAAAGTAAATGACGTTGAAATTTAGATTGGTTGTTATCACCATCAAAATTTTGAATATATTAAACAATCAGTATTTTACCCTCGCCAAAGGATCATCTTTCCAAGTCTTCCGTGGTGCAATAAAGATCTAAGAAGAAAGCGCAATTTTCGAAATAGAAATTGGCAACAATTTCTAAAAACTATGTTGATGTCAAATTACTCTCTATTACTTTAATATCGATGCAAAATTTTAAAATTAAAAAAAATCTATGACTGCCCCACCGCATAAATATTTCCGCTTCTAGAAAACATATTGAAAGATTATGGTTGTGGCTAAACTAGCTTGCCATTGTGAACTGATTTTTTAACAGTTTATTTTGTTTTGCAAAACAAATTTATTGTTGAAAGTGTACATTTACACTTTTTGTGTTACTATAATTTTTTTTTCATTATTAGTTTGTCGGAACTTCACTATAATGCATCACTACCATTGTTGTTGACCTTTTGAGAATAAAACCTTTTATTGGCTATGTCAATGGGTAGGTTAACAGATTCACACAGCGTGTTGTTATATTTTTTTCGAGGTCGACAAATATTACTTCTTTTACATATTATCTCAATAAATCATTAGGCATCCATGGCTTTAGCTTCATTGATATTTTGGCAAACTACTTACTTGAAGTGCATTTTTCAATATGACCGTCAAAAATTTTAATAAAATTATCGTTGGCCTTAGAACCATCTCTAGATGGTACCAACTTCAGATGGTTCTTCGAGATGTAGATTTTGTGTTAAAAGTAATCCCTGATAATTTAATTTCGATTAAACAGTGATCTGAAGTTTTTAACTTCAACACGCTGTACGAAACCACCGGAAATACCTTTAATCAAATCTATGCAGTACATTATCAATACAAATGGCTGTGTTATGAGCGTGTTAGAGATATGACAAAACGGGATATGGTACAAAACGCAATATTTCAAAATGCGATATTTCAAAACACGATATGGTACAAAACGCGTTATGGTATAGAATGTGCATTATGCGAAGCGACGGGAGTGCAGCGACCCAATTGATACCGATCCTTTATACTCTCGCTCCTATCGATTTTTAAATTCCTATAAACTGAAATTAAATTTCCACTTCACCCGCCCAATATAACCCGATCCTAAACTCCAGTTTTGTACCATATCGCGTTTTGTACCATATCGCGTTTTGACAAATCGCGTTTTAAAATATCGCGTTTCAAATGGGACACGGTTTAAAGATATTAGCCTATTTAGCATTGAATACAAAGGAGGCGAGCCGGTGCTAGATGCAGATGACCGATATTTTTGGATATCCTTGCATATCCTCTCATCTGAAAACCGTATACCAGACCATTATTTCAAACGCGTATAGTATTCATAATTATTACAAACTTTTTGTTGTTGTTGTTGTTGTTGTTGTTATATTTACGTAACTACACTTTGGTTATGCAAGCTCCACACAAACAAATTTTTGAAATGATCAATTAGGGATTTCAAAATTGAATTAAAACAGATTTTGCTTATTGTTATGTACATGTAGTTTAATTTGCTGTATATGTACTCCCAGCAGCCACAATTATATTCAGCTAACTAACTATATATGTATATTGGTGTTTTTGTATGTGTGTCCAGTCCATATATCTGTGCTCACTGTACAAAATTTTGTAAAACAGGTGTTGAGTTAAACTTTTAATGTTTTTTTTTTTGTACAAAATTTAATCACATGAATTTTTAGGTTTTCCAATGGATGTGTGTTTGCTATTTGGCGACAATTTGTAATGAAAAATTTGTACAGCAACAGAGCTGTACATTTTGTATAATCAATACATAAAGTGGAGCAAATAATTTTTTTTTGTGTTTGCGGGTTTGTTAATTTTAAATTATTTTATTGTTGCATAATCAAAATATTAATAATATATAAATATTTGGTTCAATGTATATTACGTATAATGGTTAATTAACAATGCAAGCATACAATGACTAAAATAAATCTTCAAAATAATATAAATATTTAAGGGGTGTGACCAATTCAGAATTAAAAAAAAAACTGAAACTCATTCCATCCCAGACATCTTCAAAAAATATTATTTTCTATAATTTTATCCAAAAATCATAAATCAAAATAACACAAAATTAGAAATAAATAAATAAAAGGCACACAATTTAATGAATTAAAAATGATAAATGATAAGCTGTTTTGTGTGATGTCATCACAAAAACTATGTATGTACATAAACCTCATCATATACATATGTACATATAATACGTCTACATGTAATATGTACATAAACAAAAATGTGGTAGTTGGAATAATATGTTTGATGACATCATTATTATTACCATTGTTATTATTTATCAGAGTTAAAAATTTATTTTATAAAAATATGTTGGGCTTTTGGATGAGTTAGAGAGATGAGCTTTTTGTGGTATATATGTGGCGATAACAATCAAAGATGAATGAGCCCTTAATTTCAATTTGTCACACAAGAAATTTTTATTAAGATTTATCGAGATGGGTTTATGTTTCTTTAACCAAATTTGAGAAATGACAAGAAGAAAATGTGTTTTTCTTTCTCTTATCATTATTTTTGGTTGATTTTTGTGGTGTACGAGCAAAAATAATTATATATAGGAAGAAGTATAATGGAGGTTTTTGTGGTTTTATGAGGTTGCCTTTTGAATTTGGAATTTTGTTGGTGTAATCTTTTTGTAAACATTTCAATTAATGGTTAATAATCTTAATGTAACTTTTATTGATCCACACTCATATCCGTTATCGTATTGAATAATTTTCATCTTTTGAGTATGTTTATGTTTAGAAAAGACTAATTAATTTATATAAATGGAAATTTAAACTGTCAAAGTAAATTAAACCATATCGATGCAACTTAAGTACCAAACTTATGGTCATGGTTATGGTTTAAGTTTTCTAGGAACACTGAATATGTTTAGACCATGGTATAGATGTTATTGGATTTAAATCAATACCAATTTAGGAAGATATTTTGATTGATATTTATAGTACTAAAATGTTAAATAAAAAAGCGCTACTGTAAATTGCAAAGATTTCAAACATAAAAAATAATTAAGAAGTATTTAAATTCGTCTGTATTAATTAATTTATTTTAAGATTTTTTTCGGCCTTACAGACAAAATATTATTTTTAATGACATTCACAATGTTTACATTTTTTTAAGTCAGATAAAATAAAGAGGCCATTTACTCACAATATATCTACCACAAAAAGTAGGAAAAATGACTCCCCCATTTTTAACCTCAGAGTACTTGTGTAAAGATACATAACCCTTACAAAAATGAGAACTTCCTTAAGTTTCTTCGAGGCAGTTTGGTTTCGTACTGATAAAAAGTTAGTCTACTACACATTCTTCTTCTACAAACACATTCTTAACTAAATTGGTATTGGCTTAGTATATATACAAACATAGTGAGAGTTTCCAGAAGTATCTGATTTGATGATATAACTCGCCGAATCGATAAGTTCCTGGGTTGTATCATTGATTAATTATGACTTAAGATAATATGTATTACTGCGAATTACAACAACCATTTTTATTTTTTGTTGCTTCTTACACATTGTAAAGAAGAACACAACTCACTTCATGTAGGTTTAAGAAGAACAAAGATAGACCCAATTAACTCAAAGCAGCTAGAAAGAATCAAAACATATTTTTAATTTATTTTTACCCACACCACTAAATATTTTAACAAAATTAAAAAAAAAAATTGAATCAAATGTATTTTCCTCTCTATCAACTGAATATATGATGAATATATGAAATATATATAACAAAAATAAATAGACAAAAACAATGAAATTGTATTTATGTTTTCATTCAGTTTTCATTTTTTCAGTCGTATTCCAACCATGTGAGTGGAGGTTGTTCATGACGTTTTAACAGATTTTACAGATCTGGCGATGGGAATTTTTTTATTTGCACTGCGACACAATTTGTTTGTTATTATTTTTTTGTTGTTGATATTTTTCGAAACAAATTAAAACTAAGGTTACTCCGTTCAACCATATATTTATTTTGTTACTGATGGTACAATTGTATGTAAGAGTAAGTGAAATGATATTTTTTTATGTAATAAAAAGTTGATACACAATACAAATGCAATTTTTATATGGGAGAAAACAACAGCAATTAAATTGCTCGGTTTTTATGTTGCTAGCAAGAAAAAACCACTCTCGCACAAAAATGCCTCTATCTATATGTGACTAGTAGAGACATTAACCAAACGTAGCGGCAAAAATCCGAGTAGTAATATCTTAATGTATTCAATCAACGGTTGTATACAATAGGTACAAAGCAAGAGTTTAATTTTTCCAGTTTGATCGTTACATCCTGATGTGCAGCGTTATCCCGTATTGTCTACAAGTCTACACGTGTATAGTCGAGAATTATTGTTTATGTTACCAATAAGCCAATTTTCCTGAATTCCTTTGTTAATGTAACCATTTGCCTTCATTTCTACGTCATATTAAACAATTTGAACCTAAATTTTAAAAAGGCAACGACATGTAATTTGAATTCACAAATTTGAACAACCAGAGGCAGGAGAAGCCGCTAGTTTTTAGTTTGCTGGTGTAATTCTGAATTTGCAAGTGACGTTGACAGTGTCAAAATAAACTTTTTTTAGTTCAAATATTTTTTAGAAATTATTATGTTTTCGAAAAGAAATACCCAAATGTTAACATCTAAAACCGATGAAAAGTTAAATTTCTCTGACAGGGGGAAAGGTTACTCTATATGGCGCTAGAGTGTGTCAATTAAAATGCATATGGCATTACAAATAAAATTTTAGAAAATGATTTAAATTTTACAATCTGGCAACTACAATTTTCTTAAAATTAATATCTTCAACTGACATTATAATAATGCAGCGCACGTGTTGCTGCTATCTAACGTTTTTTTCATCAGGAGAGACAATGGGCGTTTTCCGGTCCCGTATCATAATTAGTGAAATTATCGCCAATTTGATTTGAAAATTTCATAGTGCTTTACTTGTACATAATTTCATTGTTGGATTGCATAATGGTTAGGATTTGGTACAACGACTTTGTAATATATTTCTCAAAACTATTGGTCGATTTACAGTGGAAAGAGCCCTCAGGACTTAGGAAAGTGCATTCGGAATTAATGATTCCAAATTCGGAAAAACCAAAAATGCAAACACAGGAACTCTCCTGTCAAATCGTTTTTACATTATGTCAAAAATGTCAAATAAATTTAACCTTGATCAACATTACGTAGCTTTATTAACCGGACAAGTGGTGCAGTGGTTAAAGCTTCGGCACTTGGACCAGGAGGTACTGGGTTCGAATCGCATCAGAGGCTAGCTGCAAATCGAATTTTCATCATCGATAACAATCGGTAATGTTAATAAACACAACTAAGACCCTCTGATGGAGTGCAGAATTCAGCGCCAATTTTGTCAACTATATGTGCAATGAAAACCAAAATTAATATCTTGGATTTAAGGCTTTTTACTGGTTAACTGAAATTGATTGTAAGTATAAGCCTCTACATTTTCTTCCTGTCTTACACACTATCTGGGAAGCTTTGCAAAAAATCCCCCAATATTTCAGATGACTATATATTTAAAAATCGCAATATTACTTTGGCAAATGTTCTTCTCTAACATATATACTCCATTCCAATAACACAAATGTGTCTAACAAAAGAGCAAAGTCTATAATGGAATGCGGTTCCATACATAGCTGCATTAAAAGGAACTTTAAAATAGAATAATTGAATTTCTAAGCGATTATGTTAAGGCACACAAGGAAGCTGTATACAAACCAGACGCATTTGAAAAAATTCAACTCAATTATGAGTTTTTCAAAGATTTCACTAGCTCAAAATCTCAATGCTGTACCACAATCCGACCAAACAGCGACTTTCATGTGACAGACTTAATTAAAATTTTGTATGATCCTGAGACACACGGATTCAATTAAATTTAAATGATTCATTTCAAGACCTCCCAATGAGTTGCAAAACCGTGGCCCCTATTTATCCCCAGTTGATTATCCCAAAAAATAGAACCATCTCCAGGATATTAAATCTGTAATATCATAGGATTGCGACTAGTTTTATGATTTATTTTCACATTCTCGGGAAAGTAATGTTGAAAGAGATGAAGAATTGGACATGATTCAACCTCCCGTGAAAAATATAAACAAAAAACCAGGAATTTTAAATCGAGTTTTGAAATAATGTCAGAATAATTATGTTATAGTGTTTTAGTAAGATTATTTGAAAAAAGGGTTCCTTTCAGTTCTGAATTTTAAAATGTAATTGATCGGTTTTTTTTGGTACTCCTGAAATGGTCTATTGTCACATCGATGGTATCTGATCACTTATTTGATTTGAAAAAATATTTTGAAGGTAAAATATTCGAAATTCGCAATTTGAACTAGAAAACTGTGAGTTGGCAACCACGTATTGAATAAATGGAGAAACGACAAAAACACAGTAATCTACATTGTCTACGAATATTCTACATACTCTACGAACTATCGACATTGTCTACGCCAAAATGAATTGTCTACACTATTTTCAACACCAACACGTCGATAATTCTGAATTACGCGTAGATGCACAACACTGCTGATGAGTAGACCAACTTTTTATCAGTACGAAACCAAACTGCCAAGAAGATAGTTAAGGAAGCTCTCATTTTTGTGATGGTTGTGTATCTTTACACAAGTACCCTGGGGTTGGGGGGAGAATTTTTTACTTTTTGTGGTACATATAGTGTGAATGGTCTCTTTATTTTCTCTAACTTAGTCGTAAACATTGTCAATGTCATTAAAACTAATATTTTGTCCGAAAAGCCGAAAAAATCTTAAAATAAATAAAAAAAATAAACAATCAAGATTTTGAGGGCTATATAACTTCTCCAGTTAAAACTTCGGAAGCTCATATAGTATATGAGGTACTGGACTGCAATAGTATATGAGGTACTGCAATATAATGAGGTACTGGACCACTTCATACCTTAAATTCAAGCTTTGTGCATTGTAAATGAAACCGACACCTAGTCTAAAGCACAAACCTTTTGAATAGAAAACCAATGATTTATGCATTTCGCCCATACATTTCCGAATCATCCATAACGCTCAACAGAATTATTAAGAAAATTGGATCACAGGCATTGATATTAGATTGTATTTCAATCGATAAGCAGCAAAACAAAACTGTGTCTAAAATAAAGGTCTAAGGGAGGAAATTTTGGACGTCCAGGACAAAGAACAGAGCGAACGCCAAAATACAAAATAGCCATATATGCAAGAGAAAGGTAAGTTTCACAATCGAAATACTGCCCTTAGCATATATGTAGATCTATACTGACTTGTATATAAAGCATGAAGTTCATCATGTTCCTGCCATTTGGTGAACATCACCAAATCGTTTCAGATGGATTTCCTTATCCTGAAGACTCTTATTGAAGCATCAAGACAACCATCAGATGTTCACATGTGATAGTTATAATTCGATCATCAGAATATAACCATGGTCACAATACCGTATAGCTAATGGTAATAATTTCGTGGCGAATGCAATTGTCAAAAATACAGCGAACATTAAGAATCTGAAGTTCAAAAAAGCTTGGAAAACGTCATGACATAAATGATTAAGTTTTCTCTAACCGAGATGGTTCAGAATTCCTATGACAAATATACGGAAGCCACAATCACTCCCGTGTTAAGATTTGAAAAATCAAAACAACGACTACAGCCGTGAGATCTTAGAGATGATCTGATAGGACAATGCATTTCCTAGTACTTGTAATCAAGCCAGAAACCACACCATGAACAAGGTACCGGTTATGAATTAAAAAGTTATCTATTTGCTATGCGAAAATTGATTTCCTAAGCTCTATAAAGAAACAGACTTACTGTGTTGCTAAGCAATCTGTTTTATGTTGAGCAGTTATCAAGGAATCCCAGCAAACGAAAAAGAAAACTAAACAATTGTTACGAATGCATTGATGCTGTTTACAACTAAACGATGTTTAAGAACGATGTCGTTCAATAAACAAATTTTGTAGATGAATACATAGAGACAACGGCAATTTAAAAAAATATTATCGTTTGAGTTCATTAACCTTAACATTTTACTCCGATAACAAAAATCAATATGTATTGTTTTTGGGAATTCTGTCTTACTCATATTTTCGATCTGTTATACATAAATTTTACCTTGCTTACCAAAATACAGTACACGTTTGGATGGTACGATAATTAGCTTGATGTTATTGGTAAAGTTAAGCCGTTTTTAGGTTTTGGTATGCGTGGTAAACTAGGGGGAGTCGTGTAAAAAAAAAAAAAAAAAAAATTAAAAATTATACTCGGTTTGAGAGGGGAAGGTTGTTATAATATTTGCTTACCATAAGTAGTGTGCGACTTAATTATTTTAATTTTGGGAGGCAAGCTGAACAGTCCGTATCGTACCAAAATTATATTTTAGAAGATTTCATTTAAAGTATATCTGTGCAAAGAAGAAGAACCCACGAAGGTTTATTTATTTTGTTGTTTGTAGATAGATAACTCGGTAAGTTATTTTTTTTTTTTTATTAACTTAGATTTTGCTAATATATTGAGTTATTGGTGATTATCTGGTATGTATATTGATAGGCTATCTCGTGGGTATAATATACTCGTGCTGGATCGGTGTTCTATCAATAGTATCCTGAAGTTTACTTGAATCTGGATGGAATTAGTTGGATGGGATTTATTCTGGATATAAATTTGTTCGGAAGCTATATAAAACTACGGTGAGAACCGCTAATTTGCACGCGTATATACGGATATATAAGCAGTTCTGTACCAGTAGTGAAGTATCGTAAAAGTGATTGCTAGTCGCAAAAATTAAGTAAAACATAAAAAATGGAGGATGAAATAGTGATTGTAAGATAGTTGTTCAAAGAAAAAAAATGTATGTAACAATCATAGTTTAAGAAAAAAAAAAAAATTAAATTCAAGTTATTGTGTATAGTTTCTAAGATAAGTAGCTTTAATTTAGTGTAAATCTTTAATCGTTTATGTTGCTTATTCAACCAAAGCGACAACAATATAAAGAATTGGGAGGGGAGTTCTTAGGTTTCAGTACACGGACAATCGACCCTGAAGAGTACTCTTGGGAGGTAAATTGTTTGGGTAAGTTTTTGAACATATTATTTTAACGGGGTAATAAATCTTATATGTTTTTTTTTTTTTTTTACTAAATTAAATTATTTATCTTAATTAAAGCCATAAGTATCTGCATTTATAATTATTTTGATACAAATGATTAACCATCAAAATATCTTACTTTTGTTCTAAATTATACCTTTTTTTAAAATGAAATAATTCGTTTTTTATTGGTGTTGTGGATGAAAAGTGGTCATTGTGTGAATAATTGTGATAGTGCACGTATATGGTTTGTTCTGCCGCATAACCTAGTGACAAAGCGTTGAACCCCTAGCCGTTGAACCTACCCGATCATGAAAAAACGTGCAGTCACTAGGGTGGTACGTAACAAAATGGCGCCCGAGCAGGGACCGCGTGATTATACTGAGGTAAATGCCGTTCCATGATACCGCGTGTACGGTAAATCGTGGTAAAAATCGCGTGGTTTAAATTTTGAAAACGCATGGTTGATTAATCATGTGAGTTACGGTTTATCGTGTAATAACATTTTATTTTCATTGGTCGACCTAAAAAGTTATCCAAGAAGCTTCACTGCTTAAGAATGGCTTCTTTTAAACCGCTTAGAAAAAAAAACTGTTCCGTTTTCTTTAAATTCCTTTTTTTACAATTTGTGATGCAAACTAATTTTTTTCGATATACTAGCGGCTAGTTGCCAATTACTTGATTTCCAATATATTATTTTCTTTTAATTTGTAATCTTAACTTTTTATCTTAGTTTCCGGTTAATCGCCTTTTGATGGTTTAAGCTTGTGTATTGATTACAGAATCGAATCAACAGGTGTTGATACAGGGAGAATTCATGAGTTCCTCCTTTTGACTCGATCTGAACTCTGCACAGGATAGTTTACAACAATCATAGGTTGACGTTAATTCGCATTGATATTTATTTTCGTAGCTTTATGTAATTTGTAATGGTTTCCTTGATCGACTTTCTAACAGGGCTGACTTGGTTAAATACATAGTGATTCTATGGTACATTCCATTATCACCTGTTCGGAACTCTTAAGGTTAATATTTATAAAATGCGTTTAGTTTCTTCATTAATATTATCCAAATCACAAGATATTTTGATTTAGTCACACAATGATACCATGAACATCCACAATCACCAATACATGTTTATTAAATTATATATAAATATTACGTAAATTTATCGTTACATGTGTGTTGACACGTACAAACATATATACATATTTTTTTTTTGTTGAATAATTTATTTTATAAATCGTTATTTCATTATCGTTATTTATATATTGAGTCAATAGTAATAATTAAATTAATTAACAAATAACTAAACCTGACTAGTTTATAAAGTTTTGGTACTTTAGAAGATATTTTTATCATCCTCGGGAAGTTACATTTCAATATTCTCTGAAATAATTCTATTCTAATTCTATCCTGTATTTTCAAACTTAAAAGAGTTCTAGTAAATCTTATACAATGGATCCCCAAATTTACCTGAATAACCTTTCTGCCTCAGAAGTCGAAGTCGAATTTCAAGTTCGAAGAGGCTCGTCAAGTAAGACTTCAGACGCGCTCTCAATATTGTATAATTTATTGTTGACCGAGCAAGTTGATCCAAAATCGAAACCAACCGCATCGCATGTTAAATCACAGCCTGAGGCTGAACTTGAATTGTGCAAGTTTAAGTATGATGAGGTGTCTAAATTCACGGAAGAAAACCAAACGATAGTTTCATTGGAACTGGCAACTAAAACACTTGCAAAAATTATCCACTACAAGGATCGTACCGTTCGATTAGAAACCTCCTTTGGTGACATGGGCTGTCTTCCCAAAATGATTAGTAACTGGCGTAGATACTTTAATTGGTATATTAAAATATTTAACGATTTCCAAGACACAAACAAACGTAAAGAAAATACCTCTACACCTCCATCCGATCAATTATCCGCCGAGAACATTGATCCGCCCAAGCAATTAACTATGCCACCAGAAAGTGAACTACAAGTGAGCCTCAAGCAATCCACACCACCTTCTTCTGAAGGACCATCTACTTCAAAAAAATCAGTAGAAACATCGGAATTAATATCATCAGTAGCAAATTTTTTTTCAAATAAGGGAAGTAATGAATTTCCACCAAGAACACGTTTGCCGAATTCTCAGTTTATAATATCAACTTCAGAGCAAAATATTCATCCGGCAAATTACCAATTTCAAAATCAGTCTCAATTTTATCAACAACCATCATCGGTTAAGATGCCACATTCCGGAGTCATGTATCAACAACAATTTGAGCAACAGCAACAATATGTTCAACCACCAAAGTTTAACCATCAACAGTATGTTCAACCACCAAAATTTGATCAGCAACAAAGATTTACGCAACCAACGAATACGGCGTATGGCTCACAATCCGCTCAACAGTCAGATTCCCAAAATGTTATGCAAAAATTCCACAAGATAAAACAAACATGGAATCTTTCCTTCGACGGTAGTGATGCAATGAACGTGCATGATTTTCTTCATAGATTGGAACAGATGGCACGAGACGACGGATTTCCTGAAGCCGCTCTAACGAGAGCCTTACACTTATTCCTTTCAAAGAAAGCTGAAGATTGGTACTGGGTGTACAAGTTGGACTACCCGAATGCGAAATGGTTTGAAATGAAGTCGGCAATGTTAGCCTACTTCAGTTCGTACGATTTTGAAGATGAAATAAGGGAACAAATACTCCGCAAGCACCAGCGACAAGAATCATTTTCGGATTTTGCGTTGAGTATCCAAAAACTAAACGCCCGGTTGCAGAATCGTCTAACTGAAAGAGAATTAATTTATCGCCTTTGTCAAAATATGAGCCCAGCGTTAAAAAATGTGACGTTATCAAGTCAGAGCTCTATCCATTCATTGGAACAACTCCGAGTATTATGTCAGCGGTATGAGAAGATGTGGCAGCATACTGGATACGACCCAAGGCACTTCAGTGACCATTCTATGCCAAAACGAAGACAATTTGTAAATGTAAGTGAGGTATCACTTCCGTACGATCTAGTTCAACCTATAAATCGATTAAATTTGAATCAAGCCAATGAACAATCGATGCATTGTCACGAACAGACTGAAGAAGTTAATGCGTTTAACAAAGATTCCCGAAGTCGCGTATTAGATGCAACAAACAACTTGATTTGCTGGAACTGTAAGGACATAGGTCACAGGTATCAGGACTGTGCAAAACCATTCCTCAACATTTTTTGTTTCGGTTGTGGAGAGTCCAACGTTCGAAAGCCTAACTGTCCTAAATGTCAAATGAATATGTCGGAAAACATACGGCCGAGTGGGAATACAATGAGGGAATCACGCTCGGAAGGAAACAAGAGGTCAAGCAAGCCAGCATCTCTGCCGCCCTCGTAACTGGCGTAGACAATTCAATTATAAATAATATCACCAAAGTTAATCTCTTGTCAAAACCCTCAATCACTAGAAAACCTATTTCAAGAACAATAAAGTATTTCAGAGAGAAGCGTCTTCTCGTAAAGTATTGCATTTCATCAATAATAAAAAATGTGTCTGTAACCGATCCTCGACTCCAGGCAGAAGTAGAAATAGCATCAGTAAAAATGTTTGGTCTTTTAGATAGTGGCGCATCCGTGAGTGTCCTAGGGAAAGGTTCATTAGAGTTTTTGGCGAAGAATAACCTTTCGTTTTGTAAATTGAAATCCAATATCACCACCGCAGATGGTACATTAAATAAAATTGTTGGCTATATCAGACTTCCTATAACCTTTGGCAAAAAAACTGCTGTGATCAAATTGTGTATTGTACCGAGTCTCCAGTCTTCATTGTATTTAGGAATAGATTTCTGGCAAAAGTTTGATATTTTCCCAAATATATCCATTAACGAAATACAGGAAAGTTCCGCCCAATCGAATCCGAATGTACATAAATTAAATACGACGGACAAACAAAAACTCGACGAAATAGTTGCACGATTTCCTTCTTACAGTAAAAATGGCCTTGGAAAGACAAACTTACACGAACATGAGATTGAGATAATTAATGGCACCAAACCAATTAAACAACGACATTATCCGGTTTCCCCCGCAATCCAAAAGGACCTGAATGACGAGATAGACCGTATGTTGGCCTTAAATGTAATTGAGGTTAGCAAGAGCTCCTGGAGTTCACCGGTGACACTGGTTAAAAAGGCTAACGGCAAGAAACGTTTGTGCTTAGATGCGCGTAAATTAAATGCGGTAACGATAAAAGACGCTTATCCCCTTCCTATTATCGATGGACTGTTAGGACGACTTACGGAGACTAAATACATCACTGTACTGGACTTAAAGGACGCGTTCTGGCAGATTCCGCTAGCGGAATCTTCCAGGGACAAGACAGCATTTACTGTACCGGGGAGACCACTCTACCAGTTCAAAGTGATGCCGTTTGGGCTGTGTAATGCAGCCCAATCAATGTGCCGCTTGATGCACAAAGTGATCCCTCACGAATTACATGATCGAATATTTGTATATTTAGATGATTTACTGATCATCAGCGGTACATTGAAGGAGCACTTTGAACTATTAGAGTTGGTCTCAGACTATTTACGGACGGCAGGACTTACAATAAACGTCGAAAAGAGCAATTTTGTGATGCGGGAAATACGGTACTTAGGGTATTTGGTAGGCGAAGATGGTCTAAAAACCGATCCATCCAAGATCGATGCAATAATAAATCTTCCAGTACCCACGAACGTGAAACAAACCCGCCGCCTTCTAGGTATGTCTGGTTGGTATAGGAGATTTATTGTTAACTATTCTGACGTAACAGCCCCTATAAGCGACTGCTTGAAAAAAGGGAAATTTATTTGGACTGACCAAGCGCAACGGGCATTCGAGTGCCTTAAAAAGTTGTTAACATCAGCCCCTGTCTTAGTGAACCCGTCATACTGCGAACCATTTTACATAAGATGCGACGCAAGTACCGAGGGAGTTGGTGCCGTCTTATTTCAACTCGATTCGGAAGGTTATGAACGTCCAATATCGTTTATGTCCAAAAAGTTGAATAAGGCTCAGAAAAATTACAACGTTACTGAGCTGGAATGTTTGGCTGCTATTCTAGCTATAAAAAAGTTTAGAGCGTATATTGAAGGCTTTGAATTTACGATAATAACCGACCATGCGAGCCTTAAATGGCTTATGAACCAAAATGACTTAAGCGGAAGGTTAGCTCGCTGGAGTTTGAAACTCCAAGGATTTCGGTTTAGCATAAAACATGTTAAAGGCAAAGATAACGTGGTGCCTGACATGCTTTCCCGGGTATATTGTGATTCGATAGAGGAGTTGGAAACCAGTGTTCATAATTTAAATCAAAAAAGAGGTATCATAAAAGCTGCAGATACAAATGAACCACAGTATGCAGAACTGCGAGAAAAAATATGTGTACAACCATCGAAATACCCTGCTTTTAGAGTTCATGACGGATTTATATACATTAGACTAGAGCCGAAACGTTTCGAGGAATTGTCAGATTTATCAGTGTGGAAATTGTGGGTACCGGGACATTTACGAGCACAAATAATAAGTAACGAACACGATGAACCATTATCTTCTCACAGTGGGATCTCTAAAACGCTAGAGAAAATTAGACGATATTACTTCTGGCCATCTATGCCAAAACAAGTACACAAATACATTTCTCAATGCACTATTTGTAAAACAACGAAAGCGCCAAACAGAACAACACGCCCACCGATGGGGAAATTGTACGACATCGAACGACCGTGGCAACGCGTTTATATAGACCTGTTGGGACCATATCCGCGTTCTAGTCAAGGTAAAACCGTAATACTAATTGTGTTAGACCACCTAACCAAATTTGTTCTTCTAAAAGCGTTAAGTAAAGGAACAGCGCCACAAATCGTAGAGTACCTCAAAAATGAGCTTTTCTGTGTGTATGGTGTACCAGAAAAAATTTACTCCGACAATGGTAGCCAATTCAAAAGCTCCGAGTATAAACAGCTTCTTAACCAGTTCGGTGTGACTGATTCTAAGACAGCAATTTACTCGCCTCAATCCAACGCATCAGAGCGAGTGAACCGTTCAATCATATGTGCAATCCGTTCGTATATTAAAGATAAACACACGAAATGGGATACGCATCTGAATGAGATTGCTGCCGCGCTGAGAAATGGAGTCCACGACACAGTGAAAAATTCTCCGCATTTTTTGCTTTTTGGCTATCACCGTATCAATAATGGAAGCGATTATAGTTTATTGCGACAACTTGGAGATATCTCAGAAGGGGAAATTATGTTACCTTTACCATCCAGATTAGCTATTATTCATGATAAAGCCCGAATGGATATAAGACAAGCTTATGAGAAAAGTTCAAAACGCTACAATCTCCGCTCGCGAACAATTGCCTTCCAAGTAGGTCAAAACGTTTTCGTTCGAACCCATCCTCAAAGCGACGCGCAAAGAAATATTGCGCGAAATTTGCACCTCAATTTATCAGTGGGATAATCCAAAAGAGAATAGGATCCGTAAACTACGAAATTAAGGATAGTGCCGGCAAATCGCTAGGAATATTCCATTGCAAAGATATCCGGTCTTAAAACTAGCGCTGGCATCTTGATCTTATAACCTTTTCATCAAATATAATGCATTTCTATTTCAGTTTCTATTTCCTAATTCTCTTGTATTCATCAATAGAACCTGTGTTGTTACGAATGCATTGATGCTGTTTACAACTAAACGATGTTTAAGAACGATATCGTTCAATAAACAAATTTTGTAGATGAATACATAGAGACAACGGCAATTTAAAAAAATATTATCGTTTGAGTTCATTAACCTTAACATTTTACTCCGATAACAAAAATCAATATGTATTGTTTTTGGGAATTCTGTCTTACTCATATTTTCGATCTGTTATACATAAATTTTACCTTGCTTACCAAAATACAGTACACGTTTGGATGGTACGATAATTAGCTTGATGTTATTGGTAAAGTTAAGCCGTTTTTAGGTTTTGGTATGCGTGGTAAACTAGGGGGAGTCGTGTAAAAAAAAAAAAAAAAAAAATTAAAAATTATACTCGGTTTGAGAGGGGAAGGTTGTTATAATATTTGCTTACCATAAGTAGTGTGCGACTTAATTATTTTAATTTTGGGAGGCAAGCTGAACAGTCCGTATCGTACCAAAATTATATTTTAGAAGATTTCATTTAAAGTATATCTGTGCAAAGAAGAAGAACCCACGAAGGTTTATTTATTTTGTTGTTTGTAGATAGATAACTCGGTAAGTTATTTTTTTTTTTTTATTAACTTAGATTTTGCTAATATATTGAGTTATTGGTGATTATCTGGTATGTATATTGATAGGCTATCTCGTGGGTATAATATACTCGTGCTGGATCGGTGTTCTATCAATAGTATCCTGAAGTTTACTTGAATCTGGATGGAATTAGTTGGATGGGATTTATTCTGGATATAAATTTGTTCGGAAGCTATATAAAACTACGGTGAGAACCGCTAATTTGCACGCGTATATACGGATATATAAGCAGTTCTGTACCAGTAGTGAAGTATCGTAAAAGTGATTGCTAGTCGCAAAAATTAAGTAAAACATAAAAAATGGAGGATGAAATAGTGATTGTAAGATAGTTGTTCAAAGAAAAAAAATGTATGTAACAATCATAGTTTAAGAAAAAAAAAAAATTAAATTCAAGTTATTGTGTATAGTTTCTAAGATAAGTAGCTTTAATTTAGTGTAAATCTTTAATCGTTTATGTTGCTTATTCAACCAAAGCGACAACAATATAAAGAATTGGGAGGGGAGTTCTTAGGTTTCAGTACACGGACAATCGACCCTGAAGAGTACTCTTGGGAGGTAAATTGTTTGGGTAAGTTTTTGAACATATTATTTTAACGGGGTAATAAATCTTATATGTTTTTTTTTTTTTTTACTAAATTAAATTATTTATCTTAATTAAAGCCATAAGTATCTGCATTTATAATTATTTTGATACAAATGATTAACCATCAAAATATCTTACTTTTGTTCTAAATTATACCTTTTTTTAAAATGAAATAATTCGTTTTTTTATTGGTGTTGTGGATGAAAAGTGGTCATTGTGTGAATAATTGTGATAGTGCACGTATATGGTTTGTTCTGCCGCATAACCTAGTGACAAAGAACCCCTAGCCGTTGAACCTACCCGATCATGAAAAAACGTGCAGTCACTAGGGTGGTACGTAACACAATGGTGATCTAGGAATCCATATTGTTAGTTTGTGGGACCAGTAAGGGTCTCAAAATATTTCCGATAAGACAATATAGTTTAGCTTATATGGTTTCGCGATTGTGTCAGGCGACCTTCTAAACTTTAGTTCATCAGGGGGTTCATCAGTCCTATGTTCGTAAATCGAATAGGTGGCCAACTAAAGATATCGCTGATTTTGCATGACAAAACCATTTACATTATACTATTTTTCATTTGCACGTTTAATTGAGTAGTTTTGTTTGACTTTGGTTGTCGGCGGTATAGTTCCTTACGACGGTATAATCGACAACTCAGTTTTCGCAAACGAATGATATTTTTTGCAGACAGTTCTGGGATATACTCGGAAGACACTAAAACTTTTTGCAAGAGAAGCGAAATAATAAAATTTTGTATTGTGCTCACTCTGCATTCATTTTTTGCATTTGGGAATTGATTTTTCACGCACATTCGATATTATTACGAGAGTGGTGATATATGAAATCGTAGAAGAGTCGCCATCGAAGAATAAAAACCGTCATCATATATCCGTTAGAGAAGAAGAGTTGGATAGAGTAATTAAAATATTTCCACCTTTCACTAAAAATGGGCTGGGTAGGACGACATTACACAAACACGAAAATGATATTATAAAGGATATACTAAACCGATAAAACAGCGGTACTATGCAGTCTTACCAGCAATCCATAAATATCTTTACGATGAGATAGATCGTATGCTGAGTCTGGGTGTGATAAAGGTGAACAAAAGCTCATCTTGCTCTCCAGTCACTATTGTACGAAAAGCAAACGAAAGATAAGACGTTGCTTGGAAGACCGCAAGCTTAACAGAAAAAGACAAACATCCTCTCATTTTAATTGACGGAATTTTAGCACGTCTTTTAAAGACCAAATTTATCACAGCACTAGACCTTAAAGACGCGTTTTGGCACATACCGCTTGCGCGATCCTAGCAAAGACTGCATTTACAGTATCGAAAAGACAACTCTATCAATTCAAGGTGATGCCATGTTACTGTGTTACGCTTAAGGGCATCTTAAGGGCGTCTTATAATACCGTAGAAAAAAGCAACTTCGTAATGGGGTACCTAGTTGGTGAACAAGGATTGAAGTCATATCCAAACAAAATAGAGACTATTGTAAATCTCAATCCACCCAGCACTGTCAAGCAAACCAGATGACTACTCGGTATGGATGGATAATACCGTCGTTTTATAAGTAACTTCGGAAGTGTAACCGCCCTAATCACTGAATGTTAAAAAAAGGCAAATTCAGCTGGACTACAGAGGCACAGCAAGCGTTCGAGCACTTAAAGTGTATGCTCACGTCAGCTTATATTCTTGTAAGTCCTTGTTATGACAAACATTTTTATATAAGACTAGCTGAGTTACCCGGCGTTGCACGGGAGGTATATAAGCATGAATTGTATTTTCGAATATTTTGTAGAAAATGTCTGGATAACTCAGTAGTTCCGAAGACGTAAGCTAAAAGAGGTTCAGATGGATCATCCAGAGAAGGCAAATTCACTTTTCCATTTGAACGACACATTCCAGGCAATTCATTGTGAAACTTTAAAGCATGACAATACAAAGAAATGTTTTCCATTTGCCCAGTTGAAACATTGTAATCATAGTCTTTCTCGTAATTGAATCCTGCTAACTTTCAATCACCTCTAAAAGTTTCTAATAATCGTCCATATCACGTCCACCGATCGACTTCCAGCCGGGCCACACGATGTTCAATGGTTTCAGTAGCTCTAGAAGACGACATCCTGCTTCGAACGTTTGCAAGTCGTGTTTCGCGCTGTTTAGTTGTTTCATTAGCCCTAGAAGAAGATGTACCGCTTCAAACGTTTGCAAGTCGTGTTTCATACTGTTCGCTTGATTCAGCCACACTTGCGGCTCTAATCTTCTTCGACTTTGCAGTTACCTGCCCAATTGAGCTTTTTTTCGGCATTTTTAAGCAAAAATGAAACGTGTAGCTAATTCATCAGGAATGATGGGCAGTCAAAACAGAAATTAGTATTAATTTATCAAAACGATTTTCGATACGTTTCACCGCAAACTGTGTTTGAAAATGACTTTACGGAATTTTTTTTAAGCAAAATCAAATATTATCTACAATCAAAAAGTAATCATAGATTAACACGTTTATAAACTGTAAACTTAAATCTAATAAGAATGTATACTCACTTGAAATAATATTTAATACCTGGAAAATAATCACCAACAATTATTTTATTGCAATATACGAGTAGCTAACTAATCGAGAACAACGGCATCCGAAACACAAATTAATATTAGTTTATTCAAAACGATTAAAACTACGTCCACTTCGATACGTTTTACCGCGAACTGTGGTTGAAAATGACATTGCGAAAAACAAAAGAAAATTTTTCAAACTAAGGCAATTTTACACGTACAATAATTTGAATCTAAGGATGTTTCTTGTAGAAGATGCTATTTTCAAATATAAAACTCTAGTACTTTTCAAAGTAAATTAGTTTATACGTACACACTATTTTTAGTACCTTTCCTAGAATTGATTTTATGAAACAATCATTGATTATTTAAGTAATAAACTAAATAAAGTAAAAAACTATTGGCGTTTAGTATGAAACTACTATTTTCATTAAAAGCCGCCGGTTGCAATAGTGGATTAAAATAGAATGTTAATTATTTCTGAGGTTATGTGGAAATTAGAACTCGCCTACTATGGTACATTACAAAACAGGATATGATAAATAGGATATCACTAAACAGTACATGTCAAACCAGTAAAAATGGATTATTAGTATGGATAATATAAGTGTTCAGAGATTTGTCTTCAGTTAAAGTGATGAAAGATTGTCTTAAATTTAAATTAATAAAATTTATTTGAATAATTAAACCAATTATAGTAGAGGTATGATTTGTGTATAACAATCGCACGCTAAATATCCTTTTTGATGTCTAAATTTGCGGCTAAGGCGCTATTTCGGAACATTTAAATAATTCTATCTATACATGTAAAAAATGAATTCTTGATCCAGGGTAAACTTCCGGATTGGAGCATGTCACTAATTTCATATAACCTCTTTCTTAAAGTCATTCCCGTCAAAAAATCTTAAAAAAATTGAAATTTGAGAAAAAATTTGTACCAGACCCCGGGGTCCAGCCCCTTCAAAAAAATCGTTTGCTTGGTCCTGAACATGCAACATGCACATGGTAAAATTTCATGGCGATCGGTAAAGCGGCTAAGGCGTTATTTCAGAACAATCAAATAATTGTATCTTTAAATGTAAAAATGAATTGTGATCCAGAGGCGGACCTCCCGAATTTGAACATGTCTCTTATTTCATATAACCCCTTTCCAAAACTCATTCTCGTAAAAAAAAAAAAAATTTTCAAAAAATTTGTACCATGGCCCCTAGATTCCGGGGTCCAGCCCATTTCACAATATCGTAAGACTGGTCCTAAACATGCAACTTGTACATGGTAAAAATTTCATGGCGATCGGTTGAGCGGCTGAGAAGTCATTTTAGAATAATCAAATATTTATATCTTTACATATAAAAATTAATTTTTGATCCAAGGCTGGGCCCCTCGAAATCAAACATGTCAATAATTTCATAAAACCAGCCCTATAAACACATTTTCGTGGAAAAATTTAAAGAAAATTATAATTTTCGGAAAAATTTGTACCGCAGCCCCCAGGCCCCGGGGTCCAGCCCATTTTAAAATATCGTAAGATTGGTCCTGAACATGCAACATTTGCATGGTAAACATTTCATGGCGATCGGTTGAGCGGCTGAGAAGTCATTTTAGAATAATCAAATATTTATATCTTTACATATAAAAATTAATTTTTGATCAGGGCTGGGCCCCTCAGATTCGAACATGTCAGTAATTTCATATAACCAGCCCCATAAATACATTTTCGTGGAAAAATTTAAAGAAAATTATAATTTTCGGAAACATTTGTACCGCAGCCCCTAGACCCCGGGGTCCAGCCCCTTTCACAATATCGTAAGATTGATCCTGAACATGCAACTTGTACATGGTAAAAATTTCATGGCAATCGGTAGAGCGGCTGAGAAGTCATTCTGGAATAATCAAATATTTGCATCTATACATGTAAAAATTAATTTTTGATCCAGGGCTGGGCCCGTCGGATTGGAAAATGTCAGTAGTTTCATATAACCAGCTCCACAAACTCATTTATGTGGAAAAATTTAAAGAAAATTAAAATTTTCAAAAAAATTTGTACCGCAGCCCCTAGACCCCGATGTCCAGCCCCTTCCAAAATATCGTAAGGTTGGTTCTGGATATGCAACTTGTACGTGGTAAAAATTTCCTGGCGATCGGTTGAGCGACTGAGAAGTCATTTTGGAACAATCAAATATTTGTATCTATACATGTAAAAATTAATTTTTGATCCAGGGCTGGGCCCGTCGGATTCGAAAATGTCAGTCATTTCATAAAACCAGCCCCATAAACTCATTTTCGTGGAAAAAATTCAATAAAATAAAAAATTTTCGAAAAAATTTGTATCCCAGCCCCTAGACCCCGAGGTGCAGCCCCTTCCAAAATATGGTAAAGTTGGTTCTGGATATGCAACTTGTACATGGTAAAAATTTCATCGGTTGAACGATCGGTTGAACGGTGTTGGAGTGAAACGGTAACATATTATATATATATATATACAAACATCCATTTTTATATATATAGATGCGATGCAAGCATCGAAGGAGTTGGTGCTGTTCTCTATCTAAAAGATGGAAAGGAAATAAGACACCCATCAGCTATATGTCGCAAAAGTTATCGAAAGCTCAAAGAAATTACTCAGTCAGTGAATTAGAATGTCTAGCAGCAAGCTTAGTCATAAAAAAAGTTCGGGCGTACGTCGAAGGGCATGGTTTTACGCTCATAACAGACCATGCGAGTCCAAAATGGTGGATGGACCAGAGAGACCTGAGTGACCGATTGGAACGATGGAGGCTCAAGCATCAAGGCTTTCGGTTCAAAATAGAACATTGAAGAGGTAAGGATAATGTGGTGGCAGATATGTTATCTCGCATACACTGTGACGAAAACAACGTGTTCCAAGAAAGTGTACCTAAAATTTTTGGCCGGTATAAATGCAATCCGATGGATTATGAAGACGAAGAATTCAGTAGCCTCCGCGAGAAGATTATGTTAAACCCAGAAAAATATCCAGCTTTCAAGGTACACGATGACTATATTTTTATTCGGCTCGAGCCAAAATACAACAACGAGCTGTCGGATTTATCCATCTGGAAACTATGGATACCGAATGATGACCCACTTTCTTCACATTGTAAAATCTGTAAAACAACAAAACCATCAGAAAGAACGGCCGTGGCAACGAATTTATATAGATTTTATGAGTCCGTATCCAAGATCGTCACAAGGCAGAACAGTTATTCTAATTGTCCTAGATCATTTTACTAAATTCGTTTTGCTCAAGCCATTAAATAAAGCCACTTCACAGAAATTTGTAGAGTATCTGAAAAACGAGGTTTTTATGTATATGGTGTTCCTCAGACTAAACACTCAGATAAAGGCCACAGTCCACAGTATATATGCATGCTTAAAGAACTCGGAAATATAGAGACGAAAACAGCTGTATATTCACCACAATTAAACGCATCTGAACGGATAAACTGCTCAAGAATATCAGCAATTCGAGCCTATATAGCGGACAAGCATACTGCGTAGAGCAAGTATATTACCGAAATTGCGGCAGATCTAAGAAACGGAGTCCATATGAATCCGTTCAAAATACTCCTCATGTTCTCATTTTTGGGTATCATAAGTACAACCACGGGAATGATTATGAACTTTTAAAGCAACTGGGAATAATTTCTGAGGGTGAAATTTTGTTGCCACTATATCAGCTAGATTATCGGTATTTCACGAAACCGCGAAGCAAAATGTGCTAAGCGAGAAAACTTAAGGTCTCGTGCAGTTGAATATAAATTTGGTCAAAATGTTTTTGTCCCTACACATCCGCAAAGCAAAGCAACAAAAAAAATGTGTGCGAAATTCGCTCCTAGTTATTTTTATTTCCAGCGAACCAGCGAAAAGCTGGAAACATAAATTATGAAGTTAAAAACATGGCTAGCAAGACTCGAGGGATATTTCACGGGTAAGATATTAAGTTGTAAAGTTTACGCGCTGTTAAAGCAAAAAAAACGTGAACTTAATTTTTAGCCACCGTATGTAAACCTTTGAGCTCTGAGGGAAATTTGGGTGAGTTTTTATTTAACTGTAATAATTTTGTTAACTCTGCCTCTATTAGGCTTACAATTACTAAAATATAATGTTAAATTATACATCTGAATTTAACTACTTTCACGTATAAATACATTTAGAATATAATGCAATAATTCCTTTTACTTGATGATGGCGTGGGGCTGTAAGATTTGTTGGATTCTTTTGAAAACGGCTACTAAGTAAATCCCCTGTATGCACTAGATTATACCCATAACAAGACACGTTGAGTCGTCGAGGATTAAAAGTTTAATTTTTGTTTAAACTGAACAATAAATATTACTTCGATGTACATAATTAATAAATAATTTTGATATACAAGTATGTTATGTACCCAAACCAACACAACACAAAATTAGGTAATTTAAAAGTTAATTTTAAAATTAATCAAAATTATTTAAATTCATAACCTAATTTTATTTAAAAACATCATTTCCAGTTCAATAAATTCATACTCTAATAATTATTCACTTTAGAATCTTGGTCCCTGATAATGTCACCATTACAAATATAAAACATGTTCTCTCTACAGCTACTCGTATATATAGAACAAATTAGAATACCAAAATGATTATATATAGAGAGACAAAAACAACAATTAGATTATTAACACTTGGTCGATTTTGAATTTATTCTAAAATTTTTTTGCTGGTTTTTTTTGGGATGATATTGATTGAGTTTGAAATCCGTATATGTACTATGCATGTATAAGACAATTCTCTAGTATCGAAAAGCTCTCATCTAAAATATATAACTTCCTTATCACAAAATTTCAAAATAATCCAATTGACTAATCGATTATTTAAATTATATATCTCGAATAATGTTATTATTATTAATTGGGTATCGACAATCGACAATGGTTATTACCAAGGTATCACAGTATTTAAATATCGATTGGCTAAATAACCTCGGGTAATTATTTGTACTTACATTTATCTAGATACACATAAATAAATTTAAATAATTTCTAATTTTCTTAATAATTGGTTAAGGTATGAGGTTTATCCAATGTTATACACCTGAAAAGCTTTTATGTAATGCTCGCTCGTTATAAATGGAATTAGAGATAGAGCTTTGGGCAAATCCAAACAAAAATTTGCAATTCAATAACCTTATAAAATTTCTTTAGCTGATTTATTTTAGGATTAAGGCGCTAGCAAAATCGTATGCGAGATAATTCAGAGAATTTTGGTAAACATTTCAAAGCTCGTGAGTTTACAGGAAAATTATGTATATGAAGAAGTGAATATAAATCTTGGAAAAAATGCGTTCACAAACTTATATGGTTTAAGCGCTCTTAATAAATCTGTTTTTGTAAAAGCTGAAATTTATCTTTAATTCTAATTAAAAATGTATTATTTCATGAAATTATACATAAGACTTTATTTAAAGAAAAGCTCGAAACTCAAATGTTTCGAATAATTATTGACTGTAACTAAAAATGAAAATTATCTGTGCAAAACATGAAACTGCTCTACTTTTTGAAGCAAGTAGCTTATTTAACATCTTTGAAATTTTTTTCAAATTTTTCAAATTTTCGTGAAAAATATTTAGAGAATCCATATCTGAGAAGCTTTATAAAATTATTGTTTTTTTTAATCTCTGCAATCTGTTCTGGGCCGAAGCACTCCCAATTATTTCGCAGTTCACATTTCATGTCCTTCGCTTTTCACGTCCTTATCTTACGCATGCGCCTGCCAAATCGGATCTGCACATTGTATGATAAGCTCACCTAGCATTCTTGTAAGACAGCAATTTCAGGCAGAAATTTTACCAAGCGGTTTTAGAAATCTACTACACTAGTAATGCTCTTTATGGGGCATATCCTCCATCAGGTCGCAAATTAATTATTTGCGATCAGAAATATGGTTACTAGATTAAATTTGCCATGCCAATTGACAAATTTTATTTAAATTTAAATTTATTTTGCGATTGTAGAGTAGAAATCTACGAAAAGACTGCTACGCATTTTCCGAGGTCGCAGTATTTTTATGTATTTCTACTTAACAATCGCAAAAAAAATTTAAATTTAAATAAAATGTGAGAATTGGCATGGCAAAATAAATCTAGTAACCATATTTCTGATCGCAAATATTTAATTTGCGACCGGATGGAGGATATACCCCTATATTTAAAAAATATTTTTTTATATAACATTTGAATAGTAGTGTTCAGGTGAAACATGCTTTATATTTATGAGGTTTTATTATTCCAAATATTGTGTAAAAGTATTTCTTTGAATTTATTGAGACTTTGTACGACAGTCAGTATTAAAATAGTTTTAATGGACCGTAAATCTTAATTGAAATTTGATTATTAGATTTTTGATTATTTCAAATTTTACCCTAGTGTTCATCAGAATTACGAACTAGAGAAATAATTATTTAGCCCAGTGTAAAATATTTCGCCACATAATTTACTCATAATTAATGAAGGAAAACATTTTTGTTTTAAGGCGAAAAAATTAAGACAAGTCTGTACAACAAAAATTTGAGAAAATGCTGTGATAGAAAACTACGAGAATATTCTGTGAAAAATTATGTGTGGAATTTACAAGTTGAACAAATTTAGAAAATTTTATCAAAAACATGTAAAATGTAAAATAAAATTAAATGTTCGGTGGATATTAAAATTCGATAATAATGGTTCTGGTCTGTAAGAAACTATCTCTGCTACTGCAGTTGATGTTAGATGCTGTTAGTCGATGTTAGATGCTATGAAGGTGGTCAAGGGTTTTCGAATTTTGTAAGATTCTTTCGAAAATCTATATTATTTAACCAAAATATTCTTAACGAACATAGAAAAATCCGTTTCTCACCAATTACGGATCCCAACCTTCTTTATTCTCACATTCGTAATAATATGACTAATACGTCAGGTAATTAAATGTATTCAATATATAACATGAAATTTGTTACTCAGCCAATGAATAATCGCTTACCTTTTATCCACCTCCCTCTCTTTTAATATTAATTTTTCCGTATGAACAACAGGTGATTAGAACGATCAATAGATTAATTTTTATTGCCCATTTTTGTCTCTCCTTCTTTTATTTCCTTTTTCCCTATTTCTACTAAATATAACTACCCCTATAACTGTCTGCATCAAACAACAAAATTTGAAACTACCTATAGTAATATTGTCCGAAGTATTGTTGTCGTTGTGTAGCGCCTGATCCTTTTGAAATAACATTTTGCTTTCAACAGTGAGAAAGACTCACGATCACAATTTAATTTGGTGCTTGAAGAATCCCTGTCAAAATTTATTTTATTTACAAAACGATTATACTACCAATACTAAGTTACGCGTCTATTGTTGTTGACAACCTAAAAGTTCTCAAATTACCGGTAGACCATAATTTTTGCTTTATTTTCGTCTTAAATTATTGATATATGGATTTTTCAAGAATATGTCGGAAGTGGTGTAAACTATGATATTTGTTTTTTTAACTGTAAAATTTATAACGATATCCGCAATCCAAGGATACGAACCGGATTGGACAAGAAAAATTTCTAACAATATAGGTGGTTAACCGGCCATTGCAATGTTTTCTTCAGTTTGGGTGGTGGAGCTTGAACACCCAGTACCAGTCTTCAAAGAACAAATGCAACGATCGAGTAAGCTCTGATTCTGGAAAACTATAATCTCGAGCCGTTTGTTCTAAGCGGTGGGTAAAAATTGACGTTATCCCTACTGTCGGACGACAAATTCCAGTTTTGTTTAATTTTATATGAGTTCCTAAAATAACCATTAATGCAATTCATGACGAAATAAGTTAAAACACCGAAATGCATCAACTAAGCATAACAGACCAAAACCAACTAGACGACATTATATCGCAAGTGCTTGAAAAATCTGCCTTCCTCCGCTCCCGTTTTAGTAAATCTGATTTTTGAAGAACCATTTTATATAAGGTGTGATGCGAGGACTGAGGGAGGTGGGGCCGTTTTGTTTCAACTAAATTCTGATGGCTACGAGAGACCCATTTCTTATATGTCAAAAAATTAAAATCAATAAAAAAATTTAGGGCGTTTATAGGGGGATACAAATTTACTCTGATAACGGACCACGCTAGTTTGAAGTGGCTGATGACTCAAACGGATTTGAGTAGTAGATTAGCTCATTGGAGTTTGAAACTCCAAGGCTTTACGTTTAAAATTAAGCACGAGAAAGGTAAGGATAACATAGTACCCGATATGCTCTCGCGCGTCTAACGTGGTACATTGAAATAATTTCAAATTAGCTTTACAACCTCGAAGAGAAACTAACTAATATAACATCGGAAGATACTAAAGACCCGAAGTACATATCCCTTCGAAACGAGATTCTGTTGGAGCCTGCAAATTGTCCAGCTTTTAGAGTTCAAAACATAATAATATACATAAAGCTAGAACCAAGGCGTATCAGATTTGTACTTAACAGATTTGTCAGTGTGAAAATATTGGGTTCCAAAAAGCATACTAAATAATTAGGATACAATAAGACGAACCTCTATCAGGAGAAAATTCGGAGGTATTTTTCTGACCCCTCAATTGTAAAACAGGTTCAGAAATATATATCCAATTGCACCTTGTGTAAAGTAACGAAATCACCGAATAGGATTACACGTCCTCCAATGGGTAAGCTATATGACATCGAAAGGCATCGACCACGCGTTTATGTCGATCTGTTGGGCCGGTATCCCCATTCGATGCTAGGAAAAACAGTGATTCTAATTGTTGTGGATCACCTTATAAAATTTGTGCTTTTAAAACCACTTGTAAAAGGGACCGCCAAAAAAAGGTGGACTATTTAAAAAATGAGTTATTTTTCGTTTATGGAGTACCTGAGACCATACATTCCGATAATGGTAGCCAGTTCCAAAGTATTGAATATAAAAATTTACTACGTCAGTTTGGAGTTAAGGATTCAAAGACAGCAGTTTACGCACCCTAGTTGAACGCGTCTGAAAAGGTCAATCGGTCAATTATATGTGCTATTCGAGCGTATATATTAAAGACAAACATACAAAATGAGACCAATATTTGAGTGAGATTGTGACTGCACTAAAACATGGTGTTCATGACACTGTCAAAACTCACCTCATTTTTTGCTTTTTGGATACCACAAGGTGCACCACGCAAACGACCACAAAATATTACGAGAACTTGGTGAAATCTCCAAGGGGGAAATTTTATTACCGCTTCATTCCAGATTAGCGCTGATTCATGATAAAGCTCGCAATGAAGTGCAAAGTTTGCAAAACAGTTTATCAGCGGAATAATTACACTAAAAATAGGCACCGTAAATTATGAAGTAAAAGATTCGGCTGGAAAATTTTTGTTAATGTTCCATTGTAAAGACATTCGCTCGTAATGCCAAAGTAATCTAAAAGCTTCCGGTTTTTAGTTTCTAATGTCCATTTAGTTTCTATCATTGTTCATTAAAACCTGTGTTGTTGCGGCAGCTTGGTTGGCAACAATCTCTATATATATGAAGCAGCAACAAGATACACACCGTGCAACAATACAACACAGATGGATTAATATTTTTATTGTTATTAAATAAATTTTGAGATGTGTGTTATTGTTGCTCGTACGATCCCAGGGGCATTTCTCTGATTGGTCTATATGTTGTATATATACTATAGTTAAGTTATACGTCAACCTTTGGTAAAAAATTCGATTAGCATTTCAAAACATTTTGAGAGGCCAGCGAGTGACTACCACCAAGTTAAATACAAAAATACATTATGTACTCGTACTTGTGATAAAGGAAGGTAGGTGATGAAAGGTGATAAATTATGTACATTATAAATAAATTTAAAAAAAAATGTATTTTCCTTATGTACGACATCGTTTATAAGTATTTTTTGAGCAAAAGTTATACTTTTTTTTAAATTTGGAAACGGATATAAATTGGAATACGCGCAGACTATTAAGTATTTAGCCGGTTAATCGGTCAGATTTATAAAAACTAAATCGGGGTTCTTAGTGCTTAATTCTAATAGTAGCTATTATTTCATACGCTAGGCCCATTACTCAAAAACTTTCTAAAAAAATTCTTCAGAAATAAAATCGCTTGGACATCGGTGTGGAAGTAGTTAGACTGTGGAATTTCCGCGTGAAAATTAATCGCAAAACACAAAGGCATATCGCATATCGTTTGACTAATTTGTCTACTATCAATTGTGCAACCATTCGAGGAATGTTAGCCTGAATTATAGGAATAATAGCCTGGACAGACTGCGGATTAGTTAAACTGGCTTAGCAAAATTCAATCAAACACCCCCTAAGGAAAAATTTGAATTTGCTAGTATATTTTTGATTTTTCGTAGTGTGTCAAACTGAATTGAATTTTATTTCCTAGATTACTTGACCGAATTTTGCTAAACCAGTTTTGCTAATCCTCAGTCTGTCCAAGCTATTATTAGGTGTAAACTGTGCAAGGAAAAAAATATATATTTTGACAATTTTGTGTATTTACAACAAGAAAAAAAAATGGTTGTTAAAAAAATTTCTTAAATTCCAAAAAAAACAATAATTTTATTAAAGAAAAATTTTCATTTCAATTCTCATTTAAAAATTAATTTTAATCTAAATAGAATTTAAGAAAATAGTTATTGACAACAAGTGAATTAAGATGTCCACAGCCTGTGGAAACCAGCCTGTGCCAGGAGTACCTACTCTTAGCAAAAAATAGTTTTGGAGATTTTTTACTGTTAAATATTTTTCGCCCCATTATATTATTTATTTTGCCGTAATCTCAATAAAATGTATTTATTATAAAATTTTAATTTAAACTAAGTTATAAAATTAATCCTCCTTAAGAGTTTCAGTGATTTTCAATTATGTATATATACAAAATGATTATTTTGAAAAGTTGTGAATTATAATAATTTAAATGGAATAATTTATATTTTTATTGGTGATGTGGATGATTCATGAACCCAGGTGAAAACTTATGGAGTTTTAAAATTAAGGAACGTAAGGTTTGTTCGACCTATTAAAATCTAGAAGCATGGCCCTCCCAAGCCGCGAAATTATCCGAACGTCATTTAAAATACATACTCTTACTAGAAGGTCAGTAACTAAATGGCATCGTGAAGGTTCAAAGAAGTAAAATATAATATTATTATAACCGGAATTAGATTTTAATTTTTTTTTGAAATTGTTTGTTTGATTTTCTAATAAATTCCACATATTATTTGATTTCGCGTAAATCCCAATTTCATTCATTGAAATTAACCTTACACATGCAATGGAACTTTGGAAAAATAGTAATAAATGGTCTTTCAATAGAGACGCTCGATATTTATTATGTTACAGCAGTCATGTTGTTAAAGCAAAATCTTTTAAATTTGTTGTGAATTGTTCAGTAGTGTATGGCAAATCACCATAGAAGTTTATAGCGTTGGACAACGTGTGTATTATCCTCGCTTCAACTGTCCTGCCGAGTATAGGCCAAATTCGACCGACGTTTGTATAGGCCAAATTCGTGTCAACCGATTCGATAGGTATTCAGCCAATACCTGTTCGTCACCGAAACGCAACGTATGCTGAAAATATTGCCGCTATGCATCAGAGTGCCTGAGTAAACTCGAGGGAATCAATTTTTCGTCGTTCTCAAGAATTTGACAATTCTTAGGAAATTAAGGTAAACGACCATAAACAATGCCGTGTCTTCGCTGGTTGTAAATTTATCTAACCTATTGAAAACAAGACTGTTCTGTGTAAGAATGAGCATGGCAATAAGGCGTTTTTGGGTTATTTAAAACTTACATACGTGTAGTTACAAAGTGTATTAAATTTGGATGTCTCTCCAAGGTCTTTTACCGGAATTGAAAGCACCACCACATAAAACGTTTACCATTAGACTATTTATGTACAGATTGGCATTTACTTAGGTATTGTAATGGTAAAGTGAAGGTTGGTATTCTGCGCTACGATAAGGGAAGAATAATATTACCGACCAAATGGCACAGTGGTTAAAGCTTTGGCGTTTGGATCGGGAGGTACTGGGTTCGAATCCCGATAGGGGCAGAATGCAAAAGGGATTTTTCATCATTTGATTACGATCGATGATGGAAATGAACACAACTATGACCCCCTGTCGGAGTGCACATCTCATGGGCCGACCCATCTTCCATGTCAGTATACTATAGGCTGGCATGGAGCAATGCAATGTGCAGATGGTTCTACGTAAATCGGACCTATAGCCGTACGTCTTCGATTTGGTCAGCAATGCGTAAAGTAGGACGGTAAAAGTGAACTGCGAAAGAGTTGGGAGTGCTTTGGCCCCAGAACAGATTGCATAGATTAAAAAACATAAGAATAATATTAAGTTTACAGAAAGGATGAGGGTTGTACAACCCCATTTGTTTTTGAGATGGTGCCATCTGCAATAATAAATAGTGGTAAAAGAAAATTCACAAGAAACTGATAAAAATACAAGTAAATAAATAAGAAAATTCAATAAGTATAATAAATGTTTGAACCTAATTAGGATTAGAATGAAAATGATAAAAATAAAGAGATACAGATTCTGCATTACCGCGGAAGAAGTAATATACAAAAGTTATGCAATAAGAAGCCGAATTTGTTCAAATAACCTCGTCAGGGGAACAACAGCGCATAACTAAGCCGTTCTGTCAACCCACAAATAAGCAGATGATATCGTGCTTCTTGGCTGCTTTATCAACATATTTGACCAGAATCCAGAACTAAGAGCAGTACATATCATTCAGTTAACGCATCAGTTAGGCAAGAGGGCAGCAGAAAAATAGCATACTTTTGGAAATGGGTTTTATCAAATACAGTTTGTTTGTTTATGGATAATGAAATTCTGATAATGAAAGAAAATTTATTGAAAATTGAAAATTTTTTATAAGTTGACTCAACTTATAAAAAATTTCCAATTTTCAATAAATTTTCTTTCATTATCACAATTTTTCAGTTGCAATAAGTAAAAAAAAATATTTAGGTTAACTATGGTCACTTATTATTATTTATAAAATTAGAATTAAACCCATTTACCAATATTTTTAGTAGAATGCAATTCTAAGTGTAGTTGCAAGAATTTGAGACTTAGGATGTGGCGCATGTGCCACATTGAGATTGAGCTACTTCAAATTGATCCTCATCACTTAGTCCCTGCAATAAATGGAGCACACGATCTCGTTTTAGTCTCAGAACCTCTGTTTTCCCATGCTGTGATGGACATCTGTCATCAACCTTTACTACTTCAATCGTATTTGGCTCACACATATGTTCATTGAATACATATACCAACGGCCTTGATAGCATAACATGAAGAAGCCTTATTCTGTTATAATAATGTAAACATTCGATTGCGTTAAAACCCCAATTATACAAACGCGGTTTATTTATGACTGTATGAGCCGATTGACCAATTCAGTACTTAGCGAAGTTAGTTAATTAGATAGTTTCATTGCGGTTATCAAGGCCGCTATCTAAGTGTCTGCTACTAGTCCAACCCCCATGACATTCTCTCTCTATATAACTGAGGTGAGGGAATTAGTACCACAGGGGTACAAGTTGGATGGAGGAAATTCTATGAAACTAGGTTGGCCTTGACAGTAAGTAAAGGCTAATCCATTTCAACACAATAATAACATAAGACGCAATCTTGCTAAAAGCCAAATTTTGTTAAAAAAAACAAAACGATTGAATGAAAATTGTAAGTGTAATTATAAAAGTAATAAATAAAAAAAACTATGTCAATATCCCAATGGAGCTCTGAAAATCAAAATTATAGCTACTATTCAGCTTGCCAAAATTCCAAAATTTAATTCAAGAAGTTCAATACATGAAAATGAAAAAAATGAAAATTTCGCCTTGTCCAAAATATATTTTGTTGTGTTTGTCTCACCAGTCACCCATCGATAAATCAGTTTTTAAACTCGATAACAAAGTGTAACTTTGGAAAAGTGCAGATACTGGGAATAGTTTCACATTCTTTTCATTTGGTGTAATTTTGGTTGTTCATTAAAGTGATAACCGGTTTTTCAACTAACTTTACTATAAAACTTTTACTACTACTCTTGGAAAGTAATACTTCCATAAATGTCTGATTCTGCAATCTATTCATCAACTTCATTTTGGTACTAAATTATATTGGTGACGCATAGACCTGTATACTAATAAAATCTCGCTACTCTAATAATCTGAATTGCACCCCTTCATTTTAATTTAATAACATATATTATGATTATGTATAATACATGGATTGTACATGCGAATATAATTCATAATTTGCACCGCCCTAGCACAACAGTGCGAAATTAACATGAACATTTTTCAAAAAAAATGTGATCATTCACACCCCCTCGAAGCAAACACAATTCCGTAAAGCATTGCAATTTGTCAATTCGCTTGCATCTCCCCAAACCACTAACACCACCCACAAAAAACGATTTAACACAATATGTTCATTGAATAGTTCCCCCCTTTGTTGCCTTTGGTTGTTTATGTACTCGTACATAACACAAAATCAATTTAATAAATCAAATTCATTTCCATATATACATAAAAAAGTTAACAATAAAAAAAACTTTTTTGGCAACACCAAAATATAAATGTATAAAGCTCCCCTAATAAAAAAGCTTTGTGGAAACTATAAAAAGAAGACATTTTGCGACACAACAACAATAATAAATCAATGCAAAAATATTAATCTTTAAGAATATACATATAAAAGAAAAAAATCGTTAATAACAAATAAAATTATTTTTATTTATTTATTTATTTATTTCTATTATTATTTATTAACAAATAAATTATTTTATTTTCATGCTTTACGAGCACTACTTATAAAATATTAAATTACTGTTATTGTTGTCTTGTACAAAAGTGATTATCATAAATTAACACTTTGTCTTTAGCACAAAAATGTATCAATTCTTCATAGATTTGTCTTCTTCTTATTATTAAGCAATAATTATTGTTATAATTATTAACTTTATATAACATTTTCCAAGTGTAATGATAAAGAAAATCTCATTACATTATTCCCACATACGTACATAATTTAATACGATATGCAGATTAGAAATGTTTTATTGTTTGGTTGTGGGAAACAACAATATATAGACTATTCATCTTATGTGGATGAGGTAAATTGGGCGAAATGATCGGTTGAATAATTTTTGGGGGTATAAATCTTATTGTTAAGACGTTATGCATCAGTGAAATAAGTTAAATTTGTGTCCGATATATATAAGAACATTCTTGCATGCATGCAATGAAACAATAAAATGAATTTTTTTTTAAAAGCTTTCGGACAATTAATTTGTAATAGTTCTATCGAAATCCCGGTTTTCTATATTAAAAAAAACCTGATTTTTAGGAAATGCCGGTTTAAATTTTTAAAATTTGACATATTGTGGGAAAATGGGCCTCTTAAATGATTTTTCGATAAAGCGGCCAATAGAGATGGAACTAGGCCATTTCTAAACCGATATTGTTGAAATTCTACACGTGCGATAGAAACGTATTTCTAAAATGATTTTTTGATAAAGTTCTGAAATATGGCCATCGCTATGAAACTAGGCCTATTTTTAACCGATTTAGTTGAAATTCGACATGTGGGTCCTTAAATAGGATTTAAAAAATGCGTTTTTGATAAAGTTCTGGAATAAGGCGGATAGGGATAAAACCTGGCCATTTCTTAACCGATTATGTCGAAAATTGGCATGTAGCATCTAAATGGGATTTTAAAATAATGTTTGATAAAGTTCTGGAATATTGTCATTAGAGATGGAACTAGTCCATTTCTTAATCGGTTTTGTTGAAATTTGTCACGTGCGATGGAAATGGGGTTCTTAAATGGTTTCTTGATAAAGATGTGGAATATGGTCAATAGAGATGGAATTTCGCCATTTGTGTAAACCGATTATGTGTAAATTTGACACGATCAAAATTGGATAGTTAAATGATTTTTTAATCAAGCTCTGCGTATCTGGGCAAAAAGGCATATATATTACAGAACTTAGTCAAAAAATCATTTAGAATATTATTTCCATCACACGTCAAGAAATAGCCAGGTTTTGTCGCTAATAGCCATTTTCTAGAGATTTAGCAAAAAATCATTTTATAATCTTATTTAGACCTTATTTTATAGAGTTTTAACATAAACAGTAAAGAAATGGTCAAATTCCATCCCTGTCGACCGTACTCTAGAACTGTATCAAAAAATCAGTTTTGAATTCGAATCATTCACTTAGCATAAAACTATTAGAACTGCACCTTTATTCCTGACATATTTTTGAACCCAACTGTCCTGGAATTATTTTCTAAAAGCTCTCGGAGCGCTAAACGGAGGAGGAGGAGCGCTGCAACTTCCCGCGTGCCCGCGAGAGTTATTGAAGCCTCTACAATTCGGCATGATATCAAAGGGCTGAATTTCGAAGGACTGAATGTCGAAGGGCAAAATTACGAAGGGCCGAATGAGTCGAAGAGCCGAATGTCTCGAAGGGTTGCATGTGTCGAAGGGCGAAATGTGTCAAACGGGTTACTTTTCGTTTTTGGAAATATAATTTTTTAAAATACAATAGTTTTAGGAAAATTTCGTAATTTTTTTATCAAATATGAAAAAATTTGCTTGATAAAATGTTCCTTCACCAAAATGAATCACTGACTGGATACGTGGAATTTGACATTTGGCTTCCGCCCCTATACTCAATTATTTTCGAAAACAAACAAACTTTTGTAGTAAATTTTTTGGCAAAATATCTTATTTTTATGTTAAAATATTATTAGTCCGGCCAGCCCGAATTAATAAAATTTATTTTTCCAAAATCAAAACTTTAGAACTAGAAGAGAAGAACGTATAAATTTTCTTTACCAACAGAACATCAATGCCAAAACGCTGAATTTGTTTCACAAAAAATTAAAATTACTGATAAAAAAATTGCATTCGTCCAAAATTTTAAAAACGATATGCCACATCAGGAAGAAAAAAATGTATCTGTAATCACCGATATGAAGTTTACACTAAATTTATCCTAAACTACAAAAACAACACGTTTTATGAATATAAATGTAAAAAGAGAACATTTAGGCGTTCATAATAAAAAATAGTTGATTTCAAACAAAAATACCATTGAAAAAAAATTTAGTTTTATAATTAAAGATATTTAAACATCAAAGCAATTCTAATAAAATACTACTACTCTTTAAATCCAAAAATTTAAAAATTAAATAATCTAGTATTTGTCCTTGCTCATATCTATCCCCTACTTTTGTTCATTTACTCAATTTAAGCGTAATACTAAACACATTTCCAGCTGTTAACCATCGAATTCCTTGATAGCAATGTTAGGTAATGGTAATATCTATTCACTCAAGCCGAATAATGAAGTTTTAATAAAAACTACACCCTCAAATTGGGCCTCGATCACATCTACCCCTAATTCTGTTCATTTACTCAACTTTAGCGTAATGCTAAACAGATTTCCAGGCTTTGCCCATCGGTTGCCCATCGAACCTGGAAATATGTTTAGTATTACGCTAAAGTTGAGTAAATGAACAGAATTCGGGGTAGATGTGATCGAGGCCCAATTTAAGGGTGTAGATTTTATTGAAACTTCATGATTCGGCTGAGTGAACGGATATTTGCTTTACTAATACTAGTTATTGGGAAACCGATTAGAAAAATATTGAACTGTGTATTGTATTTTTCTTCTTTAAGTTTTAGTGAGCGAGAGCACACTAATCCCAGCCAAATTTGTTTTATTTCCATTTTTTTAGAACTATTGAATCCGGCTATACAAGCATAACATACAAATACTCGGTTGTTCGCAGATATTATCGTACATAATTTCAATTTTTTTTAAATCGCCTAAATGTTTGCAATTCACTTATACATTCCCACTTTTTATGCTATTTATTTATTTAGTATAAACTTCACATCTCTATATAAGCGTGTGAAGTTTTTCTTAAAATAGTACTAAACGTCATTTTTTTAATCTAGTAGAAAATTAGGATGAACTTCACATGCATCTGTAATCAGCGCCACAAACGTAATTTGGAGTACTAATATTCTTTAGCTAAATTTGGGACACTTTTCAAGGCCTTTTCATTGACATGTCATACTTATACATTTTACAAAAAATTAATAATTAGCTATCAGTGCCAAAACGATGGTTTTATCAGCTAAAGCGCTAATAACAAAATTGTTGTTTTTCCAGGACCTTCAAAATCTTATGCTACATGATTATATAATAACGAGAAAAACTGTAACTTTTTCCAGTGTTAAAACGGTAGTTTTCAATGCTATATGGTGCTTCAGAAAAATTTGTGGCATCTTTCAAGGCAGGTTCAATGATAAACGCCACATAAACAATTTATGATATTTGAATAATAGGTATCAGCGCCAAAATGGTGTGTTTGAACTAATGGTCGGTCTTAGCCTACCTTATCGGTCATGACGCTACAATATTGTGACAAAATGTATTTGTATTTTTAATCTGATCATGAACATTACACCTTGAAAAAGTGAAAATTTATTAAATTTGCTGATGATTTTGTCATGGCTCTGTGACAACATGAGTATAAAATTGTATTTTACTAGAGATCCCAAAGGCTTTACAATTCTCTGAACTAGAAATAAAGAAAATTATCAAAGTTAAAACCTTTAAGTATTAACTCCAGGTTTTAATTATGTAGGCCACTCCGTAAATATATATAATTTGACACAATTATTAACAGAAAAATATTTTTCTGTAGTGAAACCAAGAATATTATAAATATTTTATTTATTGCCAAGTAATATTTTGTTTTGCCGAAATACTATAAAATGAAGCGTATAATCAGTAGCAGTACAACTAATATTTAGCGTTGTGCATGTCTCAAAATCGAATAGCGGACAAAAACGTACGGTTCCCTCTCTCCGAGTTTTACACAGTGGTGAGTATTTTGCTGTTAGTATACATGATTTTCGCAGACTTTATTAAGAAAAGTTTCAAAAGCTATGGAGCAAAATTGTTGTTCGTTATCGGCAAGTATGGTTGGTGGTACAGAAAAACAGATAAACAAATTCGAGAGATAACTTATAGTGGATTAAGCTGTTGACTGCCTTAATGGTTACAAATAAACAAATCAAGACAATTTATCCAGGTCAGGATGCAAGGTGAAAATATTAGTCACGTCGTGTCAGGTAGTTTACACTGGTTTACATGTCTTACAAATTGAACATAGCACTTTGTGGCAGGAATAATCAGTTTTTATTCGCTTGGAATTATACCTTCATAAACCGAACCCGAGTTTATGTTAATGGTGGTATCAGTATCACTTTTCAAGAATTTCTCGATCAAGGTCTGATACTCAGTGTCGTTAAAATGATCTGACGATAAATCAACGTAAAGTGAAGAATCAAAAATATAAATTTCTTCTTTTAGTTCAAAAATACATTGCGCAGTAAACTCGTCAAAATTTCTTGAAAAATCTGCAGGAAAAATATTTTGAGGAGTAAGATCTCTCTAAACATGAGCCATTTCAGAGCCACATGATAAGTAATTACTGTAAGACAATGAATTTAAAACTATGCACAAAATGACTTAATTATGTATTTTTGCTGTGTCGTATTCAACTTTTTCGATGAGAAAGTCATCGGGTGTTCATCTTCATTTTCATCATGCTGTATGAAACAGCCTCCCACGCTTGTGTTGCTGGCATCGCATTAGATAAAAAACTATTTCGTAAAATCAGAGTTTCATAATACTGAAGTTGACATTGCATGCTTTTGTCAGCTAAAAGCATTAATGAATGAGAGAAGGAATTACATCCCAGTAACTTTATATATTATTAACGCATTTTAGAAATTTTGGCTGCGGTGAGCGAAATATGCGGAATATCTAAATCTTTTTGTCTTTAATAAACTAACACTAATAGAATATTTGAAGTTATTCAAAAAAATGGAAAATCAATAAACTATTAAATATAATATTTGTATTATTTTTTCTAAGTGCGTTTAAACGAATATTTCTTGTACCTTGTTTAATAAACACTTTACTACAGTAGCCCAAAAATTAATGAGTGGAATGGGTGTTCTTCGCCCTGAAAACTTTGCTAATATAAATTATGATATTCGCAGTCCTTTTAGTTTTGAACCTATTGAAGTAGCCAAGCTAATAACAACTATTAACACTTTAAAAACAAGAGCGGCTAACGGTTTGGTTGGAATTTCGACAAAAGTTCTTAAATATTTCGTTGGAAAATGTGGCGAATCTGTTACCAAATTCTTAAATAATTATTTAGAATCAGGTGAATTTCCCACTTGTCTCAAAACAGCCAAAATTGTCCCCGTATTTAAAGACGGAAGTGAACTCAATCTTGAAAATTACAGGCCAATATCAATCCTACCAGTTTTCTCCAAGGTATTTGAGAAATTAATTCTAAGAAGACTTGAAAATTTTCTGGTTAGCAATCAAATATTAAACCAGTATCAGTTTGGTTTTCAGAAAAAATCAAGTACTTTATCAGCATGCTCTAATCTAACTCATTTAGTTACAAAAAACTTAGATCTTAGAAAGAAATGTGCTTGTCTGTTTCTAGATTTCAAAAAAGCCTTTGATTGTGTTAATCATGAAATACTGCTACTGAAATTGGAAAATCTACAATTTAGCCTGACGCAATTGAAACTATTTGAAAACTATCTACATGGTAGGAAACAGAAGGTGGTTGTTAATGGAACTGTAAGTGATGAATTAACAATGTTGTGCGGCGTTCCACAAGGATCTATTTTGGGACCTTGCCTATTTAAAATTTATATTAACGACATTTTTGATTTGCCATTAAAAGGTACCTTGCAACTTTTTGCAGACGATAGTGTTATATCGTCGTGTTAATCGATACTTGGTTAAATTTAAATCGTCTGATGCTCAATGCCGAAAAGCAAAATATCTAATATTTGGTAATCAAGACTTAGATAACAATCTTCAAGTCCTGTATAAAAACACAAAAATTGATAAAGTGACTAAATATTGTTATCTTGGATTGACAATCGATAACATGTTAAATTGGCAGAATCATGTAGATTGGATCAAAAAATCAAAGGAACTTTTTAACTCGAGAACATTTGCAACTGATATATAATGCGTATATTAACTCCAGATTATTATACTTAAACCCTCTTTGGAGTGGAGTAGCAACATTTAAACTGAATGAATTAGAAATTATCCGCAATAGGGCTTTAAAGTTAATTAAGGGTGTACCAATACGTTACCCAACAGTTGAATTGTTCAAAAAATTCGGTTCCTTGCCATTTATGAACAATTTAGAATTGATATTGTATGTATATAAGGTTTTAAACAATTTAATTGTACATAATCTAATCATTGTGAAAGCAGAGGACACATATTGCTATAACTTACGAAATGCGTCGTTATTGTTTAGAGAATTTCTCGCTCGAGATACCTGTACAAGAAATAACTTATTATATAGAGGAATTCCGTTATATAACAAGCTTCCTACCGAAATTCAAAATATTAGAACCTTAAAAAATTTCAAAGCACAAACAAAAATGTTTATGAATTTAAATAAAAATATGTTCAATGAAACTGTATAGCGAAGAATTTGAATTCAATATTTTAGTATACTTAAATTAATGCACTACAATAGTAAAATTTGTTTAATTTATTTATCTATTTAAATTTTATTTGTGATATTTAGTCCGAACTAAAAACAGTTTAATTTATATAAATGTAAAATTAAAAAGTAGTTGCATAAAACCTTTTGGGTTACAGCAACTTAAAAAAAACAAGAAATGTTTTGTATAAAAAGTGTAATATGTATTTCATTGTAATTGTAAATTAATAAAGAAAAAAAAACACTTGATATTTTTGAGTAAGTCAGTCGACAAGGGTGAATAAAAAGTTAATTATTTATAAAATATGAGAATCTTCGATGAACATTAAATTTTGGCTTCTATTTTAAAAATTACCATGAATATTTATTGATTCTTTTGTGCATGTTCATTTATTTAAAAAAAAAACAAGAAATCAAAACTAATATTTGAAAGGACGATCCTAACGTTAAAATATCCATATAATTAATCCAATTATTCCACGATTGCCTCATACCTTTAAAACGACCTAAATTTTTTAGTGAAAGCTATTCAGAAGTTAGAAGAAAATTTCGTTCAGAATACGGTATAAAGAAACTGCTTTGACAAACCGTGCTATTAAATTTATCATATATAAATTTGTAGAAACTGGTTCAGTTCAAGATCAGAGAAGCAAAATTTATCATCGTTGTGGTCGTTCAATTGAAAATATTGCAGCTGTTGGCACAAGTGATGCTGAAGCGCCAAGGACATCAATTCGCCGTCTTTCACAACAATTAAACTTCAAGCCAACAACTTTATTCAATATTTTTTCAAGCTCATTCCGAGCTTTATTGTGGCGGCAATTTCAACAAACAAAACTGCCGCAGTTGGGCAGAAGAAAATCCTAGAGAATTCTTTGAAAAGACAATGAAGCCAAAAAAGTTACAGAATTTGGTGTGGTTGAGAGCTGATTAGAACCTCAGAATATGTTATTTCAACAGGACGGTGCAACATGCCATACATCAACGGAATCAATCGATCTTTTGAAAAAGAAGTTTAATAATGGAATAATTTTGCGAAGAACAAACGTGAATTGACCCTCAAAATCATGAGATTTAACACCATTGAACTTCTTCTTAATGGGTTTCTTGAAGAGTACTTAAAGACTATGCGGATAATCCTCAAACTGTTCAATACCTCAAAAACAACATCATCCAGCAAATATTTAATATAGGATCTTTAATTTCCAATAAAAATAAATAAAGATTTCCCTCAATTTATGCCATTTATTAAAAATTTAGAAAGATTCGTCCTGCTGATTTTGTGTACACGTTACAGCCTATCACGAATTATTTACAACCAATACCTCCACAAAGACCTTCACTTGTCACCAAAGTCTATCAATCCTGATGTTCCAGTATTACCGAACATACTCTATTTAACATTCACGAAAATCGACAAAAAATAGTTAGCATTCATACTGAAGTTACCGCAGATTCAAGTAAATTATTTATTATAAATAAGGCACAAGGTCTAACTTCGGCTAACATCGAGCTTTATTGGCAATACAAGACACACTTTTAAATTTAGGTACAACGCGCCAGAAGATGACCAACTGTTTCATTTTAACGTCCGGTTAGTAAACCTTATCTTTAGAATCATCATAGTGTTATTGTTAAACATAGGCGATAATAATCTGACAATCTAATTCTATAATGTAAACAGAATGGCTCCATCATGGCTCTATTCCACAATTGTGTGCTAAGAACTTAGATACCAGTTAGCATACTATGTGAGACATCCTTGAACAAAGAGATCTCAGATGCTAACTCTTTCCATTCCAATACGTGGTTTATAGATGTAAGAATAGATTTTATAGAGATACAGAATGAGCCTGCTTTTGATGAATTTCTCAAAAATGTTTGAGAATGTACCCACAGTGAGAGTTTTGTGTTGTGTAAATCCACCAGAAAGTGTGTCCTTAAACAATTTGATTAATATTCCTAATTTCCATCCCAACTTCTTAAAATTAGTAACCTGAACGTTTATTCTTCTTTTCCAATATTCCCTTCCTCGCATCTCATCTAATATCATAATGTGGACGCATTATTAAATCATGAGTTCATATTTCGTTAAATCTTTTTTCATGACACATTCCGAGGAAACGACCATTTGTACCTTTTAGTACATGAATATCGAAATCTGGAGCAAAGTAGCAGAATCAACACGGCATTCGGTAGTTATCTGAACATCTAAAAAAGGCACTTGAGATGTGGCGAATGTTAATTGCCCAGGCGATGATTTATTCAAATTTGAAGGAAATTCGTTTGCCCGTCAAAGGGGTTGGAAAGGAAAATTATAATTGGCGTATGTACTGGAAGAAGGGGAGAAGTGATATCGAAACGAGTGACGTGGGGCCGATAATTAAAAATAAATTAGCTTAGAAAGTATATTATTGAGATGATACGGTGTTAAAGTGTTTTTACAGAATTACCCTATTTTAACTTTGATATAATTTCTTATGTTGAGCAATAAATAAATGTAAAACTTGTATAATAATCAATAAAAAAAATAGATAAAAAAATAACTTTCATTACGTAATGAAAAAAAAAAACAAAGGCGTCTAAGAATGAAATAGTTCGACGTGCGAATTGCGTGACCCGTGCGAGTGCAGTGGGTGGTGATCTGCATCACAAATAAGAAATAAATGCTCAGAATAGGGTTAAAAGGGCATCATACCCAGTGGATAGGTGGTGAAAGGATCCGTGCCGCCACAAAAAAGGATTCCAAAATATTTCAGGTCAGTTTACATAATACTATTTACTTGTTATAGTTTCCCTTTGATTTTAGATTCGGTGAAAAGACCATGCCGCGTGTTGTCAAGATCATGAAAAACAATTTATAGGTCACAACAAAATATGTTATCTATACAATTATTTTCGTTATGTAGACTTGTGCCCAAAAACTTCTAGAACATTTTTTTCGTCTACTCAAGGTACCGGTTTTGTTGACCTGAGGAAATCTGAGCGTTACAAGCAACCGCTTCTAATATAACAAAAGAGGAAACAAAAGGTCTGAATGATTTTCAGGCACCTCTAATGTAACCTAAAAGCTTCCATATTTAACTATGCGGATAACCACACAGTTTCATTACCGGGATCACCGAAGTAACTCATAATTCTAATTCTGAGATATTCTGAATATTCCGAATACACGAAGAAAATGTAAAAAATGGAAACGGAATTAATAAAAAAAAGTTAATTTTGGAATATTACGAATGTTTGGTATGGATAGAACTGTTTTGGCAGAATATTAAACTATTTTGAAACAGATGATAAAGCTAAAATATGATGATATTGCCCTATTTACTTTTATGTCCTTTCGAATGTTTCGTTGTACATGATTATCACATGCAAAAAAGCAAACAATCAGATGCATGGGAGGGATTGAGGGAATTCAAATTGTAACTAAGGCCTATACAATTTTGTCTTTGTTCTAATTATAGTAAGGAAATGAATTTTTGTTATTTTTTGGTTTGTGAACTTTAAAAAATTTAATCTTCATTGCAAAAACTGAAAAAGCTCCTATACGGAAATTGTCACTTCGGGTACACAGATATCCACAACATTTCGCATGGATTTCCAAATTTATTGAAAAAGCTTTAGTATGTAGTTTTATTCCGAATAGTCAATCCGCCTGGTCTGTAGAGATGCCAAATTTGGTAAAATATGATTTTTTTTTTATCAAAACATGTCATTTCCAACACAATATATGTTTAATAAAATCACTTGCTTTCCTATTACACAAAAAATTAGATTTTTGAATATTTTAATTAAAAGTTTTGTTCAAAAAGTTTAAAAAATAACTCGATCGATTCCGACTTATTAGGTCATCATCAGAATTATCTACTGTAAAGACCTAACAAGTCGAAATCGATCGAGTGATTCTTTAAACTATTTGAACAAATTTTTTAATTAAAATATTCAAAAATCTAATTTTTTGCGAAATAGAGAAACAAATGTTTAATAAAATATGTATTAATTAAGTATAAATGTGTTTCGCCAAATGCCTACGGCAAATAGTGTTAGCAAGATGAACTAGTTATGTTTGAGATTTATTTTAAAAATTTTTTATTTCTAATCGTTTTTTTTTTTTTGTAAATGCTGAGTATTTTTCAAAGTAGTTGCAAGAATCGTAAAACCTCATATGCGAGCTGACACTTCCGGTAGGCGGATCTCGGCCAAAAATCATTGGGATTTTCAAATTTTTGATAAAAGCCGAACATGACAACAAATTTACAAGTACCTAATACACAAATTCGAAAAAGGTTGCATGTTGGATAGAGAGGAGGTAGTAGAAATTTTCAAACAGAGACACAATCCACATTTACTAAACGAGAAAACAAACAAAATGTACGATATAATCTTACAGTAGTGGAAACATAAAAATAAATTGTACACAGTAATGGAAATGGTATAAAAGGACAATTCAATACTTGGAATTTTATAGTAGTAAAAATGAACTGCTGAAGGAAGAACTTACGAAACCAGTCTTCCCAATTGTAAATTATTTGTTGAAAATGAAAAATTGAGTGTTTTTTTAAAATAAAGTTATAATACTAAATTTTATTTTTGTGGCAATTTAACATAACAACTTAAGTCGAGATAAGTGGTTATGTTGAACTATATTCTAATCGGTAGTATTTTCTGTTTTTTTCTTTCTTTTCAATTTTTCATCAAAATCCGACAATTTTTGATCGAGATATAAGCAAAACGCAAAACCACTTATGTTTTTATAGGTATGTTTGGTATTTATTGAAAACTACTTAATTGATAATTTTGGATATTTTAGCATGAAATAAGTAATAGTTAAAACAATAGTTTTATTTGTAAAATCAAACATAAATTTAGAATAAACACTTATCTTGAAATAAGTTTTTATTTTGAAATTAAATTTGCGGTTGGTATTTTCTTAAATCGTATAAGCGTGTTTTTCTATAAATGCTAGTTAAAAATTTTGGGAATTTTCGGTGAACCCACAGCAAGTAAACAGTGCTTGAATTTGTCAATAAACGTGGTTTAAAAACCCTGATACCATGGATGCAAAAATGGTTTAGTTATGTCCAATAATTTTTTACAAATTAATTTAAAATTTAAATTTGGTCCCCTGAAAATAGAAAAAATAGATAAGTGGTTTTGTTGAATTGTCACAGATTCATCCCACAACAAAAAACCATGGGCAACAAAAATGGATTCTATTCATTTAAATGGCACTTATGAAATTTCATCCCAATTAGTCAATCGATGGCGGCTGATATATTAATGGCTATTTTATTTGACTGTTTGGACTCCTCTAATGATTCAGAAATTTTTTCGGACGCTGGCCGAAGTTAACGTATTAACGACGTTTTTTTTTTTTTTTTTTTTTTTTTTTTTTTAAAAGAACACACAATTTCAGTATACCACCTGCACATTGCAAGCTCCATGTCAACCTGTAAACTGACATGGACGGTGGGTCGGCGCTGAATTCTGCACTACAACAGAGGGTCTTAGTTGTGTTTATTAACATCAACGATCGTAATCGATGAGGAAAATTCGCTTTTGCATCCAGCCTCTGTGGGATTCGAACCCAGTACCTTCCGGTCCAAGTGCCGAAGCTTTAACCACTGCACCACTTGTCTTTATGTCCCAATGCAATGGCAGGAGCGAGTTTTTCAACTTTCCACTAACCCGAATTATATTTACTTTGTCGAAGAATGGGTTGAGCGAAGTAGTTTTACAGTTATTTCCACTTACCTATGTGTGGTAATCATATTTTTTTTCCTCAGATCTTTGGATCTCTGGATTGTTTCCTAAACGGATATTGTGCCATGACTGGATATTGGTATTTTCTTAAATCTCTGACTCGATGTGCAACAAATGACTTCCAAGATGATGATGATTGTTGAATCCAGACCAGCGTAATCATGGAATCAGACCATAAAGTTGTTGGACGTATGTTAACTTCTAGGTTATTTTTTACGTTGTGAAATAACCGAGTCAACAGTAGTACCGCGCCACATCGGGCCAAGGGATCGTCAATTTTTATTTTACCAGTTGTACCCTGATTTTTGCAGTCAAAAGGTGGATTGTGCTTTGCTCATTGATAGTGCTTTTACTGTGTGCTCGGACGCATCACAGAAATCTTGAAGTTCAAACGTACAGTTATCTTCTGTACTCTATTTTATTTTGCCGAACGGCATTAAACTCGAGCATGAGTTGATTCCAGCTACTCGGGAATAAAAGCCTAACGGAATGATTGTTCCATATTAAAAAATGATAAAAGCTTCGTCCACCCGAGCAAATGATTCGAACAACCATGGGTTGTTTTCACACTACATATACTCCAATTGATAATACACGGAGACGTCATACAATGAACACCAAAGAAACCATTGCTGCTGTGCAGCGTAGTATTGAAAATAAAATCACAAAAGACGAAACCCATCATGCACTTTATGGGAAGTTTTGGTTTATGAGTTTGAAAGACCGAGCTCGTTCAAAAATGGAAGCCGCATTGATCCATATTCTTGTCACAAAAAATTATTTAACAATTATGTTAGATTTTGGTTGAACAATTACGTTAACAAGCCAGTATTGAGACGTCGTTAAATTAAACAAAAGTTAATGTTTGGTGTAATTTATTGGTTAGTAAAATACAGCAGCTTTGCTAACTGACTTTTTCGTTCTCTAATTAAATGGTTTTTATGTAGACGAGTCATTTAATGCTCACCTCAATCGAGTTTTACGAAATGAATCCATGAATTGGCTTTTAAATTTATTCAGAATCATCTGCTATCTGAATTTCTTTGAATTATTTTATGTAGAGATAATCTCAGCTCGCTAGCGTAAGTTGATAAACCAGAATCGATAAACGATTTAAAAGCTAACTAATTAAAAAGCTTTATTCGCCACGTCATTGCCGTTACATAGCATTTTAAGCTCCAAACATTAGACGATAGTATAATATATTATTCGAGCAAGCTATAGCACCTTTATGACCAAAATCGTATTTAATCGTTTGAGTCCCAAGCAGCGCGATCGCGCTGATGAGATTTTATGTCGAGAAAATAACAATTAAATGTGACGGAGCGATGAGAAAAATACGTGAATCGGGTTACCTAACAAATACAAGAAGCGATTGTTATCTGCGTTGAGTATATTTTTGTTTTTTTGCGTTTGCACGACAAATGGTTTTACGTTGTTTCTAATGGTTTGCATTACCTCATGGGCCTCAACGGTTAAACACTAATGACATTAAATTATTTCCGATAAAGAAATTACCCCTAATCACGATTTTTTGCACTTTACATACAGCAAATTATGTCAAAGGCTTGAATAAATGTCAGATTAGCGGTACGGTGTAAATTCCTCAGCAACCTTAACCTTACCTATGTATATACATTTTAAGAATTGAAAAAGATAAAATTAGCAACGCCTGATGCGGAAATAACACTACGTAAATTTATAATAAATTCATGCATAATAAATAACAGAATGGACATTTTATGGTCAATTGAGTGGAAAATCATAATTAAATCAGTGTTCAATTAGATGAACAAAATAAATGATCTGTATTCAGTTTAAAAATAAAATAAAATGTCAAAATTTAATAAAATATTAAACAAAGTTTAAATATCTGGTAAATTTTCTTATGTTGCGGTTGGAAAGTTTTTTATTTTTTATTTTTGGAGAGGGCATGATCAAGATTATAACTCTTACTTTTCAATAAAAATTATCGCGGTTGAATCAAAAGCCAACCACAGATGTTTCTCTATATTTTGGACAATCGAAAATTCTATACTTAGTTTTATAATATCTGTCATCATCCATCATACGTACATACATGACATTGTGTGTGTGGAAAGTACAAAACCATTAATTTATCATCATTACAAATCATCAACATGAGATGATGCTTACGTAAATAGCAAAATCGTACAACAGTAACATATTGGCGTGATATTCATCTTTAGTTTATTGACCGTGAAAGTAACAACGTCCGAAGATGTAGTTATAGTACGAACCAAGAAATGTTGTTGCGTGCATCAAGCAGCTGGCCAAATTTCGTATATTAAATCATAATTTATCGTCTTACATCTAACCGTATATACTAGAAAATTAATGATCTGTACTGTAGTTCAGTTCGAAAGTTAATAAATATTTAATTAAACATTTTTTGTTTTTAAATGTCGAGATGAACTTTGTTTTTCTTAAGCGTTAAAAATAAAATCTGTTATTTTACTTTATATAGACATAAAATTTTTAATTTCCGTACTCAAATTTTTTTTATAAAAATTATTAAATTCAACCATTAATTATTCATGTAAAGTTTTTAATTTTTTTTTGGTAAGAAACCTAAAAATTGTATAAGTTAAAAAAAATGAAAACGAAAGTTTCTTCTTGAGATTTTTTTTATGCTTCAAGATTTATAAAAAAAATCCTCAACATAAACATTATATCTCACGATGACGTCGCGATTTTCCACCAAAAAAAAAAAAATATGTAAAAAGTAAAACTTTAAAACAAATATAAAACACTGACACCAACAACAACAATTTTTATTTTTTTTTTTCGTTGTAACTTTCGATCTTCACGTTTATGATTTTATTGGTTTAGTCGATGGTTTTGTGTTGTAGCGGCAAGTTGAAAATTTTAAAACAGAAAAAAAAGAATTTTCCTCGCGGGATTTGTAACGTATACAGTGATTTTTTTTTTGTTTCGTGGAAATTCTGTGCAATAATAAAAGTGACATTTATAAATTGTTTATACAACAACAATGTGTGTTATGTACATGAATTGTTAATCGTTGAGTAATATGTGTTTAGAATTCAGGAAGTTAAACATCATATGTGCCATATAAACCAAAGTGTTAAATAAACCTTGGAATATGCATACCTGTTCTGTGTTTTACAATATGTTTACACGTACATTGTGTGAGTGATGTTGTCAGAAATAATTAGGAGGAGAAAAATATAATTGTTTTAAATAAAATTAGCGATTCTTAACCTTGTTGTGGTTGTTTCTGTTATTTTGTTGACTTATGCGAGAATTACTTTAACTGATGTGAGAACAGGTAGGTTTAAGGCAAGTATTATGTTAAGAACATTTGTTTTAGTTATTTTTTAGTGTAATCAGCATAATAAAATATTGAATCACTTGCCAATATTTTTTTATTTAATTTCATCAAATGTGCTTTTATAAAAAATATTATTGTATACCTATTAGTTTTTAAATTTTTGTTTTCATTGAAGCGAATTATTTCAGGTGATATTATAACAGGTAGGTTAAGGTAAGTACTGGGTTAAGAAAATTAAATTTTTTAATTGTAACTAAGTTTGTCCATCCCGACCAACTGTTAATGAAATGTGAAACAATTGAACCAACCATATTTTGACTGTTAAATTTTGACGATCTTCCAGGCTTATCAATATCGTCCACCGGCTCTTCATCCCATGAAGATGGATTCGGCCGCCTCGATGATTAAAAGAGAATATACATATATGTAGCTTCAAGCGACTAAATTTATATAATTTCAGATTTTTTTGAAAATATTTTGTACCTTACTTACTAATGGATATTTAGGAGTACAGTAACTGTAACTAATTTAAAAATTTCATAATTTTCGTTTATCACTTAAAATAAGAGAGTGATAACCAAACCATTTTCTTAAAATTTGAAGATCGGAAGAATTTTTTCTGGAACCTGATAAATTTTCATTAAAGATTGAATTAACATAGATTAGAAATAAAAGAGGCCCAATACCTATATTAAAAATGAAATTCTTGCCTTTAGTTCCATTTACTATATGACCTATTATTAAAAACCTTGCGTAATAGAAAACTCTGGTCGACCTTGTCGAAAGCCTCTTTTATATCAACAAAGAGTCCAGCAAAAGAATGAAAATTCTACCAACACAAAATTCATATTGTAACAAAGAATGAACTAGAGAATAATAAAAACCGCAGAAGGGAGAATCACAGATCCAACGAATAGAATACAACTTCCTTAATGGGAGCAACAACTTCAACCCTAAGTGGCCAACTGTACTTTAAAGTTTCTTTAAAATTCAATTTAGAATCCTCAATTGAAAACTATTCCCAAATATAAGTATAAACTTTGTGGTGCTATATCGACAGCAAACACTTTGATTCCCCATTTTAATTTAAGCATGAACAATTTTATCGCGTATACTAGAAGCAGTAATCACCCTAGCACAAATTGTTGTGGAACTCCAATACCTCAATTTTCTACCCCATTTACTATTTCAAGTATTTTAATTTAACCCTTTGAGATCTGTTTGTAAGATAGCACACGAATAGACCATACGGATTCCAATTTACATTATTTTCTGTAACAACAATTAGGAACGCTTTCGTTATATCCAAGAATAGAGCTGCTCATTTATATCCTTATACAGTTAGACGATGTAATGGTGAAATGGAGTTTAACAGCGTATCTTCCGATGTATGTGAAGATAGCCAAATTTCCATCCCCGAAAAATGCGATGGCAACACTAATTATTGATATCAAGCCATTTTCCTCTCAGTCCAAAAATCTCTACATTTTTACTCTCTGCCCCGAAAATATTTTCTGTCATGACAGCTAAAACTATCATGACACAAACATTTTTCTGGGCTGAGAATAAAAATATTGCAATTTCAAGATAATATGTCATCAGAAAAATGTTCGGGGCTGGGACAAATAAATGCTATTAGTTATTTAACCAAACCCGATTATTTTTTTTAGAAATTTCTGATTTCTGATGAAGGACGAAGATTTAAAGTGATTTTTGAGAATTTTTTAAAGTTTTTCTATATTTTTTCGCGACATGGTATTTTCAGAGCTGTCATTTGTACTGTATATAGATGCTAGTAAATATTTATCTTGCTTTAATGATTTTCGCTGTCAGTATATTTTTTAGATAGTAGAATTTAGTTATTTTTGTTTATCTACACGTTTTTTCAGAACTTTTTATTGTTCTTATTAAAAACATAACATTTTTTTATTATTCAGCTGTTATTCGGAAATATTTATATCCGAATTTAGATTTATGGCTATAATTGTTAATTAAGCAACTTATTTGAATTTCGGGGATTGAAATTTGAGCTATCTTCACAAAGGTCACGTTCAATGCTCTTTTTTATTACCTCAAATCCGCATTGAAAACTTAATTCATTCGAAATATCTTACAAACCTGTGTTTAATAACTTTTTCAAAAATTTTGGAGTAGATGCTCTGTAAAGTTATAGGCCAATAGTTAATTACAATTTTACGAGAGTCAATTTTGTTAAACCAAAAGATTAATTTTTTTTTAGCGTGGTGACAACACTTGTATCTTCAGTTTCCGTTGAACATATAAAAATGCAAACAATTTATATTAGTTGCAATTATTTAATATACCAAATTTTGGATTATGTGGAGAATATGTTTGGATACTGTTTGACTTCCTTAATGACAAAGCCATTAAATCTATAACATTCACTATCTCGTTAAAAAATTTCATAAACTATTTTCTATTTTTTGCCTTGATGTCTCAAAAATTTAAATATTCTTAATTTTTGAGTTTAAAATTCTGACAGTAGTATATTTTTGATGGCAAATATCGCATTCAAATGATTTTTCTTCGGCGTAACTATAAGATGGTTATTCACCCGAAATTGTTTACCTCAAACTTCGCGTTTATGTTTGCGAATATCATTGTGAAACTTATATCATTCGGAGTGGAAATCATTATTACATATATTCACAGTCCAGACCACTCATGATGAATGGCGTTGTATTTTCATGTTGATCGGCTAACGCAAATATAAAATTGAAATATTTGCATTCATAATCTTGAGTTGTTTCAATACCACGTTTCCTTTTGTCATTTTTATTAAATACTAGCTGACCCGGAGAACTTCGTACCGCCTCAAAATCAATAAATGTTGTTTAAAGTTATTATAGCTTAATTAAATTGAGTTTTTTTATTAAGATAAAATGAATTTCTCTCTTTCTCTCTCTCTCTCTCTCTCTCTCTCTCTCTCTCTCTCTATCTATCTCTCTTTCTCTGGCACTATATCCCATCAAGAGATTTGGCCACCTTAAATTAGGTTTAATAATCATATTTTCATTTCGGATAATGACTAATGAGTGATTAATTCATTGATCCTAAACCAGCCGTGCAATTTTTTCCTTGTCACTACCGGGAATTGAACCCGAGACCTCCGTGGCGGATAAAATGAATACTCCAAATTAATTAAATTCAATCAAAATGAAATATATTTTACTTACATTGAAATGAATGTAATTCACGTGGCAGCAAGGATTTCGTTTTATTGAATTGATTCGAAATGATTCGCGTAGCATTGTTGCACTACTTTCTTTTAAACTATTTCCTGAGTAGGTTGCAATAGAACCGATTCCCTTCAGTAAAACATCTTGTGATATACGACATTTTTTGTTTTATTGTCAGGTGCGAGAACGAACAAAGCGGATGGTATGTCGACACGTGAACATGCTACGTACAATTGGCCGTGAGAGAAACATTCATTTTCTAGATTCAGGCCACAAACACTCAAGGATGGGCCTTGTGATTTGTTGATCGTCATGGCGAATGCAAGACGAATCGGAAATTGAATTCGTTTAAACTCGAATGGCATATCGGTTGAGATCATCAGAACTCTCGGAATGAGAACTTCCTCACCTTTGAACTTTCCTTGAGATTTCTCAAAATAAAACGCGTTCCGTTATATAGTTTTGGTTGATTCAGGTTTCGTAGCATGATGATTACCGGCAACACACCAACTTTCAGTTGTAAATTGTGCGGGGGCAAGCTAGCCAGATCCAATGAGTTTAAAAATTCAGTTGGAAAGTTGGTTGCTTCGTCTTTGTTTGTCACACAGTCGATAGATTTGAAGGAATGAAGTGGACCGACGGTTAGATTTTGAATGGTGAAATTTAAGTGATCCCCATTTTTGTTCTTTGCCGCAAGAATTACTCGTTCACTCACCCAATTTTGATTTTTGTGGTTAGTAATATTGTTCGGGAACACTTTGTTGATGAGCTCGTCCTTCGATGAGACAAAATTGTAAAAAATTTTCCAATGTTTTAATAGTTATTATGCTATTCGGAACGGAGTCAAATCCAACAAAACAAAGATCATAAAAATCGGTCCAGTCGTTCTTCAGTTATAAATGGTGTAACTAACCCGCCTTTGTTTTATATATATAGATTGCATTTCGCGTTGATAGATAGTTGGTATAATAATTCTTACAGACAGTTGATAGCAATTTTGGTTAGCTGTCGAGTTTTGAAAAAATCTTGAACGATTGAAATGGGTTAGTAATTAAAATATATTTATTTTGCCGAAGATGATTATTCTATCAGATTAATTTTAAAATCCACTAATAATAGTTTTTAATTGAATTCAAACATGCAATCATTTAATTACAATCAGAAACAATTTAGTTAATCTGTTGTTTTATAAAAATCAAATTGATTACAAAATTAATAACAGTTGAGCTTCATGTGAATTAATGTACAATAGTGAAATTTTTTTTCAACTTTCTTTGTCAACTGGCTTTTGCCAGAAATGCCGACAGATAAAAATGCACCAGTTCCAACTTCCTTCGGTAATTGAAACTTTTAAAATGAAATTTCGTAGAATATAACAACCGCAGAACCTTTAAATTAATCTTCCGGCTAAATTTACCTATAGTTTCGGTATTTTTTATTCGACGTCGCCTTAATTTTTTTATGTTATAATAGTGGGGCGCTAGTACTTCCAGCAACATTTACGTTTAATATCGAGCACAAATACGCAAAACAATATATAATTGTCATAGCAACAGTCGTCGCGTGTACTAAAATTTGTTTCTGCCGTTAAAGCGTTATCGTAACATTTTCTGCAAAATATTTTTATTTTTCACTGGACACGGCGGATTATTCGTATTCCGTGAAAATATGAAAAGGGACAGATCTTTTCGTTGGTAGTAACGTAGGTTTGAATTTCCTTTAAGAAACTTTGATTTCACACAGTATAATTGAAAGTTGAATGCAAATAAAAACTCATTAGCATTATTTCATGGAACGCGAATTAACCCCAATGTTTAATCATTTTAATTTGAGTGCATTGTCTAAATTGAGCCGTTTATTTTCAATTCATGTTTATAAGCAAAAAAAGTATAAGAGGCAGTAGTGTATACAGATACTTTCGATATTGATATAACCATAATCGATTATATTCCCATCCGTGAATTGAAAAATTTTTGTTTTTCAAGTCCAAAATCAATAACATAAATTATATTTTCATAACTAAGCATTATTTTAGAAATATTTCAGCTACGATTAGCATACGTTTTCGTAAAAGTAACTCACGCAACTTTGATCCCAGTTTAATATAAACCTTTAATATCGCGTACATGACATCGGAAACAAATATTTCCATACTCGCTAACAAACTCAAAACCAATCAAATTATTTGAAATGCTTTATACCACGCCTACCAGTTCCGAACTAGAGTGGAAATTATTTTATCTTTGTTGTTGTTTTAATCATTTGGTGTGTTATGGCCCTATTCCATTCAAAAATACGAGATTTTGTACAAAATTAAAAAGAGACAAGAATAAAATATCTGCATGAGAGTGACTGAGACACATTTTTTTTATAGTAGAAAATGTAGGGGAATTTTTCGACTACGATACAAACATAACCTAAAAATTATTTAAATACAATGAAAAATCGTAGTTCTTAATAATTAATGATGTCTTTTACACCCTCTAAATAATTTAAAAAAATAAATATTATTTTTGAAATGGCGGAAATAGTCTTGTTTTATTTTAGTTTTATTAATTTGGAGAAATACGTAAAAAGTACTTGCTATAAAATATGTGAGGAGAAAATTTTGACAAGTTCCGGTATAACCTAAAAAATCAAAAAAATTCTTAATAATAAACCAAAATGGTTACAATAGAGAAACAAAAGTGAAGATATTTTTTTTTAAATAAAACGCATTTTTTAATAATCATAAAATAAATATTTGTGTAATTTATAAATTAGTTGATTTGTTACCGTTTAAACAGTAAATATAAATTAAAATTAAGTGTAAATATTGCTCTTAAGAATTTTCGCTTGTGGCGTCAAAATCAGCTGCTCCACATTATACTGGGAAACAAGTTTTATTGTTTATTATTTAACTTTATTATTTTTAATATCGAATTTTATTAATTCGATTACGTTTTAATTTCTTAAGAAATATGCTAAAAGTCGAGTAATGATTAATTAGCTGAATTGGAAACTTTACACAATAATATGTATTTAAGCTGAATGAAAACTCATTGCGCAAAGTTAAAAGTACATATCGCCACTGGGTCGACCTCTTGTAGTTGTGGTGCAAGGTTTAATGCAAGTCATAAATACACGTAAGTTCCCAGAGTTATATTCCTGGATTACATTTCTATTTCAATGTATTTTTTATTGTCCTTTCTGTATTCAATTTAAATACAACGTTTATTTATTTTAATTCTAGATTATTATATTTGGATGACGAGGCATTCGCGATTCTTCGAATTTAAGACTTAATTGAGAAAACGTGCACTTCACATTGAAGAAACACAAGGGAGCTCCTAACACAATGTCAAAAATTTCGAAATATTAATTTTTCAACAGCAATAGCGATTAGCGATTAACACATCGAATGATGAACCAATTTCCGAACCGCCGTGTAATTGCGTTGCTCGATTTCAATACTTCGGATCGGATAAAACATTTTTGAAAAATTTAAAGAATTGGCAAACGAAATTAATTAGTTTACATATAAGTGTGGTAACATGGCAAGATCATATGTTTTTGCTGTTTCATATGCATACTTAGATCTCCGAGAGGAACACCTACCTGCATGGCATCTATGAGTTAAATTCCAGATTTGTTTACAGACCTCAGAACACCTTTTTCGAGTAATCCTTCTTACCAATTAAAGCGTAATGAATTTGTGAAACAGCTAAAGCTGGAACATATTATTCTGTGAAAGATGCCGTTTGAACAATTATTGATTCGGATGACGAAGAAGGCATTACAACAAATAGTGAATGCATAGGACTTAAGCAGCATTACTTAATCAAATTCCATTTGAAAATTTAATGCATATATTAATGCAAGCCGCAATAAAAAGTTCTGAATACTATATCGAAGAAAAACTTTTCTTCACAACGTAACTTATTAAAGTTGTTTACATTTTCAACGAGTTTAGTTAAAATTTTGGGCAATGGTCTGTTGACCTACAACACAGAAAGATAACGTCATTTTGCAAAACGTTTGGGGGCGATTAGCTCATGTTGTGTTATACATAACCGATACCCACGAATTTCACGTAAGTGTCACGAATTTATTCTGATTTGGCATACAATTAAAACATTAATTTTGTTTAATTTCAGATACCAACCAAATAAGATGAATGATGTGGGACTGGGAACTTGTATATCGAATTCAAATTCAATATACAATCTCGTTTATATTTCGAACTTGCCACTATATGTACAATTCGCGACGTCTTGATACATGGCAATATTTAGTCGAGTCACCATTTTCTACTTTAGATAAGCGCACATTATGAATTTTATGCTATTGCTTGATTGGGTTTCGGGAAAATTTTCTCTATTTAAACTATGAAGTTACCGAATCAAATCAATAATCAAAATTTAGTAGGCAAGTTCTATGATGCTACAACTGAAATTGCAAGCAATAGATGACAGCCAATAGATGACATATTATTTGTTGCAAACATTTTGTAATATGATTTTTTCGAGAGAACAGTCTGACCGGGAATTCATAAGGACTGTACCAAAGATATTTGAGGTAGAAATTTAAATTACTTCTTAGTTCCTTCCTATTCCTACTAATTAAATTTTCTATTAATTTTTTCTTAGATTGGATTCATTAATCAGCCGACCAAAGACATTTGCTATAAAATAGTTCGTGATCTCCTTTATAATATTTCGGATAATAATCCTGAATTGATTTCCAACATTTTATGGCGTGTAAAGTATCCTTTGCCGAGATTAAATAATTAGCATCCTATTTATTTAAACCGCTTCCGCTGCACCGGGGGAAGCCATCATTTGATGATTTTGAAATTTTAGTAGCGTGGCTTCTAAATTTTAATATTGATTCAAATGAAAGCTCAACAGCTCGAGTTGTTAATAGTCATATAAATTGGAGATTTGATGAATATTATTGATGCTAACATTTTTTTGTTAATCTATATGGAATGTATGAATGATTTTTAATAAAATATGTATCTGCCAATTGTGTAATATTTTGTTTAAAGCTCAATGTGAACTGGGGTATAGTGTTTCTTTGTAGTCAACTATTTAAAGCAACGATGTCACCATAAAAATAATAATTTTCAATTTGAAAATTTTTTAAATTTAAAATTAAGGAAATTTTAAAGGAAACGTACAACCAGTGTAATGAACTTTCAATCGGTACAACCGGTAGAAATAAAATTTATAATTCTAACAGATTCCCGTTAATACTGTTAATCTAATACTGTTATCTGATAATACTGTTAATCTATTACAAAATCGAAATGGCCCTTTTTCATCTCTATATACCTACACTCACTAATCCTAATTTGAAAAGTATTAATCTGACATGATTAATACATTTTTTAAAAACGTTTTACTTTTCCGATTATATTCTATGATACCGCCCCAGAGAAAACACCGTTTGATTAATTTTATTATTATTTAATAAAACTTTAAATCGAATTTATTTTTATATTTAATCACAAAAAAATTCACCACCACACGAATCTATTTAAATTATCATTATCATATTATTATTCTATTTAAATAGAATTTAAATACCATTATCATATTATTATCTATTTAATTTATCTAATTAAAGTTATTTTCTAAAATCACGGCATTATAAAAATTTAAAGTTCTAAAGTCACGTCGTCGTAAATCTGTACACCATAAAAATTTTCAAAAAATAAATTAAAAAGAGAGTGGGGGATTTTTATTTTTGATTTTTATATTTGGTGCCATAAAAAATACTCAGCTTGATATTTTTCAAGGAAAAATTATAGCAACTCAGCAAAAACAAAAAAAAAATCGGAAATACCTTTCTCGCAAAAAGAAATGATTTATTTCCGTCTCTTTTTAATTTTGTACAAAATCTCGTATTTTCGAATGGAATAGAGCTATTACCATAGTATTTTTTCCGAACTAACTATTTGACATAGTGAGTTAGTTCGGAAAAATTTCTATGGAAACACACAAAATGTATTAAAACAACAACAAAGGTAAAACAATTTCAACTCGAGTTCGGAACTATAGTAGGCGTGTTACAAAGCATTTCAAATAATTTGATTGGTTTTGAGTTCGTTAGCGAGTATAGAAATATTTGTTTCCGATGTCATGTACGCGACATAAAAGTCGATGTATTTATTCCACTTCTTCTAAATCGCAGGAAATTCATAAAATAGGACTACCGCAAAAAAATTGTTCTTCATCCTCGGAGTAAATTAGTGTTGTGTTAAAATTTCAAAAGGTCAAATATTTTTTCATGCAGCCGAGTATATTGGAATTGCTCATAAGACATTTTAGGTGGTTGATGAAAAAAATATCATTTCACAGAATGCGACTTGACCTCGTTGACTGTTTTATAAAAATTAATAATTTCAATTTTTGACGAAATCAAATGTCATCTTTAAAGGGAATAAATTTAATGTCGGTTTGTGATGGACTTTATCGATGATCATAATCAGAGCCATCTAGATTAATAAAGCCTCTCTATTTGAGCATTTTTCCTCTAAACTTAAAATATTGGATATACAAATTTAGTTTATGATCATTTGAACCATAACCTTTAATGTTTTTCTACAGAAAAATAGAGAAAAGTTCAAACTTTCGTTAGTTCAAAATAGGATTCATGAAATTCTTTAATAAAACTGTATGAAAGTCGACTTGGAAAATTAATAAATAATAAGCTTTTATAAATGTTATTGTTGTATTTTGTCATGGTTTGAAATCACGATATAGGTCCTTTTCCATTCTCCTTCTAAAAACACGATTGCACTGGAAACAAAAAACTTTAAGTTTTTACAGGATATTTTATTTTTTTTATAAATGTTTCTAAGTCAGTCATCACCTAAATGTGGTTGTGAAAGTACGCGTGAAGCAATCATTTTGAATCATAGATATCTATAAATACATGATTAAAAAATTATAGAACAATATTGCCTTTGCTTATATAGGAACAAATTGGGACGCGTAATAAAACCTGTACATTTTTCATATACAGAATGTACTTGATTCTGTAACATTGGTTGAATACCATACAGGCCACCAAAAAGTCATAATACTTGTATGTAATGTCAAAATATTTTATTCTTAAGGAAAATTACAAAGCAAGGATTTTCATAGTCATTTACTAAAATAATTTTTTCTATGAGAATACCGCCGCATAGCTACACCAGACAATGTTTGATCGTATACCAAGAATGAGTTTTGAAGGCATGCGCATAATTTGCCTCCACATGTCTGTTGTATATGAATCGATCAGTCTCTCGTTAGACACTATTTTATTCCTGAATCACTGCCGATGGACATTTACCATTCCTCCCCCGATTTAAAACGATTGTAAATACATTTTTCAATTGATCTACGTACATCCACTCCAACCAACTAAGCAGTATAGTAGCCTAATTCTATTCTCCAAAATATAAGCGCAATATGCTAAGTCAATTAGTCGTCTTTGCCACTTAAATCGCTGCCAGATTTAATAATTTGCATCAATAGTTTTTAATAACATTTCGGTGGTATAAAATCAGTCTTAAAACGTTCAACTATCGTAATTATCATAGCGCCACCAATTGAATATTTTAAACGCTCGTCTAAGTGTAACTCGACGTGGTAAATTGCGTGTATACAAAATAACATCCATTTTGAAAACACAGTTTTGTGAAACACAGTCGTTCCAAACAATGCTTGTTACTTAAATGGCCAACCCTTGGGATGGATCACAAGGCTTTTTCAATTTTAAGCACATATCAAAAGCTTCCTAGAAACTACTGTACATATAGGGTTAGGGAAAAAAGTTCGTGGCCTTTGTTCATGGTTGGTCGACCAAAAGTGCATGTTTGACATCCATATATCCAGAGCTAAAGCGCACGAACCATGTCTTTGCTGCTGATTTTAATAAAGCACCTTCTCGATAAACAGCACAAATTTTTTCACAAGCCTGATCCGCGTTTTTACCTATGTCGCAATAAAATTGTAAAAGATATCGAATCTTTTCGACATTTATCTCCATGTTTAAATTCTTGTAACTTTTTATTCACTTTACCGATTTTAATGTTTTGTATGTCAAAGTACAAATTAAAAGGCCACCTTTCAAATACACAAAAGAATTGAACGTTACTGAGATATATGAATGTAAAGTCATCTATCGGGAAAGAGGCCACGAACTTTTGCCCTACCTATTATATTGTTACATATGTAACTTATTATTATTTAAAAAATTTAAGGACTTTAGAAACTTTTTTAATAATGCGTGGCACAACATTTTCCTATATGTTTAAAACCTCGGAAATTTCTGCCGAATTTAGAGGTGTGTGCTTAAAACACCATGTTTAGTCGTTCGGTGTTTAATAGCTAAAACATTAAAAGGTGCTACTATTTATGCCCAAGATAAAGATAAATGTACAGTAATATTCAATGACCAGACCTTAATGACCTGGAATAGGATTTTCAAATAAAATATCAGCTCCTATACGCAGAGGCTAGTGTTTCAGCGCCTGGTGTACTTTTACATTTTATTTTGCCCTTCGTATATTTATTTTGGTCGATGCTTTTTCTTTTATTTATTGGTGTTTTATTGTACTTAATTTTGTTAAAACCACTTGATTCTTATGATTTTTCTATTCCACATCTGTAACGTGCGTTCCAGGTATCGCATCGCTTGCATCGATCCAATTGTCGCATTTCGTGACACACTGTATCTGATTACGATTTTTATACCATTCAACATTGTTACGCCTGCAAGATTTGCATGCATGCATTGGTACAGCATGCTTTTGGGCGATTTATTATTGATTAAAATGACTTGCATTATCGGTGCATGTACCGTCTGCAAATCGTACGATGGTTTTTATTATTACGTTATCGGATTTTGCTGTACTTAGCTACATACAAATACCAATTTTTTTTCTTCTGGTAAAGAAAAATTTTTGTTTTGTTAGTCAGTCAATCAAGATCAATAAACGATGATCGCTCGAAGCACCAAGTAAAAAAAAAACATTAAAATATATCCAGTGCGGTACTTAATTAAAAATTAGAAAAATATATATTTTTTTTTTTTATCAACAAGTCGGATGTTGTAAAGTGCCGATTTTTGGGTGTAACTGCTTGGAATTACGGACGCTTTGGAGATAAATGCATGCATATATGTATTTGGAAACTACATAAGCGGAGCGATAGTCCAACAAACTCAAAAGGTTCGTCGCCGTGTTTTGCTTCCTTTGATAAAAGTGTTCGTAGTGTTTTGTTCGTCACGCAATCACCAGCCGAGTTGCGTTGGCTTTAAGAGTAATAAACTCGAAACTTAGAAGTAAAATCCTGTGTCGCATATATAGTGTGTGGGTGAAAGTGTGTGTTTTTTTTTTGCCTTAAAGACATTTCAAGGTGGCCAAATAACTAAGTGCAACAAAATTGAGAGTACATTGTACCTATAAACTTTTATAATTTATGATATACATTGTTGTACTAAGCTTCGAATACTATCGGCATAATTTAGCAAGAACGTTTTTATTTGTTTTGCTCAAATCCGAGAATCATAATACATCGTGGTGCGCGCAGAGGTAGTGTGGAAGTAACGTGGACCCGCCCATATAGCACCATCAGAGGTACCGTTAATCCAAATACGGTTGATTTGGTGAAGGCGTGGCAGCATTCGCGAGCATACTTATCATTGGTATCAAGTTCCAGCGTAACCGGGAGATCGGAGTTACCATTAACTCAAGCACGGACGAGTTGGTGAAGGTGTTGCTGCATTCGCGAGCGAGGGATCCAGCCAAGGACGGTGTCGCCGTTATTCAGCTGAGTATTTGCCTAACGTAATTTTTTTTGATATCAAGCCCTAGTGTGACCGGCGGATTTTAGTTACCGTTAATCCAAGCACGGGTGATTTGGCGAAGGTGTGGCAGCATACGCGGACGAGGATTTATTCAAGGGCGGTATAGCCGTTATCCAGATGAGTATTTGGCTAAGTCATTAGATTTTATTCTTTTGTAATATATTTGTAGTCAATTTCCAGTTGTTTTGAGTATTGAATTTTGATACAGTAATAATTTTTCATTTTATTAATCTTAGTACCAATTAAGATCAGATTTCTTTTATAATTTCTCAGTTATCAAATATTTCTTTTGTTTTCTTTCCCTAGCCATATTGTTCATAATACACCGAAGCAGTATCAGGGTAGTGGAAGCGCTTCTTCACCAGGATACGCCGTTAAGGTAACCTTTGTTCGTTTATTTTTTTTATATAGCGTATTTTTTTTGGGTGGTCACATTGATCACAAACGATATGCCGGATAAAATGCCGATTAACTTAGAAATTATTTATCTTATTTGATTTTGTTTTTCAAGTAATAAGCTTGACTGATGTTTGTGTTGATTTTTTTTTGAATTCTTAATTTTTTTTTCTACTGTATCAACATATATAATGTTTAAACTTAAACCTTTTGTTAAATAAATGTATGATACTTCAAATTATGTTCAAAATTAATTCGAATAGTGTATTTATATTATGCATCATGAGTGATTAAAATAATTGACCAGATGGAGTGAGGTGGAGGAAGGTGAGTTGAATTACAGTGAGTTCCAGTGTTACATATCGTAGCGACATCGTTGTATTGAGTCGGCCAGAGCACCACCCCCCCACGACCAAATTAACCTCCCCCTTCTGAGCTGGCGACGGAAATCTGGGCTTGCTCTGGCGAACACATAGTATTTTTTTTATTTTTGTTACATATATATATATCTTGTATATGTATGTATATATTATTATTATTATTATTTTTTTTTTGCTAACGGCAGTCAATTTTGTAGGCTGTCGTTACACATCACCCAAAGTGCCATTACATTGAGAGTTCTGCCTATTGTTTTGTATTTAAGGTATAGTTTAAACTCAAAGTTAATAGAAATCTTAGATTTAAAAGTTTTAAATGAGAAATATAAAAATTTGCTTTTTTATTTAGAATTTAAAAATATAAGTTAATTAGGTAATTATTTTTTGACAAAAACTCTTTTATGGGATTATGAAACGGAGGCAGATAATATTCTGTCTTTTATAAATGGCATAAAGAGGTTAGAAAATGATGCGTTTTTTATAAGGTATGTCCCCAGTAGGCCTATTCCTCTCTTACAAATAACACAAAATCAATATTTCAGATCTCAAATGATTAAATAAAATAAATTATAATAAAACAATCCAATTCAATAAAATAAAAAGAATACAATAAACAATTTCACTCCTACTGTAAAAAATTAATGTTTCTTGCTTTTATTTTAGCAAACTTTTCAATTATAGTCATTTTTTCGACTATATCTCTTTTGATCGACATAATAGCTAAGCCATTAAGCCTTTCTTGTGACATAGTATTTCTCAAATAGTTTTTAATTATTTTTAATTTGGAAAAATTTCTTTCTCCAGATGCTACAGAAATCGGTATTATTAATAATATTTTGATGGATATGACTGTATTTGGAAATGAAAATACTAAATTGTTGGTAAAAATTTAATTTAGCACATCATAGGAACAGTATGCGGATCTATCAAAGTTTATATAATTTTAAGCTGATTTAATAAGTCTTGATCGTCAATGTCCGAGGAAATACCATTAGTAAGAGCTTTTTTCAAATTGAAACATTTTGTTTTCAAATCATCATGCGACAAAGTGGATAATTGTTGAATGTCATATATAGAATAAAATGGTTTGTATGTTCAGATAATTGTTGGAATCTTTCGTTAGTAGAAGAAATTGCCTGACCCAAAACTTTAAAATAAAATTCAACCTTAAATTTTTGTTTAGGTTCCACAATAACTTCATCAACACCTTTATATCCAAACAATGATTTCTTTCGACGAGAACGTAATTCATTGGTACCTAAAAAACAACAGGGAACTGGATTTTTTATGATAGAGTTTTGATACACTTTAATACAGTGGTACCCTAAATATAATATATAGTAACATAGTACTAGAAGAATAATAAGTAAAGAACTTTATAATTGTGATTGAAAATAAGTTTAACTGAATTATTTAAACTTTATGAATTGATTTTAAGAATAAGATAAAAAATTCGGTAGGTTTTGTTTTTGCCCTATAAATTAAGTGTGGTGTGTTCGAAATCTATGTCTACAATCGCAGTAAAATTGGCCTCTAGATTATGAAATTCACTTGTTCAAAAATCTCTTTGTATTTTTAAGCCATCAGCGAATCGCTCATCTCTTTATAATTTTGTCAGGTTTTAGTACAAAAATTTCATTTTCATGGTTTTCATATTCGCTAGATGTTTAGTTCCGACGTACTTCACATATTGCAATTTATGTAGACAATTTGAAAACCCCCAGCCACAATATCTGCACCATTTATGAGATCGGATGAGTTTATGAGATCGGATGGGGCACCGGATAATCCTGATGAAAAGAGAAAATAGACATGTTTTTTTAAAGAAATAGAGTGAAGTTTCCGTGATTTTACGTCACAATTGAAGTAAAGTCATTTGGTTTTAATACACGACATAGTAAAATTATTGTATATGTATATGACTTTTCCGTGAAGCATTGTTCTTATTATACTGGAAAAATCTTAAAATATGTATAACGCTAGCACAGCAACAACAAAATGTAAATGCAACATTAAACAAAAAAATGCATATACATACACAGAAATGCAATCCTTTCCTGTAAGGAAAGAAATTCTATTTTGAACAACATCCATTCAAGATAATTTTCCTTTTCCAATTCCATTATTATTATATTGTTCCAATAAAAGTTTCGTTTTGTGTAATATTAGAAAAGAAATTTCCGTTACTTTACGACACTCTGTATGCTCGAGTGAAATAATCCAAATGGGACCAAAGTCATATAAAGAAAATCTGCGACGAGTTCGATCTAGTATAAGAGTCGTACAGTCAAAATCTATTGAAATCTTTTCCAATTAAAACTATATTCAACTATCAATATCATTGCGCTCGCATACATGCAAATTTATTAAGAGTTTAAATTTTTAACTGTATCAATTTCCAAAAAAAAAAAACTTTTGTGGAATATAAAAACTAAAAATTATCAATTTTTAAATTGAAAAAGTTTTTTTTTGTAATAAAATAAAATTCGTATATTTATTTAGGAAATTAATGTTAAAGTTTTCACCTTACTCGAATCGAAATCGTAATGAATTGAAATCGTTTGGTGTAGCACAATTTAACCCTCGAAATGGCAATGCGGTTATAAAAAATTTAGAACTCAATATATATAACGAACGCACCCTTGCCTGTGAACGTGTTGCCATATACACATTTCAATCCGACAAACGACGAAGTAAAAAAGTTAAAAGTGTTATTTATTATTATTTCCTTCCGATAGTTTTCCCATTTTTTTTTTTCTTGTACAGACCTTTCTCTGTGTTACCGATATGTGCTGTGTCGTTTTAGAAAAAAAAAAGTTGTTTTGCAATTTTCCCTCACTATACATATTTAAATGTTACATAATACACATAAATACGAGTAGTTATGAAACTTTTCGATTATTGGATTATAAATTAATTTATGGGTGATAAGATTAAATTAAATTTAAATCATTTTGAGATAACCGTTAATTTTTTTTTATTGTTTGCGGAAAAGACAAAAGACTTTACAAAATTAAGCTTTTATATATGCTTTACTCGTATCGTATACTCGTATCAATGTGTTGTGTTGTGAGGTGAGATAAAAAGTTGATCGGAAACTTTATATTCATGACATTCTAGCATTGTGGTGTATTAGACAAATGCGTGTATTGTATTGAGCTTATTCGCATTTAGACTGTTGGGTAAAAATTATATTTTGTATTACGAGAAAAGCTAGCACTTTGTTAACCCAACATAAAGCAGGATTATAATAGATCTATAGAAAATAATTTTGTATGCAAGTTTGAGTTCCTCGTTCAATTTTTGTAACGAATTTCGACTAATCATATCCGTAATACAAAATCTTTAACGCCAGTTGAGATCACATCGGTGACAGCAAGCAGCGACAGAATATTAACAGAAGTATTAACCTCTCTAGTTAAAACATTACAATTTATACCGGCTGCCATCCATGCAAACAACAGCAGCTTTAGTCAAAGTAGCCAGATCAGAAAATCGGCAAAAGTTATACGTATCCGTTCTTTCAGTTTCTTCTTTTTTATTCCAATTAGCGTAGTTCTTAAGACAAACCAAATGCCTTATAACGAAGGTGCAATGAGGCAATACCCAAGATTGTTAACACAATCAATTTGTACAAAGTATCAATAAAATATGCGCCGTCTAAACGTAATGACTCAGAAATCACACAGTTGGAGGCGCAATTTCAAATGATGGTAACTCCGTCGATGTGAGTCTTATCGCGGCTTCTGGCGAAGATCAAACTCCACCCACTGCTATCGAGATTTTAACTGGGCGATAGAAAGCCATTGTAGCTCTTGAATTTTAGACTCAAAATGCCATTCAATTGCTATGTTACTGTTACGACTCTACGGTCATAACATTACCTTTTTCCAGATTTATTTTTAAATTTTTAATTTCATTATAGTCGTTTGATTAATGAATTTTACTGATTGCATTGCCACCTATATTATGACATTAATATTAAAATTGTTGTGAAGTGTGCGTGGGCCTTAATATTCTGTTTCATGTTTTTACCCAGCCTATTGAGACTTGTACCCCTGTGCTCTCGCGGAAAAATTTATTACTACGAAAAAGAGTTTACGCGGGTTTTTCTATGAATTATTTATGAAAAGTGATCTTGGAAAGTTTAATATTATTTGTATATTACATTAAAATATAAAAACTATAAATGTATCTACAATTACTATTAAAATTATCAATTTAAAAATGGAAAGTGTCTCGGGTGCATCTGAAGCAAGCTTCATTTTTTTTCCACTGATAGCGTTTTTTATACTTTCCCTAGTCTCAATTACATAGACGTCGAATAATTTTAAGAGCGAGGTCACAGTGCACCTTGTGCGTGTGTGCGAACGGCTAAAATATAGAGTAATAGTTTTTTTGCAGTTTCTTGTTTTGGTAATCGCGATTGATGCACCGTTTTTTTAGTTCAGGTTTGAATTTTGTTTAAAGATAGTCGTTTTGAGATTGTTAATCGAACATGAGTTCGAGGTAATTTTTTTTATACAAAAATCGAGTCAATTTTTTGGTATCAAAAACTCTTTCATATTAATTCGTAGAATTATAATATTATTTTTGTTGGAAGTTGTTTTTTGCGATCTTTGCAAATAAGTTTTGTTTTTTTTTATTTTGGTGAGCTCTATTCTTATGTTTTAACAATAAAATCTAAAAATTAAGTTGAGAGTTCCACTATATGGGGTCAAATTTTATGGTCGGATGCAAAATGTTCATCGCCACTAACAACACATTTTGGACATAAATCGAACGCCACATATTTATATTTATATAATTTATATAACGGGCCATTTTATTTATATAACGGGTGGCCAACCGGTCATTCGAATTTTATATTCTTCGGGTTAAGGCGAGCCAACGCCCAACGAGTTTGTTTGCGGGTAGCCACTTCGCTTTTTATGGTTAAGGCGAGGCACACCCTGACAACGAGATATATTTTTAATCAAAGGTGAAAGAACGCCTAACGGTGTTATTTTTACCATAGGCAGGAGGATGCCCAACGGTGTTGTTTTTACCAAAGGCGGGAAGACGACGGTTACGGGCTATGGTTACGGGTAGTCAACCACGTGGCCTTTTGTTTTGTTTGGGATTAACAGCAAGGAGATGCAGAAACCCATTTACAGTGGGACCTTGGCTGAATATCAAAAGAAAGGTACAATTTTTGAGTTTTAATTTGTTTAATTAAATGTTTTTTATTTTTTTCTATTAATTAAATTTGAATTTTAATTAAACACTGTGTTGTAATCTAGAAACAACTAACGGTTGGGGCGCGCGTGACCGGGGTGCACGTTGTTTTCGCTCTCAGAGTTACTCACCTTCGGCGACCATATTTTGGTTTGGACAAATTTTTTTTGTTTTTGGTTTATTGAATAAAAATTGTGAATTATATCTTCGCCTTCGGTTTTATTTATTTTCTCTTTTCATTCATCGATCTAGATCTATTTTTCCAGTTAGTGTTTTTGTCATTTTAATATTTTTTTACGTATAATAAGATGAATTGGGAAGGGGTTTCTCATTTCAGGTCGGATCCATAGTTGCAGGCATTTGGGGACGTCCGTAAAATCTACACGACCTCCCCATGCAGTGGCACTCCGATAGTCTCAAGCTGTCGGATTATGAACTGTGGGAGATTGCGTAGAGGTCTCTCCGGGTGAAGACGGGGTTTATCTGTTGGGGAAACGTCCCTACCCTCTTATGATGCTTCGTTGTGGCTGGGCATCGGTCTCTAGGAGTTGATGGGTTATTCGGGGGGTTTCTTCCGCAGACATTATACTTGTCATTCAGGAGATCCGGTCGTTCCTGGATGGGCGCACACGGTTATTACTAAATTTATAACGTTTCCTTTAATTTAATTTCAGTTTTTAGGTTGCTTTTATTTTTATTCTGTTCCACGGTGTAGATCAGAAGTACGTAAGCCACAACTTTCCCACGACCCAAAACACTGAGATTTAGTCGGCAAATCACCGTGAGTAAGGCTTCTGCGTGTATAGATGAAAATCACGGGTTATTTTCATACCTCCCGTAACATTACTTTCTCCCAGTTGGTCATATTTTCGAAGTAGATTTTCAATTTTTAGATTTTTATTATAGAAATGCTCAAAATGATTTTGGTTCCAGCTTTCTGCACCGAAACTAGCTATGTTTCATATATCTGTTTCGGCCGGTTTGGACGAATTTGGATCATGAGCTCTAACGATTCTATATTGTTATTTACCTCCAAAAGGCAGATTATTTGTTCAATCTTTAGTCCAATTAAAGTTGCGAACATCGAACATGGAATTCGTAGAAATAACAAAATTAAACAAGTTTTCGGTGGTAGCGTTGTTATCGGCTTCATCTGGGAGAGAGAGAGAGATAAGTTTGGACGTGGGAATGTGAATCGAAAGCGTTGTCAACGGCTACCCTCTTCTTGATGTGTACCTGGTGTTTTTCGAGACAATTTTATATTCTATTCTTGAGAAAAAGATCCGATTTGATCATCGCCAGCAAGGAGTCCAAAGGGGTGTTATTTGAACATTGTGCGATAGTAAATGTTCTGCCAGGGGTGTGAATGAGTTTTCAATTTATTTTCAGAGTATTTCAACTAAAACAATTTTCGAATTGTTGAAGTGAAGCTCCAATGTTTAATTAATATTTGGTCCCTTATATGTGGCGAAACGTTTCGCTCTATAATTTTCCCAACGGGCCTATAGTTTTTCTTGTTCAAGTTGGTTCGTGTCGAAGGAACAATGAGTTAATCAGAAATTTATATAATCAATTTCGTTGAAAGATATTCATGTTTTGTAGGCGTATTGCAGCATTAATAAGTGATTTTGCACAGGTGAAGTGGTGATACTAATTTTCTTATATATAATCCTGTCCAGCCAAATTAAATCAATAGTGGTCAAGACAAATAAAATTTTGAAAGATGAACCCAATCAAATAAGATGCCAACTGGTGGGGCAGCATACGACAACTCTCAACAAGATGCAATATCAATAAACATCCCACGACATCGTGTAACAATACAAGGTGCAACATGACGCTAAATGGTATAGCAGAAATCAGCACTACGTGCAATCGATTCGTTATAGCCAAATACTGTGTTAAAAGAAGGTTCCAAACCCAAGAACCCCCATGAATAAGAACTGATTGGAATCGATTCCTACAGGTACTCGAAAACCCTTCTCACCAATATTTATCAAAATCATTCAAGTAACCCAACTTGTATTTAAATCGTGCTTGCCTAACAAACTACGAGTACAATAAATAATGGAACCCGGCCGGCACCGAGTGACCCTCTAAATTAATTTTCCCGAAAATCGAAAACGTTTTTCTAACAATTTGTATAAAAATCGTGCAAGCCTAAATGAAACCAAAAAAGAAAGGGTTTTTTCGAATTAACACTCATTGCAATCGAATCCTCACATTCGGAAAATCTTTCTCACCGATTTTTATAAAAATCATGCAAACCGAAAACAAATTAAAAATAGGGACCTGGGACTCTCCTGAAATCTGGACCAATCGAAATCGATCGCTGGCTATTGAAAACACCTTAACTCTAATTTTTACGAAAACTATGTGCAAGTCAAAAAAATTGAAAAATGGGACCCAGCCTTCATTGGATAAACTTCTAAACAAATTTTTCCGAAATTAGGACCCATTGCAATCGGTTCCAGATACTCAAAAAACCTAAGCCATTTTCACCCAGATAGTTCGAGCTGGCGAAAAGATAGAAACAAAAACCCGGGTCCCACTGGGACTCATTGATGTTGGGGCTCTTATGTGAAGTCACACGGTTCACTCGTGAATGTGTTGAAAATGTCAGAGACGCCAAAATTTTTGATAATAATTTATTTTATGCGATAATTTATACGATGTTCTTATACGATGTAATATAAGGCCTTCTTGTGGTATATTTCTTAGTGATCTGATTGGTGGTGTAATTGTGACTTCCATATAGGAATTAAATAGGTGAGAAGAAATTTCTTGTTGGCCGTTTCGGCACGGCGTTTCTTGTGCTGTTGCTTATAGCGCTGCAGTTTAGCATTTTTTGGGGGGCGGTTTGACATAGTCAAACCGGTTTTGGATGGTATACCTCAGGCTATGGCAAACGTAAATTTTCCGATACTATTGTATCTATATATCTCCGTTTCGTTCTTGGGTTACGTAATTTGTTTGGTGGCCTGCCATGTGGTTATGCATGCAGTTGAAGTGTTCTATTAGGACATCATATTCATTTTTCACTTTTGAATGTATGAATTACACTCCGATATACTATGACCAAAAGCATATTTTAAAATAATTTACAGAATATTAAATAGCAACATGATTATAAATATTAATATAAATATTTAACTATTGATTTAAACCATTTAACTATAATCACATTATTGCGCACGTTGATGGTATACATCGACTTTTCTTCCGTTTGGCCGGAGGGCTCTCCCTACATTCTAGATCTTGTGTGTCTACGTGGACAAGCATAACTAAATCTTTGGCTCGTGTACGAGGGCTCGATGTTGTTCGTCGAGAACACTCATCTTCCCGTTTTGTTTGCATGGGACGGCTTAAATAATTTTGTAAGTAATTTACATCATCTGCTTCTTCTTCGGGGCAAATTGGCTTCTTTGGGCGACTTTGTTTGGTTTGTGGATTATAACGGGGTGGTTTCACATTTTGCTCTGGGGTCTTAAAGACATCACCTCTTTTTGGACTATAGTTTCCTGCCTCTGGCAAGCGTAGATTCTCGCGTACTCTTGGATCTATTTCTGTTAACCGTTTTCTCGGTTTACTCAGTCTTGCTGATGGTCGGTTTTGCTTACCTAAATTAGTAGAATGTAATTGTTCAGTTTCATCTGAAGATATAACCACATCCATATCGTCACAATCATCATGATTCCTTATTCTACTTCCTGGTATATAATGCTGGCGCTCTGGTAATTGTTCATTGAACTTTATACGTCCCTGGTTTTTATTACCGGGTCCAGTCTTCCTTAGTAGACCCGGCTTTTTACATGGACAATCGTCTTGAACTTCAACTCTGCGATTTCGATTCTCTTTTAATGGTGAGACTGTCTTTAAATTTATTCCGCAAGCGATTAGTTCTTCTTCCTGCTCCGCTCTTTTTTTTCTTGCCTTATTACGACGATTTAACTTTCTAATTTTATTTAACATTACTTCGGGCCGAAGCTTTTCCGCTCCTGCTTTCAGTTGATCAAACTGATCTTGTGTCAAACCCATTTGCTCCGCCGTATATTTAGTAAAATAGTGGCAAGAGTTTTTGTTTTCTACAGCGTTTTCAGCCATTTATTTAAATAAATTTTGAAAATATTTTGTATGCCAAATATATTTATAATTTAGAATTTAGAAATTTAAGACCCAAATGGATGCAAACGCCAAAATGAATAGAAACTATTTTACAAACAAAACTGAAACGTATTGTCAATGAGCATATGACACTATTCCAATATCAGAACAGTTAAACCATTTTTAACCTTAAGAGCGTAACCTGGATTTCGATATTTTTCTTTAGTATTTGCTTTAGCGTATTTTCTATTTCTAATAGAAAAACTCTGTATTTACATACCAAGCAATCCCTAGGGGTAAAACAAAACCCGAAGAAAACTGGTGATAATACTTTTTATAACTTGCGGAACTCCATCTTGAAAAAATGCGGAACACACTTCTCCTCCCCTGAAGAAAAGCAAAGAACTTAAAGGGTTACCAACTGTTGAAAAACAACATTCTTGTTAACTCATGAGGGTTAGTTAATGTTTTACACAAGAGCTTAGTGAGATTCGGAAAAAGATTTACCCAACAACAACTTCGGATATGGAAATTAAATCATTATGACGAACCAGGAAGGGGCAACGTCTTTCTAGAATTGAAACAGGACTAAAAAGGATGTTATATTTTGTGTTGGTCTAAGAGGCATTTTAATAGAGAACAGTAAAGGTGCGTATAGCTTACAAATTTATAATAATCATCAGGCGATTTAAATTATCACAAAGCCCAAGAAATAGCAGATGGCCTACCTGTAGATCGGCGATACAAAAATGGCAATATCTTGAAATAGTGTTTTAAAAGGCGGATGGGCCTATGCACAGTTATGCATATAATCATTGTTGTCGAAATTACTTTGTCTGTTTTTGCTTCGGCCACCATCAAGTGACCTGCGGAGGATTGTTTGAATGAAGCTGTGCGTCTTTACAAGATAGAGCTTTTCAAAAACGTCTATCAACCGGAAAATCTGCATCATTTTCCAAAACATCATTAAATCGGCAACGTAGAGACCACATTGATCCCAAACCATAAAGTCCATTCCGCTTCCAGTGCTAGTACACTTATTTGAGAAGCCATTGCGCAATCTATGAATAACTTATATGTACTAACCAACAATGTGGTTGTTATTTAGAAAATTGGGCAAAAATTCGGCGTGAGGGACGCAGTTTAAGTCGTTACAATTCCAAAATGTGCATAATATGATAGAATATAGATTTTTATTTTTGTTATATGTAAATTACTATTAGATCTAAGTTAATACTAATTATTAAACTAAAAAATTAAAAGAATCTAGACTTATCAAACTGAGCCTGTCTACCAATACGGTAGAAACTAGATCTGGAGTTTTGCAATACAACTGATTAACTCGTTTCGTCGTCTGCCAGTAATATTGCAAGCAACTTCTCATCTTTTGAACGTGGGTCTTGCGATTGCGAGGGATCCCTATCAATACTCTAGATGTAATCTACAATTGCTGAAGCGAGAAATGACGGAGTCGCATACATATTCAGCTTCAATCAAGGTCACAGGAATTTATTTCTGATATTCGCAATTGAAATCACCACCTTTATGACTTTACGGATGCTTGTTAGAAGATTTATCCCATCAGATCCAAAATTGAAGCAAGAAAAACAGCAATCTTTCTTGAAACAAATCAGTAGAACTGTTTAAGATAAATTTAGTGACCTAGTGGTTAATCCAGATAACTCTGATTCGTAAAAATATAATTTTTTTTCTGTTTCATAATTTGTTATTTGCCCACCTGCATTTGACAGTACGCAATTTAAAAGACCAAGCATAAAGAATAGCTTCAAATGGAATTTACTGTCAATTTTTTATAGCCAACACACTCAGACACCCCAATGTTGCTGCCTTCACAGTGGATCAAACGCTTGGCTTTAGTGACTGGCGTCATTTAGCCCGCAAATTAAGCCCGTAAAGACCTATGTTTCCCGTATTTCTAAATAGGGCAGTAAATTGTTCAGAAGGGAGAACGGTAATGTTGTTGATTTGACATAAATTAAACTCAGATATATTTTGAACAAAGACATATTTTAAATTAATTTATGAAATATTAAATATAGTAAATTAATTATAAATATGAATATATAAATATTTAAGAAGCTGTTATCGACGCGTTTCAAGTACCAATAATTAGATTTGAACCATTTATCAACATCAAAATATATCTTAGAATGAGATTAATGGGCATTGTGCTTCTTCAGCTTCTCGTCTAATTTTTTGGGCATGAGTAACATTTATTTGTCGAAGAGGTCTACTTTCGGTTTTACTTAGGCCAGTTTTTCGAACGATCTGTTCAATTTTCTTTTGTAACTCTGCTTCACGTTGTGCCTCCAGTATGTCAAAAGGACATTTTAGATCTTCAATTGGCTTATACGATTTTTTTCGATTTTTGTCAGCATCACGTTTTTCCTCACAACGGCTAAGTGCAATGTTCTGCTTTGGTTCACATATGTTTGCAGCCGATGCCTTTTTAGGGCTACGATGTTTTATGTTCGATGTTGTTGGTCGAGGACATTCATCTTTTCGTTTTGTTACTTCTTCGGGGAAAATCGGCATCCTTGGGCGACTTTGTTTGGTGTGTGGATTATAACGATGTTTCACATTTTGCTCTGGGGTCTTAAAGACATCATCGCTTTTTGGACAATAGTTTTCCGCCTCTGGCAAGGGTAGATTCTCGCGTACCATTGGATCTATTGCCTTTGGTCGATTGTGTGTGTTTAAATTTCTCCAATATGATTGGTCAGTTTCATCTGGACGTTTAACCACATCCATATCGTCACAATCATCATGAATCCTTATCCTACTTCTTGGTATAAAACGCGTGCGCTCTGGTGATTGTGCAGTGAACCTTATACTTCCCGGTTGTTTTTTATGGGCCCCACTCTTCCTTAATAAACTCGGCTTATTGCATGGATTATCGTCTTGAATTTGAACTGTGCGATTTCGATTCTCTAGTAATGGTGAAACTGTATTTAAATTAATTCCGCAAGCGATTATTTCTTCTTCCTGCTCCGCTCTTTTTTTTTTCACCTCATTATAACGAGTTACCTTTCTTATTTGTTCTAACATTACTTTGGGTGTAAGTTTTTCCGCTATTGCTTTCAGTTTATCAAACTGATCTTGTCTCAAACCCATTTGCTCCGCCGTATATTTAGTAAAAAAATGGCAAGAGTTTTTTCTTTCCACCTTTATTTCAGCCATTTTTTAAATAAATTTTGAGAATATTTTGTAAGCCAAATATAATGTATAATTTAGAATTTAGAAATTTAAGGCCGAAATAAATGCATTCTTCCAAAAAATGATAGAACCAAATTTAAAAAACAAAACTGAAAGGTTTAGTCAATGAACATATGACACTATTTAAATATCTCAAAACAGTTACAAAATATAACAAACCAATTTTAACCTTAAGAGCGCTCTTTACCACATTAAATTTGTTGTTGAACTTAACATAAAAATTAAATTTCAATCCCTGCTCCACTATCGTCATTTTGCATAACTTTTTTTTTTGGAAATTATGCGTAATCTGTTTTTATTTAAATTTTTTCCATAATATAAAATTAAATTATTTTAAAACAATCTTTTGTGTCTCAGGCACGAGATTATAAATTAAACTTTATTAGAGCGAGAAAAAAATTTAAGTCTATTGTTATTACATATCCCGGTCGAGCTTGTTAATAAAAGTAAAGCAAATTTCGAGAAAAATGCTGTTACACGTCAAAAAATCCTAGAAGAAAATTTTCCCACAGAAGCTAAAGAAACCTGCACACACACACCCTTAAATCAAAGTTCAATTTACTAGAAAGGATATTTCGAGAAAAATTACCTGACGGTTCTTGCAATTTTGTACAACTCCAACTGACAAAAATTTGACAAGTACGATCTAAAAAATTCAAAAAATCAACACTGAAAGCTCCTAGTTCGAACATACATTCCTAGTAAACAACAATTACATCTCGGAGTGATAATTCAAAAAAAAAAATCCTCAACTTATTTTAGATGGAATTTTAAAATTTGTTTTCTGTAAGTGTATGACTTCAAAAACGAATTTATTTACAACTACAATACGGTTTGGCAAAAAACTACAATTTCAAATAAAATTAAATTTCGTGAACTAATTCATTTTTTGTAACAAATTTAATAATTTGGCATCATTGAACATGCGCTTGGTAACACACTTATGAGAAAGAACTAATTATTTTTACGGCATCATACAAATTATGTTAGGTCTAAAACTAAACCCGCAGAAAACTTCTGATAGAGTGAGTCATCCGCATTCCACCATCTTTTATAGGTATGTTGGGACATTGTTTTATCGAATACTTATCATAGCTGGCGATACTCGATTATGTGAATGAAGCGGTCCCCCACTCAAGGAAGGAGCCTGTTCGGATCAAGGGAGCTGAAAAATTTTAAAAATCACCAATCGTTAACGAGTGATCTTCGTTACAAAAACACGAACAGTAAATTAAAATGGTGGAAAACCTATAGTTGGAAAACCTAGGGAAACAATTACGAAAGCCGAAAAAGAAAAGTTTTGGATATGGAAATTAAATCGGTATGTCGAACCAGAATAAGCTACGTTCTGCTGGAATTGAGACCATAACGTAAGAGAAAGTATTATTTGGTGATCCTCTGAGAGGCGTTTTAGAGAGAAAGCTTCGGTGCATAGTTTTCAAATTAAGAATCCTCATCGGGCCACTCAATTTGCCACTTAGCAGGTAAACTAGAAAACGACTATCAGTTGGAAAGTCTGAAATTATCAAGAATCTACGATGGCACCTTTATAAAAGTAGAAGAGAGAACACGATGACAAACCTATCGTGGCTGAACTGGATTGTTTATATGAAACGAGAATATATAAAGTGGAATTTAATCTGACGGAAACAAATAAATTCGAGATAGGCGCAATATCTACTCGTAGACGAAATAGCAAACCTATACGAAAATGCTACCTAGCCCTAAACCACGATTTTGCTATGGCGAAATGGAGAAATGCAAATGCAGCGAAAAATGAAAAAAAGGATCAAACGTATTTATGATTCTGTTCAATCTTCTATGGAAGGCTGGATGGAACTGGGAAAATATACGAACAAATGGCGCGTAGCCGAAGTAGTGAGTACCTTCCTAAAACCAAAGGATAGGAGAGTAACAGAAAAAATAGAATTATGTATACTAATGAAACGAAGGATGCCTACAGAAGTTCCATTTTGAGACCGAGACAACATGCTCCAAGGCGGCTATTAATTTCTGTAGGAGCCTCTGCATACAACAAACTGACCTTATTTGTCCCGTTTATTCAAGAGAAGCATAACCTTTGTTGTGTGGACTAAAGAAACCACACGTTTGTAACGTGCTATCGTTAATATATTTAACCCGGGGTCTTCACTATGCCAAATAGCTGAGATTCTCTATTACGAGACTAAATTTATGAATGTATGTGTAAGTATGTTATACAAATTTTGAAACTCTCAGCAAATTATCAGGAGGCTATTTCACGAAAAAATTATTAGAATTATCAGATTTTTGGGATGTGAAAATAAAAAGACGGCTACCTCTTGTTTTGACTAAACCGGAAGTGGTGACATATTTGTTATTCATTTTTATTACATTGTTGCCTATAACCCAATTTATTATAATCCCCTACTAACTAAACATAAATTCACCCAACACTCCCACTTGAATTTACAGCAATCATCTGATCTGTCCCGATTGGATTTATTGTGAGAACAGATGCTTCTACTTTCTCTTTCACAAAATGATGCCTGGCATCGATATGTTTCGTACGAGGATGGTATGCATTTGTCTTCAAGAGATTATTTGCGCTTCGACTGTCACAAAAAATTGGAATCGCAGTCGGTCTGCTGAGTTCCACGTCCAATTTTCGAAGCCATAATACTTCTTGACAGGCTGCCGAGACAGCCATATATTCGGGTTCAGTTGAAGAAAGTGCAACGGTTTGTTCCTTGAGTGATGACCATGTTAATGCATCACTAAACCCAGTGTTTTCTATAATGTTTTCTAATTCCGATCTCCGATATTACAGCTTCGCACCTATACTGTGCCTTTCAAGTAACGGAAGATCCGTTTCAATGTAACCCAATGCTGATTTTCGGGATTATTTGAAAAACGACTCACCAAATTTACTGCGTAGGCAATAAAAGGTCGCGTCCACTGTGCTACATACAGAAAGCTCCCGACCGCTTCTTGAAATGGAATTTTCTGCATGTCCCCAATTTCGGCTTTGCTGGTTGGGAATTATAATAAATTGGGTTATATAGGCAACACTGTATTAAAAATGAATAAAAAATATGTCACCACTTCCGGTTTACTCATAACACAAGAGGTAGCCGTGTTTTTAATTCCACATACCAAAAATCTGTTTTCAACAGGATAGGCCCAGGTTTTTGGCAGTTTTTATTGTGGAATCAAGTAAAAAAAATCCTTGTTAATTGGGTGATAAAGTAATTAAAGTAAAAAGCTTGTCAGTAAAAATTCGAAAATTAAAACAAATCATGACGTCGAATAGTAGAAAAATTAATGGGACGTGAAAATTATAATGAATGGGAATTTGCCATGAAATCGTATCTTGAGCATGAAGATCTGTGGTGTTGTATGGAAAATAAAGTCCAGACAGCAGATGAAATAAAGATGGCCAGCGGGAAATATAAGCAAAATTAAAAATGATCATGTGCGTGCATTCCAGTATTTATGTTCATATTCGGAGTTTAGAAACTTCAAAAGAAGTGTGGGAAAAATTAAGAAATGTATTCCAGCATAACGGAATTTCAACCAATGATTATGGCCATGGAATGCTCTGAAACGAAGGTTAAAAAAGAGACGAAGGATAAACAGGCTTTGCTATCAATTTTTGCGGATAATGTTGTTTGTAGAAAGTTGATCAACTTTACCTAAACTTCGGGTTTAGATATTGGCAAACGAACTATCAAAATTACGTCCATTAAACCCGAATATGCAAATATGTACAGTGTTTAATAGGCGTGACGATAATCACTAATTGTGATGCTATTATACAATGTTATTTTCGAGTTTGATAAGTAACTCCACTGATGGTTATACACATTTTACTAGAAAATTTATTAGAAAAAATTAAAAATAGAATTTGACGTTTTCGTCCAAAAGCGCGTACAGTAATTTATCATTGACTATCGTCCAATTAAGATGCGGCTAAGCATGGGCCGACATCCGTTCCAGGTGGACACTTTTCCAGAACTTGTTATAAAATCATCAAAGGCTGCGGGCCAATAGTCGGGTAAAAGCCAATTTTAAGTAAATTTTTCGGTAAATTCTTGTATTTTTCAAAAATTCTATGGCAAAACGATCGAAAAAACTGTTCTAAATCCGATTTTTACCATAGTAAACGATTAACCCGACTATTGGCCCGCAGCCAAAGAATCTCATTTCCACGGAACGGCCGAGTTCCGTTCCAGGTATATTCCAGAACTTCTTCCAAAAATCATTCAATAATCCCATTTCCATCCAACATACCCAGTCCCATTATAATCGGTTAAGAAACTACCGAGTTCCGTCCCACATGGCCATATTCCAGAACTTCTTCCAAAAATCATTTAAGAATCCTACAATTTTGATACCACGCATAAAGCTGTTCTACGATAAATTGTCCACGAACAACTGTTATACGATAAATTGTGTCCACTGTAAATTGTGTATACGATAAACAGTTCTACGGTTAAATGTTCACATTAAATTGAAACACGATAAATTGTTTACGATAAAGAGACCGTCACCCGTTATTGATAGACGTTCTTTAAATAAAATGAGCTTGGTATTAACTTTTAATTTACGAACTCAGTTTAAATTTGTCAAATGCTGATTAACAATTTTATGAAGAATGATAAATCTTTACGTATTTAGCAAGTTTTAATTAATTATGAGACGCGGTTTGTGTTGGGCCATTTATGAATGACTTTTATGTACTAACCAACAATTTTGTTAGTGGGAGATTTTGGCAAAATTTAGCGTGAGGCACGCACAGTGTACGTCATAACATTTCCAGAACGTGTAATATGATAGGATATGGATTTTTTTTTGTTATAGGTACTTAGATTTCTGTTAGATCTAAGTTATTAAATTAAAAAAAAGTTAAATTTTTAATTTTAAATTGAATAAATTGGAAAAGCTATCGGGAACTCAACCCGATGATTTTTCACAAAAAAGCAGCTATACAGGTTTATTCTTTTGTTATCTATACACACAATGGCTAATGGTAAGACAATTTTTAAGGGGGTTCGTATTTAAGGAATTCGCATGTTGGTCCCTCAAACTGCACCTTTAAATTTGTCAAACGGCACATAGGAACAGTTTTGCAGCAAGTTTTTTAACATAGTTTTTATACTTTTGTCCAAACCGTTTTGATCTCACTGGGAAAATATTTCGAAAATATCATTTTCAATCAAAATCTGGAATCAAACTGATCTCGGTTAATGAAATCTGGAATCAAACTGATCTCGGTTAACTGCAGTGGTCAATCCAGGTAACTCTGATTCGTAAAAACATATTTTTTCTGTTTCATGATTTGTTATTTACCCACCTGAATTTAACAGTACGCAATTTAACCAACCATGTCTAGTAGCATAAAAAAAACTTCAATGGAATTTACTAACACTTTTTCACAGCCAACACACTCCAACACCTCAATGTTAAATAACCCCAATGTTGCTGCCTTCACAGTAAGATCCACTGTCGTCGAATTCACAATATCGAGTACGACCTTCAAACGTTTGGTTATAGTGACTGGCGTCATTTAGCCCGTAGAAAAAAGTTTTAAAATTTTTCCCGTATTTCTAAATAGGGCAGTAAATTGTTCAGAAAGGGAGAACGGTAATATTGTTGATTTGGCATAAATTAAACTAAGATATATTCTGACCAAAGACATATTTTAAAATAATTTATAAAATATTAAATATAGTAAATTAATTATAACTATGAATATAAATAATTATGGAGCTGTTATCCACCGGTTTCATGCACCAATAATTAGATTGAGCTATTTAAAAACATCAAAATATATCTAGTATGAGATTAATGGGCATCGTGCTTCTTCAGCTTCTTGTCTTGAGCAAACAGGGCATTTTCACCCGCTTTCGTCTCTATTTGGACCAGGTTTACAACTGCATTGTTCACTTTTCTGTTGTTTGCCTGCTTCACGTCGTGCCTCCAGTATGTCAAAAGGACATGTTAGATCTTGGACTGGCTAATCAGGAAAATTTACATCATGATTTGCCTGAGAAGAGCTGTTGTCAGAAGGAAAGCGAGTATTTTCGATTGACTCACAAGGGCTAAGTGGTTTAACAGTGGGCTCTGTTTTCTGACAGCTCTACATTTTAATTTTCGTCGACGAGCTGCACGTTTCCGTTGTTTGTCAGCTTCAATTTGAGCCTCCAGTATGTCATCACAAGGAAAGCTTTCATCTTGGATTTCCTCACAAGGGCTTACCATGTTATCAGAAGGAAAGCGTGTATTTTCGATTGATTCAAAAGGGTTCATTGGTTCTTTTTGCTTCTGGCAGTTTAAAAACTTTATTTTCGCCGACGAGCTGCACTTTTCCGTTTTTTGTTAGCTTCAATTTGAGCTTCCAGTATGTCGTCAAAAGGAAAGCTTTCATCTTGGATTTCGTCACAAGGGCTAACCATGTTATCAGAAGGAAAGCGAGTATTTTCGATTGACTCACAAGGGCTAAGTGGTTTTTTGTGCCTTCTGGCAGTTTGCCGTTGAGCTGCACGTTTCCGTTTTTTGTCAGCTTCATATTGTGCCTCCAGTACATCATCACAAGGGAAGCTTTCATTTTGTATTTCGTCACAAGGGCTAACCATGTTATCAGAAGGAAAGCGTGTATTTTCGATTGACTCACAAGGGCTAAGTGGTTTTTTGTGCCTTCTGGCAGTTTGCCGACGGGCTGCACGTTTCCGTTTTTTGTCAGCTGCAATTTGTCCCTCAAGTATGTCTTCAAAAGGGAAGCTTTCATCTTGTATTTCGTCACAAGGGCTAACCATGTTATCAGAAGGAAAGCTTGTATTTTCGATTGATTCACAAGGGCTAAGTGGTTTTTTGTGCCTTCTGGCAGTTTGCCGTTGAGCTGCACGTTTCCGTTTTTTGTCAGCTTCATATTGTGCCTCCAGTACGTCATCACAAGGGAAGCTTTCATCTTGTATTTCGTCACAAGGGCTAACCATGTTATCAGAAGGAAAGCGTGTATTTTCGATTGACTCACATGGGCTAAGTGGTTTTTTGTGCCTTCTGGCAGTTTGCCGACGGGCTGCACGTTTCCGTTTTTTGTCAGCTTCAATTTGTCCCTCCAGTATGTCGTCAAAAGGAAAGCTTTCATCTTGGATTTCGTCACAAGGGCTGACCATGTTATCAGAAGGAAAGCGTGTATTTTCGATTGACTCACAAGGGCTAAGTGGTTTGTTCTGTCTCCTGGCAGTTTGCCGACGGGCTGCACGTTTCCGTTTTTTGTCAGCTTCATATTGTGCCTCCAGTACGTCATCACAAGGGAAGCTTTCATCTTGTATTTCGTCACAAGGGCTAACCATGTTATCAGAAGGAAAGCGTGTATTTTCGATTGACTCACATGGGCTAAGTGGTTTTTTGTGCCTTCTGGCAGTTTGCCGACGGGCTGCACGTTTCCGTTTTTTGTCAGCTTCAATTTGTCCCTCCAGTATGTCGTCAAAAGGAAAGCTTTCATCTTGGATTTCGTCACAAGGGCTAACCATGTTATCAGAAGGAAAGCGTGTATTTTCGATTGACTCACAAGGGCTAACTGGTTTGTTCTGTCTTCTGGCAGTTTGCCGACGGGCTGCACGTTTCCGTTTTTTGTCAGCTTCATATTGTGCCTCCAGTACGTCATCACAAGGAAAGCTTTCATCTTGTATTTCGTCACAAGGGCTAACCATGTTATCAGAAGGAAAGTTTGTATTTTCGATTGACTCACAAGGGCTAAGTGGTTTGTTCTGTCTTCTGGCAATTTGCCGACGGGCTGCACGTTTCCGTTTTTTGTCAGCTTCATATTGTGCCTCCAGTACGTCATCACAAGGGAAGCTTTCATCTTGTATTTCGTCACAAGGGCTAACCATGTTATCAGAAGGAAAGCGTGTATTTTCGATTGACTCACATGGGCTAAGTGGTTTTTTGTGCCTTCTGGCAGTTTGCCGACGGGCTGCACGTTTCCGCTTTTTGTCAGCTTCAATTTGTCCCTCCAGTATGTCGTCAAAAGGAAAGCTTTCATCTTGGATTTCGTCACAAGGGCTGACCATGTTATCAGAAGGAAAGCGTGTATTTTCGATTGACTCACAAGGGCTAAGTGGTTTGTTCTGTCTTCTGGCAATTTGCCGACGGGCTGCACGTTTCCGTTTTTTGTCAGCTTCATATTGTGCCTCCAGTACGTCATCACAAGGGAAGCTTTCATCTTGTATTTCGTCACAAGGGCTAACCATGTTATCAGAAGGAAAGCGTGTATTTTCGATTGACTCACAAGGGCTATGTGGTTTTTTATGACTTCTGGCAGTTTGCCGATGGGCTGCACGTTTCCGTTTTTTGTCAGCTTCAATTTGTCCCTCCAGTATGTCGTCAAAAGGGAAGCTTTCATCTTGGATTTCGTCACAAGGGCTAACCATGTTATCAGAAGGAAAGCGAGTATTTTCGATTGACTCACAAGGGCTAAGTGATTTTTTCTGTCTTCTGGCAGTTTCAAGTTTTATTTTTCGCCGACGGGCTGCACGTTTCCGTTTTTTGTCAGCTTCATCTTGCGCATCCAGTATGTCGTCACAAGGGAAGTTTTCATCTTGGATTTCCTCACAACTACTAATTGGTATGTTCTGCTCTGGTTCAGATGTGATTGCTGCCGATGCCATTTTAGGGCTACGATGTTTTTTATTCGATGTCGTTGGTCGGGAACATTTATCTTTTTGTTTTGTTTGCATTGGCCGATTTAAATAATTTTGTAAGAAATTTGCGTCTCCTGCTTCTCCAACGGGGCAAAGCGGCTTCCTCGGGCGACTTTTGTTTTGTGAATTAAAACGGGGAGGTTTCACATTTCGTTTTGGGGCTTTACAGACATCACCGTTTTTTGGAACCATTGGAACTTTTGCCTTTGGTCGATTATGCATAACTAAATTTCTCGAATCTAATTGTTCAGTTTCATCTGCAGGTATAACCACTTCCTTATCGTCACAATCATCATGAATCCTTATCCAACTTCCTGGCACATAGTAGTTGCGCTCTGGTGATTGTTCAGAGAACCTTATACTTCCCGGTTTTTTAGTATAGGCGCCACTCTTCCTTAATAAACTCGGCTTATTACATGGACAATCGTCTTGAACTTGAACTGTGCGATTTCGATTTTCTAGTAATGGTGAAACTGTGTTTATATTAATTCCGCAAGCGTTTAGTTCTATGTCCTGCTCCGCTTTTTTCCTTCTAGCCTTATTACGAGTACTTAGTATTTTAATTTTATTTAACATTACTTTGGGTGTAACTTTTTCCGCTGTTGCTTTTAGTTCATCAAACTCAACTTGTGTCAAACCCATTTGCTCCGCCGTATTTAAAATAAATAAATGGCAAGAGTTTTCACTTTCTACAGCGTTTTCAGCCATTTTCTTAAATAAATTTTGAAAATGTTTTGTAAGCCAAATATAATGTATAATTTAGAATTTAGAAATTTAAGGCCGAAAGGGATGCATACTTGGCCAAAATCAATCGAAACAAATTTAAAAAACAAAACTGAAAGGTTGTGTCAATGAGCATATGACACTTTTCAAATATCTCAGAACAGTAATAGCAAATTCTTTCCAAAAAAAAAATTGATTTGAAATCAAAAAATTTTGATCGAAATACCGTGGAACTTTCTTTCTAAGTAAAAAAATTGATTTTTCTTTATCAAAATCAATTTTGAAAAATCTCAACATTTCGGGAAATTTTTTTTGACGTTTACAAACACAAATAATATTAACATCAAAAGTATAAACATAAACAAGGACTATTTGTGACTTTATGTTATAATCGTGAATCAATCTATGTTATTATAAGAAATAACTAAATTTTTAAATACTAAATTTTTCAACGTACATCAACACAATAAACTGTCAATAGAAAATTGTTGACATGTTTTTAAATTTTTGACGTATTTTATATTTTATGTTTTAATTTTTTTGTATCGTGTTCGTAGACACACATTTAGGCGAGGCCGGGAGCTAAGCTCAAGGCAATTCCCAAAGTGGAAATACCTATCAGACTCAAGGCAATAGTCTGGCTCCCCACGAAGCCGTCGAACTTGGATAAATCCTTGAGGATTATCCAGATTTGCAATCTGGATCTTCCGACAGGGAACTGGAAGATTGTTAAGCAGGAGGAGTCTAAGGGCAATTTCAGATCATCGATTATGGTGATCAATAAGAAATCCCTAGCACCCCTGTAAAATCTAAAAGGATTATCAACATCAGCTTCGGCTATGTTACACTTAAGGTGTAGGCCCCTTAAAGGGAGGAAGAAGTTCAGCCTGCTGAGAAAAGCGCGAGGAGTAGTATATTTCCAGGGGAGATACTGCAACTAGTGGCAAACCCGAGTAAGGGGTGGACTAGTGATCTTAGAGACCGACCGTCCCTTGACAGGGGGATCTGGGATACATCGAATTCCGAGGGGGAGAGGTGAACCTCTTTAGTTTTAGGGACTGCTGAGGGAGTAACACGGAGGATACCGTCGGCTCCGTCAGATCCAACTAACCGACTTAGCACGCTGTTGCAATTAAGATAAGTGAAGGCTGTTATCAATCATGACATTTGTGCGGATAAACTTACATCACACCAAGGCTGCTTCGGCGGCGTTTCTTCTCAGACTCAATAAATCAAGCAAAGAAATAGTTCTGATTCAAGAAACTTGGATCAAGAAAAACAAGATCTGCGGTCTGCGAGTGAAGGGTTACACTCTTGTCTATGCTTGTAGGACTGAAAAAGCTAATCATGTATATTGGTGGGAAATAATATACAAGTTTTTATACTTCCACAGTATAGCAATGAGGACATTACTACGGTCTGTATAGAGACGGAGGGGAGAAGATTCTGGCTAGCACCCGCATACTTGGACCGGGAGATGCCTGTGCCGCCAGATATACTGGGGGCACTGGTTTTTGACGCAGAAAGGAGGAAGGTGGGAGTTATCCACACACTCTTAAGAACTAACCTCTTTATTAGTAATACAGGCCAGGAATCCACCTTTATTATTTTTAATAGACAGGAGGTTCTGGATATTATTCTGATCTAAGAGTTTATTTCACCGATGATCAGGGAATGGAGGGTAGCGAAGGAGCATTCCTTCTCCGACCATCGTCACTTAACGTTTAAACCAAATCTCAATATTACAAAACAGTACATGTTCAAAAATCCCAGGTGGACAGTATTGCATGTCTATAGGGAGATTCGGAGACAATCATTCCATCTTGAGTTCCAGGACTCTGGACAGGATTCAATGTGGACACTCTGACTAGGGCGTGATACCTCTATGAGGGTAGCCTGCGCTTTAACAAAGTTGAAGGTGAGGCGAAAACCTGTTTGCGGAGTGCCGGCAAGTCTGTGTGTCTGCCTTTAATAGAGCGAAAAGATCTAGAGATAGTCAAGACTGGGACTTCTATAAGGAATGTCTCAGAGTATACAAAAAGGAATTAAGGAAGGCACAAAGAAATTCGTGGAGGCTCTTCAGTGATAGAATGGAATTGGTTTCGGAAACCTCGCGCTTACGGAAAATTCTCTCTACCAGTGCAGATGTTCCAGGCTATCTGTTAAAACTGGCTGGCGAATGGACGTTTTCTAGTGAAGAACTCTTGATGGAAACTCACTTCTCGGGAAGTGGGGATGTGTCAACTGCGGAGCCTTTAGATGGTTGTGTGTGACTGCGGGGTCTAACTGTTGTGTACAGAGGATATTCTGAACACGCGGAGAATAAAATGGGCTAGTAAAGGGTTCAATCCTTTTAAGTCAGCTGGTCTGGATGTGATTGTACCAGCAGAAATTCAGAAGAACTTGGAGGTCTTGCTTCACTGGCTGGTAGTTATCTTCAAAAGGTGTCTGAAGCCAGCGTACATCCCTAACAAATGGAGGGAGGGTGATCTCCTATGATCTCCTCGGCTTACCATTCCTGGCTAATTGATGACGTTAAAAACTATATCACAGAAGCTGGATTTAAACCATCAAACATCACAAAAGTAGAGCCTAAAAAAGTAAATTAAATGATTGTGCCGTCTGAACGTCTGACACAATGCCAAAATTGCATTATGTTTGGGCACACCTTGAAAAATTATAACATGATGTCGAAGTATATATATTGTAGCCTCTTACACATTGAAGGCCACGAATGTTCAGTTAGGGACAACGAAGCTGAACAAAAAAAACATTCCGTCAATTCTGTGATTTGCCCAAAACGGTCCGAGTTTCTTCAAATAAGGTGAAAAAAATAATCAAAAAAATTCCATGAAATCATCACCAAAATATGCTTCATTGGTCATCAGCTAACCTTCGAAATCTGGTAAACCACAGTCAAAAATGCTAAACAAATAACTTCTCAGGAGGTACATCTACACACCGGACGATGGTCTTTTGCTGATATACAATAGTTCAACACATCAACCGACCGGAACATTAAAAATTGCATGTTGTTACACTCCATACTCCAGCCACAATAATTTTATACATGACCTTAACAGACTGATGAATACAATTTCGGATGTGGGGACTTCAACTCCAGACATTCTTCTTGGAATTGTAGTAGAACAAATAAGGGAGATCGCACTTTGTTTAACTTTCACTTATTTATTTTCGAAAAAATATATCTAACAGTACGATGGATTTGTTTATATGGAATAGTTCAATCCCATAGTTAACAAAATAGAAACAAAAACTTAGCTAAACTCTGACCATTTGCCCGTACTGTATTATGTCAATGGCACTACTGCATATAATGACCCCTCCCCTGTCCCATTCTGACTAAAACATAATTGACATTATCAATATTAAATGGCAAAATAAGCTGAATCAACTCTTTAAAAGTTCCAAACCCTATTGGCCAACGACACTATATATAAAAAACAAAAATAATCGATTATAATGCTCTTAAACAATCCGTTGAATAATAGCAAAACAATTTTCACTCCAGAAAAATGTGAAATCCCAGCAGAGTTTTTTCAAAACAACTTTGAATTATTCAGAGTAAGATCTGACTCCGGGGCTAGACTCAATTTTAAATATCATGTTAAAGCATCTTCTCGATTATGGTTTTCTGTTTCTTTCCAAACCTGACAAAAGCCACTCGGATATCAGAAACTACCGGCCAATCAGTTTGCTCAACTCTGTAAGGAAAGGTTTGGAATGCGTAATTAAAAATCAGACTAAGTGATCACCTGGAAACAAACAATATCCGGATTCCTCAAAAATTCGGGGTTCGCGCTAAACGTCCTTCTTGACCTCGAAAAAGCCTTGGATTCAATATGGATAAATGGTCTTAAATGGTCTTATATACACAAACTACTGGTGTGAAATTTTTAACAAAAAGTGTAGCTGCTCAAATTAACGAAAAATGTAAATAGCACACCATTACTAAAGAAGATCGTCAAAATGTATATTTCATGTAAATATCGGGATCATAATAAGTCTAAAAGTTGAGGTTATTACGTGTGAAAATATTATTCTTTAAATAATTGAAATGACATACATAGATATGGGGCACTTATGGCCGAAAAAAAAAATCTGAGAGATGTTATCAAGTGTAGACGTATGCCGGCCGATATATAAGTTGTCGTGTAGCAACCTCAGGTCTTTTTATTTTAATGTGGTTAACTGTTTTGATCAGTATGATGCACCCTGTTTAGGAAAATATATGCTCACACTTGATAACATCTCTGAGTTTTCTGGAACCGGCCATAGTGTAGCAGGTATTTTTACGAATATTAGAGTATTCATTAAATTTACCAATATATGTATATGTTGTCGTGAAACAACCCCAGGCCTTTTAATTTTAATGTGCTTAGTTGTTTTGAATATTTCAATGTTTCCACTATAGACGGCATACGTCTACACTTGATAACATCTCTGAGATTTTTTTGTTTTCGGGCATGGTGTCCCATTTCTATGTATATCATTACAATTATTTAAAGAATAATATTTTCACACGTAATAACCTCAACTTTTAGACTAGAATTATTATGATCCCAATATTTACATGAAATATACATTTTGACGATCTTCTTTAGTAAAGGTGTGCTAGTTACACTTTTCGTTAAAAGCTTCACACCGGTACACAACCATTATTAAATTACTAAAATCTTACTTCCTAGATCGTAAATTGTATGTCCAGATCTTGAACTCCATGTATACGTCAAAGATTACATCCGCAGGTATTCCACAGGGATCTATATTATTATTAATATTATGCTTTTTTGCAGATGATACATCAATCTTCACGTCCGACATATTTTCCCAAAACATTATCAATAAATTACACAGTTATCTAAATTTACTGATTTATTACTTTGAAATTTGGGGACTAAAATTTAACGCAGAAAAACCGCAGGATATCTTCTTATCGCGGTGTAGGAAGTCGTTTAAAACACCTAAAGCTAATATAAATATAAACAGTCAAGATGTGAACTGGGAAAACCAAATAAGGTATCTTGGGATTCTACTGGATCCAAAATTGAAATTCAAAAATCATAATAATTTTATTACCAGCAAAGTTTCAAAATTACTATTTACACTTTATTCCATTTTAAACAGAAAGAGTGAGCTTTTCTTAGAAAATAAACTTCTTATATGCACAAAAAAAAATTCAGGTAATTCAGAACAAGTTTCTGAAACTGTTTCTAAATGTTCCAACAAGATATCGCACATCTAGATTGCACTCAGAAACAAAAATCGATTTGATCGACAATCAGGTTTTTCAATATTTCATGAGATTATAAGAATAAACTGCAGTTTGTAGAAAATCTTTTAATTCAAAGCTTTGACTGTGAAAGTGACATCCTATGTATACTATTTTTTGAACAATGTCTCATAAGTATTAATTATTTTATTAAATTATTGTATTAGATTTAAGTTAGTTTAAGGGTTGCTTAATTATCCTCAAAATTAATTATCATTATACGACTACATGTCAAATTAAATTTAAAATTTATCTACATCATAAGTCCGAAGCATAAAGTTAAAAAAGCAATAAAAAAAAAAGAAATTAGATTTTTGTTCTTTTTTACAGTTAATGTCTTTCTGAAAATGAAAAAAAATCTTGTATAAATAAATTTACCAACTTATGAAGTCATGTTTATCAAATCACAAATATTATGTCAAATACAATTCCTCTAAATTGGGCAGAAAAACATTTTGGAAGGAGCACCACAAGCCAGTGTGCTTGGAAAAACGTTAATTTACACGTTAAATTAGATCTACGAAAGTCGTTTTCGACTTATTTATTATTATTTTCGAGTCGAAAATCCACAACCGGCGTTGAAAACTCTACAACAACGTATTTATGACATCGAAATCTGGCTAAAGAATTTGAAGATATGTTTCAATAAAAATAAATCGACCCACGTAATATTCACTTTAAATAAGCTTATATACTCGTATGTCCGCCAGTCACCATGAACGGAATGCAAATCCTTTGAGCAAATGAAGCAAAATACCTAGGCGTCCATCTAGACCGACGCTTAACTTTGCGAAAACATATTGAACCATTGACCTAAAAGACAAGCTTCTCCTGCATAACACAATTATTAAACCAATGTAGTTGTATGGATGACAATTAGGGCAACCAACCTGAAAATCGAATATTGACATTGTCCAACGAAAACAATCAAAAATTCTCAGAATGATTACATTGTCTTCGCGATTAAAGAAGAAAACGATTGCTGTCACAACATAAATTATAAAATTTATTTATTGATAAGAAGTAGATTCTGCTCCCGCAGGAATACATAATTACCTTAGTAATTAAGGTTTGATAACTTATTGTTAAAAATTCAATATTATGTATAAATAAAATATATTGAAAGGAAACGTAGTCGTTTGTTGTCAAGAACCAGGACCAAATTAAGCTTTTTTAACCTAAATTTGTGTTAAGTTTATGATTTTTTATATACATATCGATTTAGTTATCAATGAAGAGAAAAAATATTTAACTTCATTAATCCGATTCAGCCAAATATTCCAAAATCATTTTTCACATCAATCCCGCATAAAATAACTCGAACAATGTAATTCAATTGTTACGAGGTCATAAAATAAATTATCTTACGTTTAAATTTATTTATTTATAAAATACACATATCTCAATACATATTATATTATAATATTTAAGTGGTAAATCTTTAAAAAATATATTTATAAATTTGCATTATATCAAAGCGTTGCTTAATGATCTTGCCCCTGAATAATGATGTTTCTAAAACGAAATAATAACATTATTAATATACGCAAATTTAAATGGTATAATAAATGGTCAAACTAGTACAACGTATTGTAATGTAGTAAACGTGAACGTAAGTAGGTCAATAAGTCAAGACACGCGTATTAAAGGCGTAAATGGTATAAAATGTGTATGAGAATGGTATAATTACGATAAATGAGTTTAAACTTATCAAGCTTAAATTATTAAATAATAAAATATTATAGAATAATCAATCTGTAATAAAATATGCACATTGTAAATGGTATAATAAATGGTCGAATTTATTTTAGTATAACAAAATTGTGAATAAATATACTTCATATCTCTTGTAAGTATGTATGCATTATAATGTAAATATGTAGTTAAAATGGTATAAAATAGTTTTATAAAAATATAGAACATAATTTTGGAATTACTCGTATATATATAATAGAATTTTGTTTAAATTTTAATAGTATAGTAAATGGTTAAATTGCTTTAATGTATTAGAAATTCATTAAACCAGTTAAGTAGTAAATATTTTGCTTACCACAAATTAGTAACTAAGCTGCTAGTTAGTAGTTTCAATTAAATGAGACAGAAAATGGTATAAAATAAGATTTAGAGTGAAGTAGAGTGACGAAGTAAAATATTTAATAGTAGTAGTATAATTTTAAATGGTATTATTATATTTTTTATGAATTATGAACCCGCGTGCTCACGGCGGGTTGGCCGGTAGACCGAATTGTAAATGTAGTGTAAATTTTTTTAAACAAAGAAAAACAGCAACGGAATACTCACATAGTAAATGATCGTAAATAAAACATAACCCATTAATTAAAAAACCCAAAGTAAAATAGATCACACAGGGTAAATCAACTACGACGAAAGACATCGAAGGCCATAAACTAGACCGATACAGTATTGGTGTGGCTGTTCATAATGAACAGAATTTTATTACATAACAATCTTTTTAGAAAAAAAAAAAAATTAAAATTAAATGGTATAAAAAATTATCGAATTGGTTTAATTTACTGGAGACCATCATGTGAATAAAAGTGGGAGTTTTATTCAAAGGAAATTAATAATTTAGTAGGTATATTGATAATGTTAACTAATTACGTGAATAAAGTTAATGGTATAAAATTTCAAAATATTACAATTTCATAAGTAATATTTATGAAAAAGCATATCTAATAATTTTTATAGATATATTCAACTATATGGAAAACATTTGAAGGTAACATATTAGTACGTACCGCCACTTATGTATAAGAAAATATGAAGTACGAGTACGTAGGTACAACAACATTAGTGGTATAAAATTTTAAATTAGAAGGAAAACTTACATTACCAATTCTGGAATGAAATATATAATGGAAATTAAGAGTTACGAACTTATCGTTATCATATTTAAGAAAATTCGGTAGAAAATCGTAAATGGTATAAAATAAATTTTAAAATTGTACAGAATACAAGAACATTTAAATAAAAAAATTTATATTAATACAAAAGAGAATTTTCACTTCTGTAAAGTAGAGAAAATGTTAAGTAAATAATGCCAATTATTCAGTACTGTAAATGGTATAAAATTGAAAAATTTTACAATGATGAGAGTATTATTTTTTAAATAAAATATAGTTTGAAATAGTCAAACTATGATAGTTTTATATATAAAGAGACATAATGATTAAAAATAATTGGTATAAATTTAAATAGGAATAAGAATGGTTTCAAGCATTAAAGCCTTATAATGTAAAATAATAATTTTCTATTAGAAAATGTATTAAGATTTATTTTAGATGGTATAATAAATAGTCAAACATTAAGTTCTTAAAAGCATGAAAATCAAGAATATAGTATATCGTATAAAACTATAAAAATAATTTAAGCGTATTTTTAAATGAAAAAATAACACGTGATACATAATGAATGACATTTATACAAACAATTTTAATGGTATAAGTAGTTTAAGAATAGTATGTATAATATAATTTTAGTTTAGCGTTTAATGGTATAAAAATGGTCAAATTGTTTTAAAGTAACAGAAAGCATCATGTGAGTATACAACATTTAAAAGAAAAAGTAAATAGGTGGGACCAGAATCACAATAAGGTGAGCACAATAAATGGTATAAAACTCTAACATATTGTGTTAAAGTGATATTTATGATATACAATTTTATTTTAAACGATATTTTGTAAAAGGTGGAACTGGGTAAGTATGTTAGGACGCTATATAAAAAATTAATATTTATTAGTCCTTGATATAGGTATATTCGGTAAAATATTAAAGTAAACTTGTAGTGAATTTTTTATATTAATTAAAACAATTTAATATTTTAAAATTGTATTAAAAATGGTATAAAAACTAAAATATCAGATAGTTTTAAAAATCTGAAATAAAACATATTTTTATAGTTGTAGTGTAATATTAAATGGTATAACAAATGTTCGAAATGCTATAATGTATTATAAAACCATATTATTAGTAAAAATCTCATATTTAGGCAGAAAAAGTAAATTGTGTAAAATAGGATATCATAGTAAGACTAAAGGCTAGTGAGATGCACCATGAATTAACTAGCTTGCAATGTATTATTTTAACTCATTTAATTTTTTTTTGTGTTTGGACCGTTTTGCAGTTTGCTGTAAAGAGTCGACCCAACATATTTTCGCGAGGTTTCGTTATATACATTAAATAATCTAATTAATAGGCTTTAAAAATAACACGGTAACATTTAAAGCTGTAACAAATTACAAAACGGTTCCAACACAAAATTTGAATGCGTTATGATTTTCCATTGAATGCTTGTTATTTCATGGAGCCTCTCACTAGTTTTAATTTCACCTATTATCAAAATGGATGGACATCTCTAGGAACAGACTCAGAAAACATATTGAGCGACACAAAAAGTTGAATGAGTTTACTTTTAATTATTCTATTGTAGTTTTCAATCATTTCTGTTCAACTTTTTGTAGAATTACACTGTGAAAATATTGAAAGAAAACTCGCGTAAATTTTAAAATAACAATTTTTGCCGTGTTTGTCAAACAGGTCTAAATACGCCCTGATGGCCGCCAAGAGGATTAAAATGAAATTCATGTAATAATTTTTCGATATCCATTGACTATCGAGTTTAACGATATTCTGATCTTGAGTTAGATTGGTGTTACTATTATTTGAATGAGAGAAAGAGTTTGAACAATAGTCGCAACATTTTGTTTTATAGAGCCACTGATTTCTAATGTATCTAAGTTGTTAATTTCTTTTGGCAGCATTTTTATAGGCTTTACCCAATTTTACAGTCGTAACCATCTATGTATATCTATTCTCCAACGAATTAATCATGAACACGGATTAGACTTTGACTTAAGTCAAATCAATGGTTTGTGATCAGTTCATATGATGAACTGGGCCAAAATTAAATGGCCGAAATTGCTTTAATGCCCATACGTTAACGAAAAGTTCCTTTTCGATAGTCGCTTAGTTCTTTTCGATCTTTTTTAATACTTCACTAGCATAAGCAATGCGAAGGTCGATATGGCTACATCACTGGCATCAGTAGTAACGATAAACTGTTTTGTGATGAGGGGTTTTCTATTCAATAAATTGTTTATGAATCGCTTATAGTAACTGGAAAGCCCTAAAAATGATTTTACAACCTACGATGATTCGGTCTAGGATAATTTTTGATTGCTTCAATTTTGGCCTGGTCTATCAATAAAAAAAACCTTTAATTGATAAACCAAAGAACACTATAGGTACATCCTCGAAGAGTAAATGGTATAAATCTTAAATGGTATAAAATATATTTATAAATGTTCATACTAAACACTAAAATATGTTTATATATATATATTAGAATAAAAAAATTATAGAAAACATAAAACTGACATTTTGTTTAATGTTAAATGGTATAAAAGAATTATTGATTTGGGTTAATATATCAGAAAGCGACATCATTTTAATATACTTTCACTTTTACCAAAATAATAAATTTGTTGATAGAAACAGAATATCATTTACGTCGAAATAGTAAATGGTATAAAACTTCATTTAAAATGGTATACAATTTTAAAATATATAGTACGTAATAATAATAAACTTTTAGGGCAAACAATAAACCATAAAAGTATACAAAGTAATTTTTAAAGGAATAGTGAATGGTCGAAAGTATTTAATGTTCTAGAAAGCACTGTGTAAATGTCCGTTCTGTTGTTTAAATTCAAATAATTATTAGCTAGAATCTAAATAATTAGGTAAAATACAAAAAAATATAATAATATCTAATCATGCGTAATATAGAAAGCGACATATCAGTAAATGGTATAAAATGAGATGCAGATTGGTATAAAATATTAATCTATTAGAATATAGTTATAAATGTGAAATAAAATAAATAATTAAGTTTTAGCGTAATTTTAGTCGGTATAACAAATGGTCTAACTGGTATAATGTGTAAGAAAAGAATCAAGATATGTGTAAATACATGGAATAATGAAAAATTAGAATACATTAGTGAAGTATTTATGAAATATAATCATATGTTGACGGTAAGTTTAAACGGTATTATAAATAGTCGAACTAAGTAGGTAAAAAGATTAACTGGTATAAAATGTGGTTCAGGATGGTATGAAATACTAAATTACAAAAAATATTACAGTAATTAATATGGAATAAAATACAAAACAGAATAAAAAAAAAAATATTTTAAATGGTAAAATAAATTTTCAGTTTAATTTATTGCGCCTTGTACAAGGAAATTATAAGCAAGTATTCAGATACATAATGTAACTATAGAGATTAATTTTAATGGTTTAACGAAAATGGTTGTTTGTTTAGTTTTAAATGGTATACAAATGTTCGAACTGGTATAATTCAGTGGAAATCATTAAACGAATAAATATGCGTCCTGTTATTCGAAAGAAAATTATTATTAAACGTATTCTTTATGAATATTGATTGAATGAATTCAGTAAATGGTATAAAACTCTAATCTCACAGTAATATTTCTGGAATAAAAAATCTAATATAATGAGAGTGTTATTTTAGTAATCGAAATATAGTAGACTCTATTAGATTTAATGTATGAGTAAATAAGTATAAATCATGTCGCTGATGAAAAGCGTAAATGGTATAAATGGGAATTGATCAGCATTAAATTATTTGTTAATAACTAAATAAAGCTAAAACTACAAAAATAATAGAATTATAATATATAATAGAGCAATCAATCTGGAAAAAATATATTGTTACATAATTAGTGTGGGTGCACGCCCCACCACTCGCGAAGCCCTCTGTAAAAACTATATAAAAATTTATAATTTCATCACAAAATATTTTATAATTAAATTGATTTCAATTTATTCAAATAAAGATTTTTTTTTTTCGTTTGTTTCATTTTTATAAACCATATTGTTATTTTGCAAATACACATTTTTTAACAACAACAATTATTAATTTAATTAATTCTAAATTATTAATTATTTTTAATTGTTTTACAAATAAATTATTAATTTATTTATTTGGTACGGATTGTCGTTGTTGTGCGATTTTTATTTATTTTTTTTTTGTAACATTATATAGATGAGTGAATATTTAATTGTTTATTTAAATAAATAAAAACAAATACAAAAAAAAAATAATTAATTAATTAAATAATAAACAATTTGTATTTAATATTGATATAAAAAATATAAATTAATAGCGTTTTTGTACTGTAAAATAGGTAAATGAGGTAGAAATGTTGGTTGGATCGCGGTGGTATATAATTTACCGGTGATGGTGTTGCAACAACCATGCCACTTTATTAAAATGTGAACGTTTATGTGGTGGACGGTATGGTTTGGCCGAGTAGTACCAACGCTTTGGTTTCCTAGCTTTCTTAATTACTTGCGTATAGTGCCATACGGGCTGATGATGAATGATTTTTCTGCGTGGTGGTTTTTCATAAATATTTACATTATCAATATTTACATCACCTTTAGATTTGTGTCGTCGTTTGTATGGAATTTTTTTATAAACCGTAACCGGAACAATTTTATATTGTTGACGACGGTGATGTGCTCGTTTACGATGTGCTTTTCGCGGCCTCCATTCATAATCATCGTCATCGTATTCATCTTCTTCATCGTAATCATCGTCATCGTCATCTTCGCCATCCCAACCGTATGCGTATGAAGATCGGTCCGATATCGATCGACTTTCATCACTTACCAGATCTGTTAAATTGGTGGGTGCAGGAACAAATTCTTTCGTCCCATTATCAATCGGCATAATATGAAACAAAGCACGCGACTCATTTACCGCCATATTTAGATCATCAAAATTTTCAATCAGCGTGCCATTTTCATCAAAAAAATATTCATTCATATCGTCGAGTTCACCGGATGAGTTAGAATTATCATAATTTCGGCCATCCGGATCAGAAAAGGTCGAATTGATACCCAAATCGATACGTAAATTACCATAATTTTCTGTTGTCAACTGATTAAAATTTACTACCGATTCACCCGTTTCTAAATCATAATTACGTTTCAACCGTGCTTCAGATGCATTCACCATCACCTCGACCGCGCCATCTAGTGCTGTTATTTGCGGTGCCACATTACTAAAAATATTTTCGTATTTTAAATTTTCGGCACCTGTAGCATTCACAGTTTTCTGTACGACCTTAGTTTCGGATGGTTGAATGTCATCACTCTTATCTAAATTCTCGAAAAATTCACGATTTTTTTTACGTAGCTCTTCGGTTAATTTTAAAATTTTTTGTCGATTATGATAAAATTCGTTTTCATCGTAAACCACTTCGTACTGATCCGAAGACGATTCATCGTTGTTCGAATCATTTTCAAATTGTATGGGGTAGGGGTCGGGTGTAGTAGTAAAATATTCGCGTGGACGATCAGAAAATGTATATCTATGCCGATCGAAATTGGGTCTTCCGTATACCGGAAAATCTTCTTCAATCACTTCGCCCGCATGATCTTCGTTTAGTTCAATCGAATATGGTGGATAATGTGGCAGTGGAGTGGTTGCAACCGGTGATCTATATACCGACCGCTTTGGAGGTTTTTTCGTTCGTGGTATAATATAAAAATCATACTCGGGATTTTTTGAATAAAAATATTCGACTTTCGGAGGTGGCCGACGTTGCTGCGGCCTTCGTTTACGAGCTGAACGCTTCACTATATTATGCACTGCAGAACTATAAAATCGTTTTGTTTTAATACTTACATCGTGATTATCACCTTCCTCTGCACTATGGTTACTATCAACCTCTTGCTGATGCTGGTAGTGCTGTTCATGATGTGCCTGCTGTGCTTGCTGCTGCTGATGAACCTGTTGCTCGAAATTATGAACATGCAATGAATTTAATGAGTCTTCATTATGATGTGATAAAGGCGACGGTGTAGATGATGGATGCTGGAAGCTATGAATTAATGCATTTTGTGATTCAGGCCCATGCTGTACTGGCACAGGTAGTAAGTTCAAGGGACTTTCAATTGTCACAGCACTAAATGGTGCTGGTGTACTAGACGGTAGTAAGTCTTGGTAACGTAATGTCGATGGGGTCACTGTCGTATGACGTACCGACGCTGTACTTGATAGTGGTGCAAATGTCGTTGTCGATATTGGGATCGGTACAATCTGTTTAGTAGAACCAGCTACTGTGTATTGATATTGGGGTTGTTTAGCTACCGGTAATTGATTTGCTTGTCCATCGTCGATCGGGTGGAATTGAATGGGCGCTGTCGAATCTTGCGGCCTTTGCTCTTCTAGCTGTTGTTGTTGGTATTGTTGTAGTTGGTACTGTTGTTGCTGGTATTGCCCTTCTTTGCTTAACAATTCCTGTAACCCTTGTAACTGTTGTTTAGGTTCTTGCCCGATTAGTGATTGCAAAACTTCTAGGCTTGGATCCAATTTCGGAGCTGAATTATACTGTGACTTTGCGTTTTGGAAATGGACTTCAACTGGTCCGTAAGGATTTGTTTGCATAAATTGTTGTTGTAGCAGTGATTGTTTTTCATCGTATTGCGGTGATTGGTTATACTGCACATTATACTTCTGCGTATCAAATTGGTTGTACTCTTGCTGATCATATACTTGTTGCGTTTGTGGAACAGATTTTACTTCTTGGTAAGGAACATAAGCGGACACATAATGTTGCTGCTGCAATGCTTGTGGTTGTTGTTGCGCAAAATAAGTGTGTTGGATTGGTGGCGAGGTTTGATGAACAACAGGTGTCGGTGTTGATATTTGTATATGGCCACCACGATGTTGCAGCCTCTTGTATCTGTTTAATTCGGAAGGATTCCACCATAATTTAGCTCCAAACTCGGGTGTGTCAGCCTTTCTGTAGCTCATATGTTGTGGCTTTTTGGGCCCCCGATTATAATCACTCCTCAATCCATATCGATGTGTTTGCACACCATTGTAAAGTCTAGGTACCACCATTTTAGGCCGATGTCCCATTCGATTTAATTTTGACGATTGTGGTAAATTTTCAACCACTTCGTACGGTGATCGAACATTGCGCAATTCTTTTTTATTCCGTATCGCTTGAAGTGTGGCCGCATCTGGTATTTTAGCATCGCTCATCTGGAATTTTATTGGTTCAGGTGTATTTAATGCCTGGCGTTTCACCCTAAATTGTTCTAAATGTGCCCGATTTTCTCGCGCCACGTCAATACTCAATTGTTCTTCATTGTTTTGATAATTTTCGTGTGTCAATTTGTAAGCTTGAATATATGAATCATCGTTGAAATGATCCAACGACAACTCCACTCGAGCTGAATCAATGAATTTGGCCATTTTCTAAAAACGATAAAACAAAATTGTACCTTGTATCTACAGTGAACCGCAATATTTTAAACTTACCTCATTTCCAGCAGATAACTGTTCAGCAACTTTCAGACCTCCATTGTATATGTTAGGAACGTCAGCATCATATTCTCGAACTCGAGGTGGTTCGACGCAATCGAAATATCCACTTTGGAGTCCGATTACCAGTAAAATCTAAAATAAACGAAAATAATAAATTAAACACTTTCTTTTGGGCTGGACACGCTTTTCAAATTAATCAAGTTAAATTTTAACAGTCAAAAAAAATATTAGTCTTATTCATATGCAAATTAGCCGAAACATACAGACGATCAACAAAGGTGATCTTCAATGTAAGAAAGTTGGTAATTCCGATCTAAGAGCAGAAATAAAAACAATTACGGAATACCTTATTAATACCAAATCGTATCCTAGCCCAGTTAACATAGGGAGTATAGTATAAAAACAAATCCCTCAGCTATAAAAAGATGGAATTACATGAAAAGTAGATACATGAAACTTTCGGTAGTGAAAAAAAAAACATTGGATGCTTCAGGCATTAAGGAGTATAGGATGGTCATCGATTATAAAAGAGTGAATGCCGTAACAACATCAATCCGTATCCGATTGATTCCTAATATAACGAAAACTCTTGCAAATTTGGGGAATTCGAAATTCCTAACTGCAATCGACCTCACTTCTAGATTTTATCAAATCCAGATGAAAGAAGCGGACATATCTTAAACATCATTTTCAACGATGAACGAAAAATTTAAATTTTTGAAACCCTTTCGGATTGAACAACACTCCGAGTTCATCGGAAATATTTGATGAAACCTTTGACGAACCTCACCAGAGAGGCAAATGCCCAAATTAAAGCCAACCAGTCAAAAAAGAAAGAAGTTCGCACAACTCAGCAAATCAAAAATGTATTGTCTTCAACGGAAATACTGATCTTTCCTTACTTCGAGAAGCCGTTCATACTAACAATGGTTGCTTCGGACACTGAAATTGGTGCAGTACTGTCACAGAGCGAACTTGACACAGATAAACCAATAACATTCATCTCCAGGTCATGAAGAGAGAAGGATATCCTGGCAATCAACTGAAATTTAGCCAGCTTGCGGAATTACCTATATCGCGCGTAAAAAGTTAAGATTGTCACAAGTCATTGCATTTCTAATTAAGCATTTAATTTGCTAGGGGAATTAACCAAGAAAATTCTGACGAGAATCCTCAAAGAAAGACTCAACCCTACAACAATTACATACAAATTTTACCAGAAATATTCACAAAACACCTCTCTCGATTCGAAATCCGATTAATCGAAAAAATTGTGCAGGACATCAACAATGAAGAGAAATAATTGAAGATTATTCAGGAAGAACTTAAAAAGGCTCACCGAAATTTCAAAGAGAATAAAGAACAAATTCTGGAAAACAACTGCTTCCCACAAATAACAAACCTGATATAGAAGTACCCACAAAACTGTGAAATATGTCAAATCCCGAAAAGGTTAACTTCAACAAATACCGATACCAACCTATCCATCGAGGATTATCTACATAGTCACGAAGCTCTTAAAAATTCATCAACAGTACTTCACAACACCTAAAATTATGATGATGGACAATGAATCGAGTTTTAGTCATAGAGATCATAAGATGCATATACAAGACGACTATAAAGATTTCTCCACAAAAAACAAGTCAAGTTGCTGTGAATTGAAATATTAAGACGAAACACTTAGTCGTCGGAACCAATCGCGTACAGTGCTGCCTTTAATACCCGAAAATGTTTTCTTTATACAACTTGGTAATCAAAAACGTATTGATTATAGACTTTTTAAATTATTTTATATAGTGTATGCACCTTTAACTAATAAATAGCTGTAGTAACAGTAATAAGCTGAGTCAAGCTGTTTTTCCATTCTAAAATTAATTCATAAAGATACCTTTATTAAGAGATGCAACAAATGGATCGAAAATTTGACCAACAAAGTAAATAATTGACGCGAAAATTGAAACAAAAATTCATGAAATTAAAATAGGAACCGAAAGATTCGGGAGAAAAATATCGGTGCAGTCGAATATTGAACGTCGCGAAAAAGACCATATTTTGTATAAAACCAAAAATTTCGCAGGTCATCCAGAAAGTACGCTCAAATAAACTCAAACCATTGATATTCTGGAAATTCAGCGACATCGTCGAAAAAAACATCGAGCGAGTGACACCCGGATTATGTGACAATATGTTTACTTGTTGGACATGTGACAAAGTGGATCACATCGCGAGGGACTGTTGTGAAATCCAACAAAATCGGTGTACAGTCAGTAACGAAAATGATCATACACCCTGATTTTTGAGAGAAATTCATAAAATATAAGGATTATAGAACTTATTTTGCAGTTTTTATTAGATTAAATAATTTTATAAATTAAAAAATCCAAAAATACAAAATAAAAATTCATTTACCGTTTATTATAAAAAAATCAAGAATTTTTTGCAACGAAAATGATCATACAAAACTAAGTGTCATAATTATTTTAATATCGAGTTGGTCCTCCTTTATTTTTTAAAACCTTTTTCAATCTTTAGGCTTTGATTCTACTAACTACTTGGTAACTTCCTATGAAATTTTATCCTGTTCTTTCATTATTGTTTCTTGCAACGTTTTTTTGCTGGTAACCCGTATTTTCTAATTTGGTTTAAAAATCATATAAATGCTGATCCCATAAATGCTCATTGGGGTTCAGGTTAGGTGATTGGGGTGACGAATGTAACTGGTTTGGAACGTTATTCAGAATCCATTCTTTCAAACTGTGGACCGTATGCTTAGGATCGTTATCTTGCTGGAAGATCCATGATGACACGGGCTGTAATTGTTCCACGGATGGTTTCGAATGATCCTTTAGAATACCTAGGTATTTCCAGCGATTCAAATTTCCATTTATAAAACCAAGTTTACCTACCCCACCCGCAAGTTTACCTACCCCTACTCCCCACATTGAACTCCGTAACATAACCGAACCACCACCATGTTTAATAGTTGGGATGACGTGTTTTAGCTCTAGCGCTGTAGCAGGTTATCTCCAGAGTTTTCTTCTTCCATCGGCCCAACATTTTAGAAAATGTTGAATTTACTTTCATCCGTAAAAACAATTGTCTTTCAGAAGTTGAAGCCGTTGTTTCTAATTTTTCTGCAAATTCAATTCTTTTTTGGAATTAAAATTCGAAATTAGGGGCTTCTTGCGTGTCACACATCCATGGTATCCATGTTTCCACAAAACCCTCCTAATATTTTAGGGGTGGGTAGCTTAGTATCTTCTCCACTTCTGATCTTCTCCAAATCCAAAATCTTTCGCTCGTCCCGATTGGAAAATGTTGGCTTTCGCCCTATCCGCTGCCCCCATTTTCAATCGATTGTGTGAATCTGGATATTATTTAGACAACTGTATAATGACGTCGGCTAACTAATTTTTTAATTTCACGCACAGATTTTCCAATCCGTTTCATATTAATTATTATTTGGCGTTCTCCGTTGGCAGTTTCCTTTCTAACACCGACCGAACGCCTCGCAATCGTTACATTTTAGTTTATTTACGCCCGTATTCAATATGAAAGAGGTTATAAATATAAAGGAGGACCAACTCGATATTAAAATAATCATGAATTATAATTTATGCAAATGATTTAAAAAAAAATCAAGGATCGTACTACAAGTGTATGATCGATCATTTTCGTTGCAAAAAAATCTTGATTTTTCTTCTTTTTTTTATTATAAACGGTAAATGAATTTTTATTTTGTATTTTTGGATTTTTAAATTTATAAAATTATTTAATCTCATAAAAAACTGCAAAATAAGTTCTATAATCCTTATAAAGGGTTATCCAATTCAAGCTTGATAAAGTAAACTTAAAAAAAACACACAAAATATTCGGAATGTATTGTAATTTTTATTTCATTTTACAGATTGATCCTTGCCATTTTTAGTTAAACAAGATATCATTCAAATGTCCTCCACGGGACTTCTTACAGGCCTTGATTCTTTTGAGGTAATTTTCAATGACTTTTCGGCACATTTCGGGCGGTATCTCGGCCATTACCTTACGAATATTAGTTTTCAATTCGTCAAGAGTTTGAGGATTGTTTGCGCAAACACGATCTTTCGCGTAGCCCCACAAAAAGAAATCCAAAGGCGTTAAATCACAGGATCTTGGAGGCCAATTGACATCAGCCAATCGTGAAATCAAACGTCCAGGAAATTTCTCTTGCAAAAGATCTCGATTTGCTCGTGTTACGTGACTGGTTGCTCCACCCTGCTGGAACCACATATCGTCAAGATCATAATCTTCGATTTTCGTAAAAAAATAATCGGTTAACATGCGGCCATAGCGCTCAGAATTGACGGTAACGGTTCGTCCATGGTTGTCTCAAAAAAATACGGCCCAATCACACCACCAGACCACAATGCGCACCAAACAGTGACTTTTTCCGGGTGTAATGGCTTCTCTACAATCAATTGTGGATTTTCTGAGCCCCAAATTCTACAGTTTTGCTTATTAACGTATCCACCAAGCGAAAAATGAGCTTCATCAATGAAGAAAATTTTGTCCGAAAAATCAGCATCAGCAGATTTAATAATTTTAACGCGTTGGTCGATTGTTAAATGCTCCATATTCTTAAATGGCAGAATGTCAACTAAATAAATGACAGCGTACTTGACGTTTATCTTTGACAGATGTCGGTATACAGATTTCTACTTTATCAACCTCGAATTGGATAACCCTGTATTTTGTGAATTTCTCTCAAAAATCAGGGTCTATGTCATTTTCGTACTAACTGTATATCGCTATCTCCAATGCAGTGCAGCGGAAACCAAAGAAAAATAAATTATTAGCAAAAGGCGAGGACTGAAGTAAATAGTCGGTTAACTCCCACAGTTAAGCTTAAAGCAACAGGTGTGATATTTATATGATATATATGAGAAAAGATGTATGATTACTTTAGGCACAGGAGCAACACAAACAATTGTTTAAAAAGATCTCTCAAGGAAGTAGTGAAAATAAGAATTCGTGATACTACATAGTTTTTGACACGTTGCCGATACTGTCGATCAAGTCATTCTAGCTATGGACTTTATGAGAACGAGTGGCTTCGTGTTAGATCTTGCGTGAGGGGCCTGGAGTCTTCGAATGAATAAATCCGCCGGATTAAAGTTAAGTCCTAAGAATTGTTCGATTTTCAGAAGAGAGGTAAAGTATTTTGGCCACCAAATAATCGCCAATCGAATTCATACAGAGGAATCAAAAACATAAACGACAAAGGAATGGCGAAGACCCAAACTTTTACATGAATTCTCTTCTCTAATATAGACCATTCGTGCCAGGATTCACCAATGCTAACGTGGGAGAACAAGCAGTTGGAAGGAAGAACAAGGGGAATCATTTGTTGAATTACGGGAACGGCTATGCATAGCACCAATACTGCCATACCCTATACCCAACGTGAAATTTATTTTGCACACAGCAATGATGGTATAGGAGGAGTGTTATAGTAAGAATTGGGAAAAAATTACACGCTGGATCGAACGTCTGCAAAGCTACGATTTTGACATCGAGCATCGAAAAGGAAGCGCATTTGGGAATGCTGACGCAATATCAAAGCGGCCATGTCAAGTTGAATGTATGTATACATTGTAAGCGAATGGAATAAAAAAGGATATAATCGATATACAGCTTATGAAAGTATTATCCGATGAAGACTGAGCGGATAAATTAATCTGGAAGACGGAAGAGGATCCTCGACCAATATGGGGTGAGATTTCAGATAAGACACCATTAGTGAAGCCCTATTGGGCACAGTGAAAAAGCCTTCTTTTAGAAAATGGTTGTTTAAAACGAATATATAGGAGAGTTAAGATTGCAACTTTAAACAATTTTTAAAAGTAATGTTTTAAAATTCATTTAACCAAGTACATACACTTAAGGAGTATCACGGAAGAGGATGTGGAGGCTATCTCGAGATTAATAAAACACTCACGAATGTTGATCCTGATGTAGGCAGTCGGTAGTAGAGGGTGGTGTAAAAAGTTTGATCAATGTGCAGCAGTAAAACAACGCATACGAAAAAGTCGAGAATCAAAGCAACAGAACAACGTCCTCACACCATTCGAGATAATTGCCATAAACATGGAAGCATCATTATTTCTTACATAAAAAGGTAATAATATACGTTTTAGTGATGGTGGGCTATTTCAGCAACTGGCCGAAGGTGTATTATAATTATCATAATTGTCATAATAAACAACTGAGTTAGCCGCTATGGAGTTCCGATGGAGATTCGGTCGGACATTTTGAATTGGTGATATTCCAGAAATGGTAGCTGGTATAAAAAAATCAGTGCGTTTGGAAACGACATTAATACTTGTTCTTGGTGGTTTATACATCAGCAGTACACGATTCAACCGGGGTTATACCACCTAAAGTAATTTTGCGGTATAATCTAGCGTTGTGTGGTCAAGATTACGTGGATAAAATGCTATAAGAACTTGATGAGATACACAAATTTGAAACGAAAAAAAGTCGGTTAGCAAGCGATCGAAAGAAGGCTACAGTGCGATCCATAACTATAACCTACTGATTTTTCCATTTTTTTTAAATAACTGATATAGAAAATTTCAAGAAATTAATTCCAAAAATAAACGGAAATATGTTCATTACATCAAAAAAAATAACATACACCTTATTTTTTTTTTTTTTTTTTTCAATAAATTGATATATTATTTTGGATACATAACATCTTTAGTATTTGATTTTTTTTCTCTTTATTAACTAATAACACCTGTGTTTATTGACGCTTGATCTGATCCAGTTCAGTTCATATTTCATGAAATAACCCAAAGGCGCTTACTAGATTTAAAATCAAAATTTGTGATCTAAAACAAAATTTGGATCACGTTTTCCATATAAAAGTTGAACTGATCCGGATCAATGAGCGTCAAGAAACACTGCAATATTATATTTGAAAAAATATAAAAAATAATTCGTTTACTTAACAAAAATATAACAAAATTTAGTCAAAGAAAAAACATTTATCAAAAAAAAAAACTACAGTTCGTAGTATTATTACTAATAAATATAATTAATAATTTATATGCCACCCTTTCTGAGCAATGACCTATTTAAGAGGATTCTGCAATGAATACACCAGTTTCTTCCGAAGTAATTTGGAGTCACTCGTCGATTAATTTAGATTTTAAATCGTGTTTTATTCTAATATCATGAAGAAGCGCACTGCGTTCTTAGATGATTCTGTAAAATTTGCAAATATTTTTTTTTATTCATGATAGTCTCAACAAACACCAGATCTTCAACCTTCTCGGTCCTCATTGCACCCCATAACATGACGTTTCCTCCACCGCGTTTGACAAAAAGGATGATAATCTTACTATTTAGTGCAGAGACTGTTTGACGCCTGATTCAACATTTTCGGATTGGATGGACGCAGAACAATATAACGTCAAAAAGGTACTTCAATAAATAGTAAGAATTTCATCCCTACCGTCAAACACGGTGGAGTTTTACAGAATCATGTAAGAGCAGTGCGCCGAAAATTGAAATATCTGAGCATATTAGCTTGGTTCAAGAAAACGATCCCAAACATGCATCCCTCTAGGTAAAAAGCTGGTTGATCTAGCGTGAAAAATACTTATCACCGAGAAAAAAGGCAAAATTCTAGCCCTTTTCGAAAAAAGTTTTCCTTTTGGAAAATTGGTAGAAGATTAGGCCGCCATCATCTAATGGTTGCTAATTATTTAAAAATAATACTAGTTACGGGCCCAGAATCACCGCAGAACCCAAAAAAATATGACTTGCCGCGAAATATGAGGACTAGTTAAAACCACCAGTAATTCCACGAAAACTATTGAGCGTCTGAAAAACGATTTCCAGTTAAATGTGTCCCAAATCACGATTCATCAGACTTTAAAAAGTGTGGTGAATTTGTTAAGGCACATATGAGAGTGGACTGAAAAAAGTTTTATTATATATTTATTATTGCTAATCATTAAAAATCAATTGGTGATTGAAAAAAAAATTACTCTGAATGGGCCAGATTAGAAAGAAACCAATGTATTTCTCAAAGCGAATTTTTGGTAGTGAAAATCTAATGATATGGGGGCATTCTCTTCTGCGGGTACACTTTCTTTAGCCTTTCCGTCAACTACAATGAACAGTTAGAAGACCATCTCTTATTTTTTCTGTATACATGCAACAAGAGGTTAAAGGTAACGCTCCAAACCATAGGAGTCAAATCACCAAATCTTTATTTGTAGAGCATTACTTGCTAATTTTAGATGGGCCCGCTTGTTCTTCAGACCTAAATCCTATTGAAAATCGTTATGAGAATAACAGCCAAATCCAGACCACCAGAGAGTTGAAATCGACAATTAAAAATGCTTGGAACTAATAATCGCTCGAAATCATTGATTGGAAGTATGCCTAACAGGATTCAGGCGGTGGCCGAGAACAAAGGGGGCCGACGACATACATAATTTTTATTTATTTTATTGTAGTTTGAACGTCTAATAATAAAGTGGATATATTTGTACGAAAGAATTTATTGAACGAGGACAAATCGGCGTGAATGTTTTTATTATCATTTAAGTGTATTTCGTGGTCCTACTCCATTTTGGATTATTAAAATTATTATTTTATTTTATATGAAAAAAATCCCGTAAAAACAAATGGTCATATAGTTATGGATCACACTGTAGTTGTGGCATACATGAAAAAAATAAAACATTAGAAGAAGGACAACTGATTTGGCCCTGTAATCCGTAAAAAAGAAAAGGGTTATCACCGAACTTTAATCGGCATTGGAGGGGCCAAATAAGTTCATTAGGGCTGCGTAGGAAACCAATGTAGTGTGAGTATTTGGAACAATTGGCTCTATACAAACATGTTAGTTTCGGTCCTGTTCGGGACGAACAAGATAAGTTGGAGGGGTAATGAAAAGGGGTTTTGTGAATCTCGCCTATTGGTTTGATGGACAATTAATTAAAGAATTAAATACCGGAAAACGTTCATTTAAAGCTTAGAAAACTAATGACATTTTTTGTGAAGTTAGTGACATCTAGATATAAATAGTAGCATTAGGATATTGTTTTAAATTGTTTCTTGAATATCGGATTATATTAGTTTGGAAGAGAACCGTCGAGAATATAACATCTGTGTAAATCCAGGCGAGTCTGGAATATTCGGTCAATATATAAATACGAGTGCAATGAACACAATGAGTGAGTCATTTAAAAGATGCTGTGCGCGAAATATTAAAAGCGAAATTAAGAATTGAGAAAAAAATAATTGGTGTTAAATGGAAATTGGTGAGATTCCCAATATGCAATGCCAACGGAATTCCGGTTACATTCGCGTGCAACAACCACACTCTTTCTATGGAAATTAACGTGTACATGTTATTTACACGGAAAACCTTACTACGCCAAAGAAAAGTGTCACAAAACTAACTGTGAGGGTGTGAATCCCGACTAAAAAGAGCAAAAATTAAATTCGAAAGAAGGTGGAATTTCGTCGGGAACTCAGAATTTTTCCTTTACGCTCTTCTATACTAATTCTCAAAACGTTTCTGCGTGACAAAAAACAGATTTCGTTAGAACTTTTCACATGAAATTTGTCATTTGTTTTTGTGAAGGTAATTATTATTTTTTATTTAATTAAACATTCATAGAACATTTATTTATATGTTTAAATTTCATAAATTGTGTTTTGTATTGCATCCACCACGTGCTACCCAATTATTAGTATTCAGCATATTGAGATCTTGAAAAAAAAAATTCATCGAAAATTTACAACGTAAATGTATTTCGCGACGACGCCATTGTGGGACAGATCTCTATTACATTTTTAGTCCAAATTTGTACATCGCGATCACTTAATTAGTTAATAATTATTATTATGTACTTAAGTTTAAAATTATTTACTTTAACAAATAAAAAAATATTATAATGAAACACAACACTTTAAAGAAAAAAAACTAATTATGTAGTGCAACCGTGCACGTCGACTTGTCACAAGAAACTGAAAATAAAACATACAATCGAAACTTATAAAAAAAATAGTACCGCGAAAGAGAAAGAGAAAGACAATTTGTTTTCTCCAAAATCTACATTTTTGTGTCTTTGATATTTGTTAGTATGGAATTTACTATGGAATTAAAACAGTTTTTTCCATACTGTGGAAAAATTGCATACTGGGCTTAAAAATAATTGCAAATGGTAAGGTGTTTTAGTGTTGGTGGATTTTGGGACAATTATACCGAGATATCACAATTCAGATATACGAACTAGATTTGACAGTAAAAGACTTGTTTTTGCTAGTATTCAACTCTATACGATTCTGATAGATCATGATTTGTCTAACTTTAAATTTTTTAAATCTTATAATAAAATTACAAATAAATTAAAAATAAGGAAATAACTTCCGATATATTATGGAATTTCGACATTATATATTTGTGCGTTTGTCTTTTTTTTTTGTTAATCCTTTTATTTTCCGTTTTTGTTTCCGTTGTTTGAAAAAAGATTGAGAATTTATTATTTTTGATTGTTATTCTTTGGAGATAAGATGAATAAATATCGTTCACAATATAAAATGATAAGACGAGATATGAGTAATGTCAATATACACATAAATAATCCTTTTTGGCGTTGTTCTTACTCTTTGTATTCTTCTTCATTTTTTTTGTTTTTATTATTTAGTATTATTGTTGTTATTGTATTATGTAAAGAGATCAATATTTATATATGTTTGTGATGCCGGGTGATTTGATATCTTATATCACCATCAGCATCATCATCATCATCATCATCATCTCATACAAAATTATGTTTTTATTCTTTATAGATGTTTACTGATGTTGTTCTTGTTCTTTTTATTTGTAATATGTATGTATGTCATAAAGATGGATTAGGATTATTTAAGACGATAAATTTATGTATAAATGTATATGTGCTTAATAGAAGAGACAAACATTTTATTATTGTATTCGTATATACGAAAGATTTTGTGTGCTCTGTAGTAACACAATTATTATATAAAGCCTGGCAGCTTAATGTGGGATGATGATTTAGGTAAATTGGATAAATACTAAACTGTTTGGTAAGGCTAATAATTGTTTGCTATTTTATATCTCTATTTGGAAAGGATATAGAGGTTCCTAAAGGTCAGGATATATTAAGAAATGTAAAAATATTGTAACAAAATATGCGCTAGATCTAAATAACATAGCCTATAGCCTGTTGCTGTAATAATTACGATAATCGGTGGCTCCTCATCTAAAGGTTTTGCTGAAAATCGTTTACGATTAAACGGCAAATAAACAATGAAAAATTAAAAAAATATTTCTCAGTGGCGCTATTCTTGTTTTCCCTGCCTCACTACAAATTAATTCGGTCCGTTTTCAAAAAGTGGCTCTGACATATTTTTTTAATAGTGACCGCTGGTTTCTGCTGTTTCAGACAGATTAGGTATCTACCGTTACCATTCAGTTTGTATTGCTTTGAGTTTCATACAAAACGTGTATTTTTATGGTGTAGAATATGTTTGATTTTGTAATAACTAAACAGCATTTGCGGGAAGTGTTAATTTTTTTTTAATCGGAAAAAGTGCAGCTGAATCACATCGAATGCTTGTGGAGGTGATAGATAAATAATGTAGATAATGGTTTCAACGCTTCAAAAATGATGATTTCAGTGTTGAAGTTAAGCCTTCGCTTAGGGCAGCCAACAAAATTCGTGGACGATGAATAAGAGGCATTCCTCGACGAATATCCGACTCAATCGCAAGAGGAGCTTGCCGGTACATTGGGGGTGACCCAACAAACCTTATGAATTGATACCAAGAGACGTCTAGAGGTGATTTTTTCTTGTCAGCAACTGCTTCAAAGGCAAATAAGAACGGGTTTTTACATCGGATAGGCACTGGTGACAAGATGTGGATCTTCTACGCATAATCCAAAGAGGAAAAAATAGTACGCTTTGCCCGGCCAATCGTTGGGACCAATCGTTATCTGGGTGGAACCAAATAGGCGTTGTTTACTATGAAATGTTACAACCTGGCGATATCATTACGGGCGAGCGGTACAGACTACAATTAATTCGTTCGAGCCGTATTGTGATTATTCAGACATTTGTCCTTCTGATTACGGGTTATTCCGACGGATGCAACACGATTTGGCAGGTCACTGGTTCACTACTTTCGAAGAAATTAAAAATTAACTTCAAACTTGGATCGCCTCAAAAGACGAAACGTTTTTCCGAGATGGGATTCAGAAATTGTCTGAATGGTGGTAGAAAAAACGTAAGCAGAATTGGACAATATTTTAATTAATCTGTTCATTCATTTTATTTTAAAATAAATGCATTTTTAAAATTTAAAAAACGGACTGGTCGAACTGAAGGAATACGTTTAGTGTAAATATTTTAGAAACAAATGCTGTGTTACTTATTTAAATCTGTAGATCGCACTGATTTTGAAATCTGAAATCAGATTGATCTAATCGATCTAAAATAAGTAGCAGATTTCAGATAAGTTAGATCAAATAAGGCGAACTATCATCTGGCATCGAAATGGTTAAATCAATTATTTTAATTATTTCGGTGATTAGTTAGCAATTATTTATTATACAAAAACGAGCAACAAAAAGGATCAGCAATATGTTAATGTTTGACAATTTAGAGTAAAATGAATAGAGTGGAGTAACCGTTTGAGTTTTAGTTATACGTGAAGTTATTTCGCTAAGCTAGCCAAAATCAATGTGAAAAATCGGATTATTTTTGGAAATAAAAAAAAATCAACCTAATCGATCTTTCATAAAGTTGCATTTCTTATTTAAATCAATAGATCTAGCAGATTTTGAAATCCGAAATTAGATCGATCTGAAATAAGAAACAGGTTTCAGATTTGCTAGATCATAAAAATTATCCACTGTTGTTATTACTTATTATTTGGATTCAAATTACGAACACGAAGGGAATATTACGAATGAACGAATATGAACACGAAGAAAATATAAACGTGCTAAATTACTCTGAGGAAATTGTGCCACTTCTTGCAAATACTCTATAAAAAAATTTGGCTGTATAAAATAATTATTTCATTATTTAATAAAATCAATATAAAATAATAATTAAAATATCATTCTGTTTCTATTTTAATAACGTTTGCAAAAACAAACAAAAATGATGAGAATGACAATCGAAATTGAATTTAAATTACGTGAAGCTAGCTAAATGAAAACTAATCGGAGAAATCGGAATATTTTTACAAATCAAAAAAATCGATCTAGTCAATCTGAAAAAAAAAAAATAAGAAACAGCAACAAAATTGATCAGATCGATCTGAGCTGAAATAAGAAACAACTTTTTAGTAGTCATATCCATCAGATCGATTAAATGAATCAGAAATAAGTAACACAACAGTAAATGGGAAAATATTTTTTCCTGTAAAAATTTTGTTGCCCAATTAACTTTGTTTTTAAAATTTTTGTACCAAACTTATTCTTTCAGTGGGCCAGAAAAATACTGTTTAGATAAAAATGCTATGAAATTATTTTTCCTTCTTCCCTGATTCCAGGGAAAGCCAGAATAGTGCCACAGGTAGCAAACAGATATTTCCCGGGAAGCTTGCGTTAGGTAATCGTTAGATCAGGATTGGTCAACGCATTTTGGCGATTGGTCTTCTTTGGGACATTTTTTAAGTTTGTATTTATTCAATAAAATCAGGTTCTTCTCTTATTTGGGAATTTAATTTTATAAAATTAATAAGAAATTCGAATGGAATATACTGTTTGGATAAAAATAAATCTTCTCCCAAAGAAATGTTCATAGCTTGCCAATAAATTGTCAACAAACCTTCATTTAGATTAATATTATGCGGGAACGCACTTTGGAAAATATTTGACACTGGATAATCCTAGTATTATCACACATCCAACGATCTGAATCATGTGGTCAACTGTCTTTGAGGATTGGTTACTAGTTTTTTTTCCGTTTGGTCATCCCTACGTATGATTTAATGCAAAAATTCGTCAATAATTTTTATTCCAACACTAATAATTTTATATATTCAACGATTGGAACGTTTGGTAAACTATCATTGTGGATTAATCACTTCTTGTTTTCGTTTAGTCATCAATACGAAACGATTTATTGCTAAAATTTGTTAAACACTCGTCAGGTCAATTCGTAGACAATGTCTTTCATATGTGCGCTTTACGGCCGTTTTTTGTCGAAATTTCCAATTAATTAAATTAAAGGTTAGTTCATACCAACTCAAAGTTAGTTAAAAAAAATGTATGGAGAAAAGCTGACAACTGTGGGTTGATATATATAGACAATGCACAAAACGACCAGTCGTAACCTTTTGTTCCGGAGGAATCGAACACAGTACCTGCGAATTACAGAGCAGGCGCTATACTTACTTTGCAACCGAGGGCGACAAGTTTATAGTTGTTACGGGATCCATAAAACAGATTGGGTCTAATATGTTGTCATCAATTGCGTCTTAAATTTTTAATTATCCACCATCAATAAAAAAAAATCTTCGACAATCGAATTTAATTTAATAAAACTTAAATTAAATTAGCAAATTGGAATAAAAATTCAGTACAGTACGTATAACACTATTAACAACTGGTATGAACTAGCATGAAATTTGTTTGGTCCGTAATTTAGTCGACAAAATGGGTACGAAGCACAAAGCTATCACTTTCGGATTATTTTTAGCACTATAAGAATCAGTTTTGCACCCAAGTGCAATCTGGCACTATTTGAAATTTTTTAGTACTAATTTTAGCATTTACAACAATTCAACAGTTGTTATGGTAATGGAGTTGCTGCTCAAGATTTTATTATAAGTTTCGGTGTGATGTGTACTGAAACAGGTAAATCCACTAGATATGTGCCGTCATACTCTAATTGTTCGTCTTCGTCGTCTCTACAAATAAAACTCCTTATTTTGATTAATCCTCTGAAGACATTTGCCCCTACCTTTACTTTACAAACATTGGTGAGAATAAAAAATTCAGTAGATAGTAAGATAGATAGTAAATATAAGTTGTTTGAAGAAAATATTAATAACGTTGGCCGTGACTAGACTAGTTCATCAAGAATGTTATTGTGATTTTCTGAAAGTTCTTAATCTAGAAAATCATAATAACATTATAAACATATTAGGTCTCGATATATTCAAATTTATAAGAAAAATCTAAATTCTTAAGATTTCCAATTTGCTTGAAAAGTGGTAAGTATTTTTGGAGATTTGGAGAGCCACTTGAGTATAATCGTTTAATCCGTGCTTTAGGGATTCTTAAACTGATTTGAGCATTCGTATAAGTAACGTGGCATGATTTAGTTCCAATTTCAGAATCGCAATTGATTTGAGCGGACCAATTGTTTCCAACAATAGGAATGACTCGAGAACAAATAGCAGCAGCGTACACATCCTTCAATTCATCTAAATACAACATGAAGCTCTATTCGTTCTCCCATCGTAAGTTAACATCTCAAAAATTTGGTGTCTGCTTTCAATCTTAACTGGTCTCGAACGGAAAAATGGGCATTGTGCTTTCCTAGCAAAATTCGAAATGTTGACAAAAATATTACATGAAAAATGAAAATATCCGCAATAGAGTCACTACTACCATCGACTAGTAGACGATTATTCGATGGTAGTAATGGTTATTTTGTGGAAACTCTAGTATGGACTGTTGGGTGTGTATGATCGGCTAGCTCATGTAATATTTTTGTCAACATTTCGACTTTTATCAGTGGAGTTTATAAAATAATGTGGGATCCTTTTTACATGTTCGGGCCTACAATTTTAATTAAGGCTAGAAACTAATGTGAAGTTTTAACTTGTATTTAAATCACAATAATGTTATGAATTTTAATCTGCTTAAGCACTCGGTGGTTGAGTAGTTATAAGTTATGCACAACCAACTGTTATCAACCATAAGGTTGCAGGTGCAAACCCAGTTACGGACTCTCATTTTAACCAAATATTATTCTTAACATCATCAATGCTAGCGCAACAATTTTATTTTAAACGGTGGTGACAATCATCATGGAAAGCACTGGAATTAATCAATCGTTAATCAATCAAGATATTTGGGATTTGATGAGGGATGTTTGCGAACACAACTACATAAAAAATGATCAATTTGGGACTCAGATACGGTAATTCAACCAGTGAAAAATGCAGTTCAAAAAGTGAAAAGTACATAGTGAGAAAAGTTGTGAATATTAAAAGTGAACAACTGAACAGTTTAAAACGAATTAGTGAGCAGTAAAAACGAGTAAAATTTGTGAATCGCTGCAGATAGTAAAGATGTTGGAAAATAAAGTTTGTAACTTAAATCGTTGAGTGTTTTATTTGCAAAATCGAGTACAAATCCATATCGAACTTTCGAAATTCGTAAAATGGTGGTAGAGTCAAGTGGGATTTTGCAAATACCAGTACTCATTAAAAAGATAAGCCCCTATATATCACAGCAATTGAGGCAAAGGCTATAGCAAAGGCTATAGCAGTTGAGCAATTGAGGCAAAGGCTATAGAGCTTCGGGCTTTCAACCGAAGGCAACAAGCTGCTTTTGAGACTGCAGAGTCCCAACAAGGAGGATGCTGACACAGGAGCAGGAGGAACTTGAAAATAAAATTAAGCAAATAGAGGCCCACTTCGAAACGCATACATTGCAAGCTATTCCAGATGGCCAGCTAAAGAAAATGATTTCGAGCGCACCGGCTGCGAGAACCTCAATGGGAATTCCAAAGCCTCCGATATTCGTCGGCGGAATCTCTCTGAAGTATTTCCATTTCGGTTCTTCGTGGGAAAGCTGAAGCTATCTTACAAACTGTATCAGCAACATAAAGGAGCTATTGGCGGCTCATGACTGAGTTGGAACTAAAATACGGTCAGTCGCACGTCAGAGAAAGATGCAAGATTCAGCTGCAAAACCAGCATCATCTATTAAGGGTTAGCTGGAAATTGGCGCGACTAGCTTAAAGCAGTGCACCTGCAGATGTACTGAACGGACTAACAGTGAACGCGTTTATCGTGTTGTGGACGCTGTCAAGCACGACCAACTGAAACTTCATTTAAGAATCAATACCAGAGATAAATCCATGAATGAAGTATTGGCGATGGCGTTAGAATATTTTTAACACTATTTGCCATAGGCACTTGGCGAAACACACTTACACCAAATAAACACATTTTATTACATACTCGTTTTTTTATTTCGCAAGCAATTAAACTTTTGAATAGTTTAATTAGAAGATTTATCAAAAAAGTTTAAAACATCATTCGATTGATTTCGGCTTATTAGGTAATCACAGGAGTATCGTAAGCTGGATATCACACAAATAAAGGCTCTTATAAAGGAAAAGATAAGGAAACCACGGCCAGCTTTTTGAGGCAACTAAAGAAAACAAGAAAAACACAATTTACGTTTACTAAACATGTTGCTAACAGTCGGGGGTCCTGAAAGCGACCTTTTAAATGATGGAAAATTAGGATAATTATTTTCAACTTCCGCGGTAGTTTATAATAAAACAGGTTTGCTGGTAACATAGATATATTAGCCATAACATTAGAAGCTACATTTCTGAGTTTTATTGGAAATATTTAGTTATTAGAAAATAAATAATTTAGTGGGATCGACTAAAAATCAGTATGAGGTCGATCACGATTGACCTTATTAACACTACTGTCCATCAAAAATAATAACATCGTCTTTTAGGAATAATTGTTCTGTTACCATCGATAAACCTTCAATAAAACGCAGTATTTTTTTCAATGTGCGCTTTCATGTTTGCCCACTTAAAAATCATCGTCAATTTGATTTCAAAATTTAATACATAAAGTCTATAATGTTCATAACCTTGACCGTGATTGGAATGCACTCGATGTCTATTCATGCTGGAATTGAAAATTATTTATATTGATTGTCATTGACAGCGAACGTAAAAGTGTTGAAAAATAAATAAAAAGAAAATGTAAAGCCAATGCCATTCTTTCTTCCATCAAATGTGAATATTAGATGGAAATAACATATAATTTATTTTTATTCTCGTGCCCTATTGCAATCGTTGGATTTATAAAATTATTAGTGTTGGTCAATTTTTTTGGAAAGGGGTAATTTTAACAAATTTTCACAATAAATCGTCCCGCCAAAATGCGTTGACCATTCCTGAGATAAGAAGCTTCCCGGGAAATATAAATTTTGAAATTTTCATTATTTATTTACCGCTTAATCGTAAGTGACTCAACGATAGAAGCTAGAGACCAACCTGATTAAACGAATTCAATCATCATTTCAGTCGAAACCAATGGGGTAGTAAAAAGGCGGTACCATAATCGTCATGACAAATTTTTATTACATTATAATACCGAACGAACATAAAATTGATTTTATTTTAATTTGCCAAAGTAAATTGCAAAATAAATTAAATCATTTTGGTGTTCCCTTCGCGCATGAAATAAATTTTATGCAAATGACTCTTATAGTATTTTTAATCTTTTTTGTTGTGCTTTTATAATTTTACTCGATTGGGTCTGATGGGCGCATATCATCAAGAGAATGTAAAATAAAAAAAAAAATCTATTAAAATTATTTTTGTAATTACAAGTTTTTCGAAATTAAAACACAAAACTTTTGTGGTAATTAAGAAGTATAGAGCACTTTTCTATATCGTCTCAAAATGATAATAAGAACTTTTTCCGTATATTTTTACAATTTTGCTGGAAGTGAAATACATAAATATGAATTTAATTCCGCTAATATCGGGTATATATATGTACGAGATACCACTAAATGGTTTGGGAAATTTCTCGGTTCGTGAGTTGTATTAAGATGCGGGACCAATAACCACCAAAAACAATCCAAAATCCATTTAATGTTACCCTCAATTAAATTTTTCTTTTTTGTTTTTGTAAACAAACCAACAACAATTAAAGTAATTAGTGTTATTCGCATACCGATATTATTTTAATTCCATACCGTTTACTAATTAACTAAAACAACAACAACAACTATATAAATAAGAAAACTACTCGGTTTAGTTGTAATTTCAAACCTCATCATAATATCCCATGCTTGAGTTTGTGTAATATTTTTTGGAAATTATCTCCAGCATATAATCTCTCGCATCTTAACTATACAACTCATAGTTACATAAAAAAATAATTAAGGAAAATTCAAATGTTTTTCGCATTATAAGTTCTAAAGAAGAGACAGAGAGAGAGTGGAGCTGAAAAAATCATTTTAAATGCAAATTAGTAAGAAATAAAAATTTATAGCGACCGAGTAGCAGCGGGTATGTGCGGGTGTGTGGTGCACCCAGAAGAATGGCTTGGCACAAAAATTTATAATTGTAGTAACTTAAAGTCAATGAATTGCTTTCTTTTATGTTATAAGAAAATATTTTCTAAAGCATCTTTGTCTTCGCGCTGTTTTAATTATGGTCATTTCGTGTCCTATTTTCGTTATATGGGGTGTGTGTATTGTGGGAGGCTATACATTGATAATTATGTGATTGTATGCTTGGGAAACTTAATTTTTTTTAAATTTTTTATAAAAGGATGTTAAATGGTGATTACTAATTACAAATTATGTTTTAAATGGAATAAAATGGGGACACGATTCATAGAAAATTAAAACTAATAAATTTTTATAGAAGTTTATTGTTGTTGCTGAAATGACATTAGAGTGGGATGTGTATACGCCTGATTTGTTGGTAAATAAATTATGTTTCTTTAACAGTTTATTAAAGTTTCGTGATTAAGCAGGCATAAAGCGGATATCAATAGTGCAAAATAATTTAATCAAAATCGACAACTTGTCCAAGCAAATCATTAGGGGGCGACTGATATACATTATGCAAGGTTTTAAGCTTTATACGCTTCATAAAACCCAATAGGGAGAATCCTTTATATATATATTATATGGTCGATGTGTTTATTTAGTGTGAGGTTACTTGAAAAAATAATTAATTCAATTACAATAATTCACAAATATTACATACTCTGCGCATTTGAACACCTAATAAAAAATACTGAGCCTCTACGAGCGTCTTGCATATACTCAACATCCAACACAGAATTTATCTTAGCATAAATTTTTAGGCCATCGTCATACATAAGACACTTATTAAACTCGAAACATTGCATGACCTCGTTACTACACACTGTCAAAAGTAGCGGTTCCAGGTGACTACCTTGTGGGACTCTACTTGTACAGTGTGTACAGTGTTGTGCGAATACGCTTATTTCCGAATTGTCTACATATTGGTATCGAAAATAGCGTAGATAATTGGTCTTAGTGTAGACAATGTAGATTATTACTTTTTTGTTGTTTTTACATAGTTTTTCTGTACAACATCGTCATCTTTTAGTTTTCCAGTTTAAATTGGGTTTTACCTATATTTTGGCAGTTAAAATTCAATTTTTATTAAATAAATAGATGCAGATTGAAAATCTTGGTCAATCGATGTATTCTATATTAGTGTATTGGTAACCTAGCCGTAGCCACCGCGACTGCAAAGTGGTCAGCATGCTTGCCTTGCTCCAGTGACATGAGGTCCCGGGTTCGATTCCCGGTTGAGACGAGGAAAAAATTTCACGGCTGGTTTAGGATCAATGAATTAATCACACATTATCCGAAATGAAAATATGATTATGAAACCTCATTTGAGGCAGCCAAATCCCTTGATGGGATATAGTGCCAGAAAGAGAGAAGGAGTATTGGTAACCATACGCATTTTATAGCCTCGTTTGGCCATGATTTCGTTGTGCGAAATGTGACGTTTGTCATGAACCTTTTCAAATAATACTTCATTTCTGATTTTAACTTCCGTTTTAGAGCAATGTATTTGGGGTTACTGCAAAACCTATAGCGTAAATGAGTTTTGTTGGAAAAAACGATGTTTCGTACAGATAATGTGGCTTTCTAGACTAAAATTGTCTGATAAAATTTTGCTCTGGTTATCTCTCAGTATTACAGGTATCCCAGAGATTCACCAATTCATTATCAATCAAGTTTGCGTTTCCTGGCCCTTTTTTACTGGAGTTATCTTTCTTAAAAGTGGCAGAGATAGATAAAACAACAATATTTTAATCACCAACGTAACGCAACCATCGCTTAGATTATTCCAGGGTTGGGTGACCACTTGGGAATATCATAAGAAAACGGGAATAAAGAGATAGAATTAAATGTCCTCCACCCCCTGACCAGTATACCTCTTACACAGAAGCTTGTTCAATAGCAAAGCGACATACTTCGAAATGGTCAAAATAATACAAAAAAATATGAGTAACCAAGCAATAGACTCTGTGCGTAATAATAATGGAGAAAGACTCATCGACCCTGGTGTCACAAACCAGATAATTCATAGAATATATGGCAAACATATGCTCATCACCAATATATGGTACACATATGGAGTGACCAACAAGAAATTTTTCAAGTCATTACAAAGATGACAGGGAAATGAGTGGTGCAGCAATTTACAGTGACCACTAACTGGTAAAATATCGTAATTCAATATAAAATCTGTCACTGTAAAACGCATCACGACAAATCGAAAAAAACTAAACAACTACAGATTAAAAGATGCCGGATACATGGACATCATTCGGCGAAGCCAATGAAGAAGCAGCCATCAGTGTAGAGCAATAGTGGAAAGAAATCTAAGAAACCTATATCGAACGAAACAGCTACCAACACACTCCGGTCGAGTACCAAGAATTCAGATGCAAACCCCCAGGATCAGGAAACATGCGCGTACTATATGATGACCTAAGAGAATATATAAATTTATAAATTGGCAGGATGTATATCTCTCTTCAACATAACCATACAGATATTGGCAATGGTCATTTCTTATCAAATTTTACCAACAGTCAACCCGAAATTAAGAAAGGAACAGGGTGAAATTTTACACAAATGTTATCATATTAAATCAAAACGCATCATCATTGAGCAGTGCAATAAATGGAATTCACCAATGCACTTACTCAGATCTAGCAATAGAAGTTGGCCTCAAAATAAATACCAGGAAAACCAGACCATGAGGTTAAACACACCAATCAAATCGTAAACGTTGGTTGTACTTTAGCGACAATGGGCATACGAAGTTAGAAAGAAACAAATCAACAAAGCTAGAACAACATTCAACATATCACATAAAGTCTGTTTAGTGTATGGCAAATTACCATGGAAGGGTTTTTGCGTTGTTTATATTCATCAAACTTTTACGACCATGCAGCAAGTTCCTGCATCTCATTTACTCCATTTAATTCTCCCAATACATTGGCTCTATTCACAACCGACACATTTAACGATTACGCACTTTACCCGTAACATAAACATAAATGTGTACTTTGGGCTTGAAATGACAAAATTTTGATAATTGTTAACAGAAATAAGAATTTTCAAAATTGTCTACATTGTTGACGCCGTTTGCAAATTTTTTGCTAGTTTCATTAATTGTGTTTGTGTTAGTGATATTATCTGGGTAAGGCAGAACATTATCGAAAATTAGAGTTTACTTGGATGAAACTATTAAATCCTATTAAAATTAACTGAATAATATAAAATCACTTTATCTCGACTAGTTATATGAATGTTTAATTTCACTCAAAATTACAATTAATATTCTCAAAAAACTACTAATTATCAAACTTAATGTACAAATTTGCATTAATTCAGGGAATGCAAAGTAAATATTTAAAAAAGTATCTTATGATAAATGATAAAGAATAAAGTCTGTTGCATTTACCGCTAAGGAAAATTTATGCTCATATTCAGACAGCAAAAATAAATCGCATTCATAATTCTAGGCAACAAATCAAACAATATAGTAGATAAAACTATTTATTAAGAATTCTTGAATATAAGGCATCCCTAGAAATCTTAACACAACCTCAGGTATACGAAGTGTTAGTTAAGGACCATTTCAGATAGAAAAAGTAGTCATAGAAGCCCCATCCTGGGGTGGAAACGGTTTAGAGGATATTGTATTATGACCAAATATAATAAAAGTTCTTAAATGACCTTAACATAACTTCAAGTACATGAGGTGTTAGTTGGGGACCGTCTCAGTTAAAAAAATATTCAGAAGCTCCCCATCCATGGGAGGGGACAGTTAATAAAATATTGTATTATGACCAAGTAAAATAAAAATTCTCAGGCTAACTGAGATATCCCTAGAAATCTAAACATAACCTCCGGTATATAAGGTGTTAGTTGGAGATGATGCTGGTTAGAAATAATTATCATGAGCTCCCATCCAGGGATGGGGACAGTTAATAAAATATTGTATTATGATCAAATATAATCAAAATTCTCAGGCCAACTCAGATAAACCTACAGATCTTAACACAACCTTATACCTGAGGAAAAGATAATCATAATACAAAATTCTATAGATTGTTTCCACCACTGGATAAGGAGCTCTTCCATATTATTTCTAACTGGCATTATCTCCAACAAACGCCCCAAATATCTGAATTTGAGTTAAGATCTCTAGGAATACCTCCGTTGGCCTAATAATTTTTATTATATTCGGTCAAAATACAATATTCTATTAACTGTCCCCTTTTCTAGATGGGGAGCAACTGAATAATATTTCTAACTGAAACGATCCCCAACTAACACCCCAGATATCTGAGGTTGTGTAAAGCTCTCTAGGGATATCTGAGTTAGCTTGAGAGTTTTTGTGATAAATTTTTTTCATAATCCAATATTTTATTAACCACCCCTGCCCTCGATGGGGAGCAGCATCACCTAAAGTTGTCTTTAGATCTCTAAGGATATCTCAGTTGGTTTAAGAATTTTTACGTAATTTGGTAATAATACAATATTTTATTACCTGTCGCCTCCCCTGGATGAGGAGCAACTGAATATATTTTCTAACTGAAATGATGTTGTGTTTAGATCTCTAAATTGTTTAGATCTCAAATACGGTTATAATATAAAATTCTTTAAATTGTCAACACCCATAGATGAGGATGTCCTCACTAAGTTTTCTAATATTAACCCTATTAAGCAATTCTCATTAAATTTGTTTCTAATTTTAAATAAGAGACTTTATCCGGAAGAGCTTCCTCCCTTTAGAACTTGGTATTATTTTTTCTAATTTCTCTATTAGCCTATTACCTCTATTAGTTCAGCGTGTATTGTATGTTACTATTCTGCCTTAGATACCGATTTTCTATAGTTATATTTTTAGAACTTTTATTACCCCCAATATTCGAGTTAGTGAATATTGATTGATTAACGATATGGTAAATATATTATAATTTCTTTCGGTTTTTTTGAAGTTAACTGCAAACTATTTCAAATAATGTTAATAAATTAAAATTTATAATTTTTTTCTTCCGCTTTATACAGGTGCTATTTTGATACGCACCAACACATATACACGTGTAGCATAGTTTAGTGAAAACTTCACACTTCATATACAAGTGAAGTTTTTGCTAGTTCCTTTACTAGTAAAACTTTAGCAGTATCTTCACATATACATCTCATTTTCTTAATGTTCTACCTAAATAAATTCTAAACTGGAGGGGACTCGGCTATTTCTTAATTAAATCTTGTAAAATTTGCGTTGCATACAGAGCGGAAAAATGTATGGATTAGAATTTTCACTATATTTTTTTGATTTTCTGTGGCCATATAAGTTTTTTTTTTCATTTTTTGATCAATGTCTTAAAAACTTCCACTAGTAATCAATACTTTCGGTTACTTTTCTAATATAATGGATTAACTCATAGAATTTCTCAAAATACATTTTAAGGTGGGTTCACATTTACAAAGATTTGTGCCAAACACATTCGGCAAAATTATTTCCGCAACAAATGTTTAAATCGACAACTTACTACACAGATATGTTATAATGTAAGCTACCAAAAATAAGTGTAATCAAATGAATATTAAAATACATAAATTAAAATTATATATTGCTTAGGTTTCTGAGATATTGGCCAAAAACTGAAAATAACTTATATGGCCACAGAAAATCAAAAAATTATATGCAAATTTTACAATTATAAATTAAGAAATAGCCGAGTCCTTCCAGTTTAAAGTTTTTTTTATAGCGAATAGAATGTACAGATATCATTTTCCATAAGGATTGGCTCTGCAATGACCAAGTTTAGTCCAGCACGAACAGATACCAGTTTTTTGTTCAAAACTTACTTTAAAATCCCTGATCATCCAAATTTTATCGTAATTCGTTAAGAAATGCTGGAAAGATGGAATATTGTTAAATTTCAAAATATCATTTACCGAGTTCCTCTACTTCGGAATAAGTAAGTGTTCTTACTCTGTAGAGAAAAATTCTTGAATTTGGATGAAGTTCCTCTTTATTGTGGTAAGGTAATACGCAAATTTATCTAATACGGAATTAAACTTAATTACACATTTCGTTGTTTGGTAGTATCCCAACAGATTTATTTTTTACGAAATAAGTTTTTTTTAACGTATCGAAATTACAAAATATATGACGGATACTTTCTTGCAGGCTCCTGGCAGTCAATGTTAGTATATTTTTATAATATACCATGGTATTTTTTGGGTTAAAATATTGAACCCAACTCCATATGCATGGTTACAATATTGAACCCAACTCCATATAGAACAATTACAATTTTTATTAAAATATTCCATTTTTATAATGATAACTTTTGCAAGTTGATATTCCTACTATTTTGTATCACGATAGTTTTATTTTTTTTGTTTCACTTGCATTTGTATTGCGAGCTGTTAAATTCGCAATTTTTGGGTTTAGAATTTTGTTTTAACTTTCGGAAAGGTGTAATGTGAAGTAACACTAAAAGACAAATTTCAAATATTTAATTTAAAAATCGATACCAACTGCGGTAAAATGCTTCAGGCAAAAAATTCGTTGAAAGTTAAAGCACATCCCATTAAAATTAATTTAATGTTAATTAATAACTTTATTATACCGCATGCACTTTATAATTGAATATCAAAAATATAAAATTGGTGAAATTTTTTGACAATCAATAAAATTGTATGAGATTTCTGTGTATACGTATATAAAATATATAAATCGATTAAAATCATGACCTAGATCATTTGAACCGGAAACGAAAAAAAAATTATGTCCATTCGTTAGTACAACACAATATATAGTGGGCTAAGTGTGGTACTGGAATAGTACTTGGGATATATATAAAATCACGCCACCGTACCGGTAGATATCGTACGTATTACGGACAAATTAATAAACTAATTGATTGCTAAATAAAGAGTAAACTCAGCGTAAAAAAGGAAAGTAGTTTTCACGTGAATTTTTTTTTTGATACACGGGAAAATAAATTTTCTCGTAAACCCAAAATACTTGTTTTCCTAAACCATACCAAAAATATATTCGCCACAATTGTTTAAAAATATTTTCTCTTCGGTACGCGAGTAAAGAATTCAGTAAGATTTATTTTCACTTTTTACTAAAACGCACGCCGCCGTACTCGCAGAAACTTGTACAACAGATCAACTTTTTCGTATATAGATTAGTTATTTTAAGGTGGATGCGATGGGGGGAGGGGGGTGGTAAAATGCGTAGGCATAAAACTACCAAAAATGTAAGATTAGTAATTCAACCAAAGTTTGTACATAAATATTTAATTATTATATTTAATACAACAGAAACAACAACAATACCAGGGCCGTAATTAAATTAATCGTATTTACAGAGTTAAACGCGAGAATTTTATTACTCGTAAACGTTTATAAAAATTTTAGTATCGTAAATTAATGCACGCGTTTAGTTGGAATATAAATTTGAAAATTTTATGCGTAACGATTAAAACGCGTTTTTGGTTTTGATTTGCGATTTAAATTTGATGGTGTGCCTTAAACGATATTATGTAGTATATTATAATATAAGTAAACGATGTAATACGTATATACGAAGGATTAATATTTAATTAATTAACTGAGTCACAACATTTTACGATAGCAATTAGTATAAAAATCGTTTAGCGAACGCACATCCCCATAAATTTGTGGTATGTATATATATATTTTTATGTACGATGACATTGGAATTGGAATTAGGAATTTTATCACAAAAGCTCTATAAATATATTTTATCATTGTGTTGTTTGGAGGTTGAGCGCATCGTAAACTAAAGTTTATCATTATCTTTATGATGATTGAAGATTACGATTTATTGCATCCGCATTAATCCATACCAACCCAATCGATTTTACAGGGTCAATTTAAGCGTAACATAATCAATATCTTTGTAATATTAAAACCTACATTAGGCGAATGACACACAATAAATTTCTTTGTATAGCCATATTTTTCACGATTCTAGAAGCTCTAAAGCCATGAGTTAAAATATTGAACTAAAACATTTTTCAAATTCTTTGTTTATACACATATTTGGTTTATTGTTTAAAGTTCTAGTAATAGAATGGCTAAGTTACGGCATAGCAATTAAAGGTTATACTAGTGATCGACCTAAATACTATGGAATTAACAAATTTCCGAACAGCTTCATTATCAAACTTAACATTTTTATTACGTTTTCCTAGATACTAAAATTTTTTTTTCTTGTAAAATGGGTGGGTCTCTGCTAATCAATTAATACTGGCAAAAAGTCTTTTTATAGATATTGAAATATGGCTTTTGAAATATGATGATCCATTGGCTGAAATTTTTTACAACTAAATATAAAAAAAAAAAAATTGATCTATCCTCGTCTTAAACAATAGATCATTTAGGGCTATAATGAATCTGATTTAATAAAATGTGACTTGTCCTCAAAGACTTGCTATATTTTTGCTTGTGTAACATAAAATTAGCTCAGTACCCAAAGAAAGCTATTGTTGTAAAAATGCCTGTATCACGAGTATAAGCTAATGGTGCTTCATCATAACTTATGGAAATTTAGATCGTACGATACGCGTAAAATGTCGTTTAAGCATAATAAATTGTTTGCAAAAGCTGATTGGTGGCCAGTCTGTGGTATAAGAGGCAGGGAAGGGCGATGTTGAGGTGATTTTTGTGTTCCTGACGTTGCTGCTGTGTGCCTCAGGTCGATATATTTTTGACTAAACTTTGAACTAAACTCAATTGCTCAGTAATTCACAATAAACATTCATATTAGCAACTATTTTTATAAAATACGAAATGTTTAAAAATGACATTTGATAGTTAAATTGAAAAGCTACCTCGCGAAGAGACTTTTCGATTGTAACTTGGCGGCAAATATCGAAAGGTCACACCAAAAAAGTTTAGTTCATAATTTAGAAGAAAAAAATGACCTGAGGCACATAGCATGAGAATGTAGTGAACGTAGATAAGTACGGCAATGAAATTAGAAACTCAATTTTCTTGTTATTTTCTCTTTGTTTTACTTTAGCTGGTCTGACAAGGAACCAATAAATCACATAAATTATGCGGGATTGAAATTTATACTAAATCTTACTAAATTTGTTTTTTTAAATTTCATCGGCAAATATTTTCATTCTTTTAAAAATATCAAATATAAATATTTTAATTTACTTTATAATTATTATTAATTTTTGTTTAACCTCATCTGTTCTGGGGCCGTAGCATTCCCTGCTCTTTTGCGGTTCATTTTCCCGTCCTACTTTTCGCAATTATTGCCAAATCGAAGATATACGGCTATAGGACCGATTTAAGTTTTCATCTGCGAATTGCATAGCTCCATTTCATCCTAAAATGAGCATTAAAATTTTTAATTGTTTATCCTTAATATCGCAAAAAACCTCAAATTCAATCAACGTTGGAGCGACGCTCGGTAGTTTATAATCGCTAGTTTCAGTAATTATTAACCACTACGGTGTAGTGAAGTCCAAAGGATTGTATGAATTATTTACATCAAAGTTCCTAAAAATAGTGTGAGAAACTTAATATTTACAATTTTCAGATATTATCAGCATTTTCAGTGCCGAGTATTCCGTAATTGCTCTAAACACCATTTTAAAACCTGTCAGCCCCTGTTATCTAGGTTAGGGGTGGCTGAAACGGGCGTCAGTCTTGTATCAGGTGACCCGCTTTATAAACGTGTTTAAAAAAGGACTGGATGCCTTAAGTTTTTTTTACAAGTACGTCACGCATACATATAAAAAGCAAGTTCAGCAGCAGGCTAACTAATTTCCCTCATAAAATCAACTAAGTAATAATTTAGAGTTTATTAGACCACGTAAATGGTAAATGGACAATTTTTTATATGGAATGTGTCTGGCTTCTTAAGACCAGCAGATCAGATGACATCAAAGATCTATTCCTTGGCGAATTGAAGGAAATAATCAATAACATACCGCACAGCGACATTAAATTAATCGTGGGTGACTTTAATGCAAGAAACGGTAGGAATGCAGAAAACACATCGCACATCGATCCTAACAGTTTACAGCTCACAAGTAACGCAACGGCTAGCGCGTCACTGAACCGGTTATAATGAACAACTTAGTTGTATCAAGTGTTTTTTTCACACATAAGATAATTCACAAATCGACCACGACATGGTGTATAGGAGACACTCCACCACCATATTCGATGTTAAATTTTACAGAGATGAAGTCGATGCTTTAAAATATCTAGCATTACTTCAGAGTTACCAATCAACTGTCACTGACAGACCGGCAAAATTACAAATAAATAGGAAAGCTATAACTAAGTCCCTCGGCATATGAAATCATGCATCAAAAACGTTAGTTTCCTAGCGTAACAAGGAAATTTAAAGAATAACTTCCACCCAAGAAGGGTTGGTAGACTGGAATCTAGATATACGAGAACAAACATGACTGATGTTCTCTCAGAATGGAAGCTTACTTCTTAAATTTGCTAACTCAGGAAAAATAATGGAGAGGATATACTCTTGCATAAAATCTATACTATTCCATCGTCTCTCATGTGAAATTTATCATGGCATAGCTCTATTGAACTGCATTAACTTTTTATTGCGATGCTTATTTAATAAATCAAACCAAGTTCTTGGATATTGGCCGGACGCCTAATTTTTTATCCTAATGGATCTATATTCGAAAATAGGTCAACCTTAACAAATGTTATATATTTTTTAATCAAAACTTTCATCATCTCCCTTTTATTTTCAACTAAATCCCATTTATGTCAATATGACAAAAGATCACTCAAATTGCACTAAATTGCTACCAGGTACAAGTAACTACTGTGGGTCTGGCCGATAAACGTAGTGTAATCCGTTAAATTATGAACTTCCTCAGTATGATGTTTCAAGCAAATCTCTCATTAACTCCATTTTGTTCTTGGGTGAATTTCACTAGAACCTATATCAAGACATCGCGAGATTGCACCAAAACGCACACATGGGGTACTTGCTCCTAATGTCGAGTTCACGTATGCGATCAAAAAATGATTCGCGAATCAAAGGAAAATTAAATCATTGAAAACATATACAAATTTCCCCGTTCGAGATGAAATAATTTTAACTTTGGGAAAATTTTGATCGGAAGCATCCAACATAATAAAAAAAATTACAAGTTATGAGTAATAATGCGAATTAATTACGCTCAAAGTTTGGCTTGATTCGCGAATCATTTTTTGATCGCATACGTGAACTCGACATAAAGGTTTGACTTATCAAAGAAAAGATGTTTCGTTTCAAGATGGACTTGCTCAGTATTATTTTTTTAGTGAAATTCCAATCAGCTCCTTCTAATTTTAGAGAGTACGCCAAAATGCCACCATATGAGTGTAATTGGTATGACTTTCATCGGCTTCTATTAATTTTCAAGCGCGGTGAGTAGGTTTCTGCCATGCCGATTAATAAGGGAAATAAATACTGCTGTTGCTTACTGATGTGACGCGCTATCGTTATGTTAATCATATGTAAAAGTACATAAAAAAATGAAGAACGTATCCTTTATGTCCACTGCATAAAAAATGTGATGCAAGACACATTTCACTAAAAAATGAGAAGTAGTCGATGAAGGTTTTGTTTGAAAAATCGTACTGAGGAGTCGATGAGGGTTTTTGTTAAATAAATCGAACATTTAATGGTTACTTGTATATACGTGGTGGCATTTAGTTTGCATAAAAAGCACGTACTCAGCAAGTCCACATCAGAACGATACTTAATTCGGTTGATAGGTCAAGCGCGAAAGAGTTATTTCTATATGATGGAGTTTTGTCAAAAACTCTGTAATGTTTTGTTATTGGCCATCTAGAGATTCCATCAAAAGAAAACTAACAAGTTTTTCTTCAAAAAAAATCGTGCTAAGGAAGTAAAGTTCAAAGCGGTTCACACGTCGATCAGATCCAAAGGAGTTACTTTTATGTGATTGAATTTTGGTGCAATGTCTGAGATGTCTTGTTAATAAACTAAGTGTATAGTTAACTTTAAATTAAAAAAATCAGGTGACAGTTTCGCTCAAAAAAAAATCGTTGTGAGCAAGTTCATATTAGAACGAAGCATGCTCCGTTTGATAGATACAATTATTAAACGTTAGCTCTATGCGGTGGCATTTTGGTCCTACCTCTGTGATGTTTTGTAATTGGCCGTAATGAGATTCACTCGAAAAACCCACTTAGTTTTTTACTTAAAAAAACTCGGGCTAAGCAAGACCATATTGAAATGATTCATAACGTTTGATAGACGAGGCCCCTAGAACAACGTCTATACGGTTGCTTTTTGGTGCAATTTCTATGATGTATTGGTTGCCCGAACGGTATTCACTCAAAATCAAAAGAAGCCGATAAAAGTTTTACTTAAAAAATTACTCTGACCATGTTGTGAATTATACTATAAAAAACATCTATTGCCATAAAAGTAGATGGTTTAATATAATTAAGTTGAAAGAAGTGCAGTTAAAGAAATTCAAATTTTCACACAAAATACTTAAAACACTTATTTCAAAATGTTTGCTAATTGCTAAAAACAGCACCGTCAAAAAGTATATCATTTAGGATATTGACAAAGCCCAGACGAATTGATTGATCGGGATGAAACTTCTACTAAAGCTGTTGTAATAAATTGAGAGATCCTAGTGATTTGTGGAAGCTTCCACTGGAGCTTTATTTTTAAATTTTAACGGAATTTGAAAAAAAAAATTATTTCTATAAAATTAGGAATCTATACAGTACAGGCTGATTGAGTATTCTAATGAAACTTCACTTAAATTCATTTCATTAATTGGAAGATCGTTGCGAAATTTGATGAAAATATGTGAACCGAAAGTGGTTTGCGAATGAGCTTTTTTAATTTTTGTAATGATGCTGAAAATTTAGCATTTACAAAAAACCATAATTTTCAAATACTAAATTTAAAATAGTTTTAATTCCCGATTACCAGAAAATAAAAAGAATTACATACGTCACATAACCGCTTCTGTTAACGACACCCGAAAAGTTTTTATCAAACGTATCTCTCATGAATTTACTGCAAGCAAATGAAACACGTAAAGTGAGGAAACCCCTAGTACTGTCCGTAAAAGAAAAGCGAAAAAACCAAACATTTTTTTGTATCGGGAAATTTTTAGAAGAGATCGAGTTTTATATAAAAATTATGTGTAATTTAAAAAACCAAGCTCACTGTAAAATGTGTGAGGCCAATTTGTTAACTTTTAAAATTTTTATACTCCCAAAAATTATCGATTTTATTGAAGAACTGGATAACATTGCATATTCAGGATCCCATAACAGGAAAATTTAATTTCGGTGCTTGCAAAACATGTTTTTACATGAAATTTGCTCGATTCCGCAATACAAATCAGAAGAATATTCAAAATGAGTGAAAGTAGTTTGAAAAGGATAGCATTTTGATCAAATCCGAGTCGAATTTTTCATTTAAAGTATATTTCCTTTCTAGAAATATAAAAATAGAAATCGGTAAAAATCGGTCCTATAGCCGTACGTCCTCGAGTTGGTCGGAAAGCGTAAAGTAAGGACGTAAAAAGCATAACCGCGGAAGAGCAGGGTGAGCCTTGAGCCCTTAAACAGATCGCATAGTTACCAATAAAAAAAAAATTAAAAAAAAAAAAAAATCCGAGTCGAATTTTTCATTTAAAGTATATTTCCTTTCTAGAAATATAAAAATAGAGAATGAAACGATAAGCAACCAAGACTTGGGGATTCTGTGCACCAATGAGTATCTGTTTATTTAAATAGATCAATATTTTTAAAAGGTTAAATCGGTAAGCGAACAATAATAAATGGATCAAAATAAAACAGTTCACTATCGACATTTTAAAACACTATGACAATCAGCTAGACAATACGAGTTCTCCTCAAATATTCCTTATGACTTAAGTGGCTCAATAATCGTTTGAATTAAGGTAAAGTCATTTCATCAAGGCTGGAGTGAGGTCATGAAATCTGACTGGAAAAATCAATTGTTCTAAACAATGTCAATGAACAACTACAAAAAAAAATCTGTTTAGTCTATTAAATAAACTATTTCTTTATAGAGCAATTTTAAATGGTAATTTTCTACCGGTAGAAATTAAATATCGAAAATATTCTGGCAGATTAGTCATGGCTCTTTATTCATTATCGAAATTGCATTTGCGTCGAATTTGCATTCTAAAAATTTTGACCCCGGTAAAAGTAAAGAATAAGTTTTTCCATGATTCAAATGTGTCCTATAGCTACTTCTTTGAAATTAAGACATATAGAACAGCCTTAGTCGTTGAATTCTGAAATGATCATTATTTAAGAATTAAAGAAGTTCAAAAGAAAACCCAATTATGTTAAAAACGTTATATTAATTAAATGATCATTTGATTTGAATATTTAATATGCTAATTCACATAAATCTCTTGATTTCATGTCATTATAGAAAGGTGGGACCGTTACACATTTCAATTCAATCTACGTATATGCAAAGTGCAACAACCTTATTCGTTATCTGATGTGAGATTTATGCAATTTTCACTTTAACTTTTCCTTTTTGTAACTAATATGCATAATTAATGATCACCAAATCGAAAAAAAAATTTGAAAGCAAGAAAGAAGATGTTTGGCTTTGAATATAGTTGAGCTAAATTTAATTTGCAATAATTGCTAACACGCCCCATTGTCGGTACTCGGCACCATATGACGCAAATAAATTTCACTGTACATGGCTAACTATATCTCATCATACATGATGATTTGCACAAATTTCGCCAATTACCCGATCGCAAAAATTCAAACCCATAAACTATAATTTATTGTGGATGATCTACACTAAACACCATGCGCACGATTATCGGATCATAAAAATATTAATAAAACCCCAGGCACCGGATATAAAATAAAGCACTCGATCGCGATCTACCAATTAAATATTAACATATGGCGCGTAATTTAAAATTGGAAAATTGATTTTTTTTTGTTACATACAAATCCATTAACTTACGTCGCCGATCGAAACGCAGATTTTTCATTTCACCTTTAAGTGTATCACCAATCGTACATCACTATAGTTAATTTGATCAAACAATCTAGGTTAATTAAAATAAATTTTCACCAAATTGTTTTTATTATGTTCGGCATAAAATTTAAAAATTTCAATGTCAATAATCATGTGATCGACAATGATCTTGTATTTAAGCATAAAAAACACCGATCACATAAAAACGATTATTATTTTTGGTTAAGTTAAAGAAAACAAGTAAGATAATCATCAAAAGAAATCAAAAGTGAAAAAATACCATAATCATTTATGTGATGATCTTCACATAACGATCTTGATATTCATGATCGCATATATAGAACCGTGTTTCTTCAACTTTCACTATACAAAAAAGCCAGTTATTGAAAAATCGAAATTTATATTATTTATGTATATAGGAAGAATATGTAAAACAAGAAGATCGTTGATACGCGATCTATAGACAATAGTGAACATTAAAATTATTATAATTGTTATCAGGGAGGTAAAAAAAATATAACTTACGATCAAAAATCTTTCAAACAGCATTTTAAATATATTTTAATTATTATTTCACTAATCACTAGAACTTAATTTTAATAAAAATAAATGACAAACGTATTTTTTAATTATAACTTAATTATTTATAATATTTTGGCAATCGCACTTATCAACTTTTCACTATCACTCTGCACTAAAAATCACTTTACCAATTTTATCAATTTTTATTAACAATAATCCAATGATCGAAAATGGTACATACAAATTTCACTTTAACCGCGCACTTATGATATGTGCATGCTATACCATTAAGATGTAACTGTTTTAAAAATCAACTTTGTATTTTGCTTAAGTCAAGTTTTTCTCGATCTTCATTCGACGGATGCTTATTTGTTAATAATTTTACTTTTAAATTTTTTGTATGGTAAGCCTTATACTCAATCACGTTCGAGATGATGATAAAACAGAAAATTTCACTCGTATACCAAAAACGTTTTGTTTCTGAGTTATCAACTTGTATATTGATCATTGGGTTTGCGATCGCGTATGGTAGTACAATTAACAAGACAATGATAAAGTTTTTGGTTTATGTAAATTGGTGTTGAGGTTAAACTCGATATTTGTATATTTTTAGGCGGCGTACCATAGTAGATTTTGTAAATCGTAAGATGTTTTCGCACACACTTTCATTGAAGACAGTGGCATAAGTTACAAGAGGAATTGTTTTATGTGCATGGCAAGATAATAAAATTTCTTCTGTCAAATTGGGAAGGTCAAGGTTTCGCTCTTGATGGTGATTAAATAAAAGCCATTGTGCAATTATTGGTTTTGATTAATTATTTTTTTGGAAGAGAACCCATGTAGCTTTTTGTTGTATAAATTTTATTTGTACTGGGCCAGGGTGAAATTTTGTAGGTGTGTATTTAAGATAGTTCATAAATGATTTCGTAAAAACTAAGTCGATATCTCAGTAAGTGGTATACGAAATAGAGTGGTCTGTAATATCTTTAACTTTCGGAAATAAATTTCCTGATTTCCGAAGCGTACATATCTTTTGAAACTCTCCTTCCAGTCTAGAAATAGATAAAACTGAAGCAAGCAAAAAATAGAGAAAAATCTATCCACTCGTATATACTATTGCACAATTGATAAAATTCTTCCTTTGTAATTCTGGTACCTGAGAAACCCACATAATCAGTGAAAAAATCAACAGAGACTTTATATCCTTTCTATCCTAAAATATGTCTAATGGTATGGCTTAATTTCCTAGTAGAACCTTGTATAAGTTAAACTGACCCAAGATCTTCTTTATGCTTACGTTTTGATACCATCCAACTCTGCCATGACCTTGAAAAATACATTTCTTTTCCACTGCGTTCCCTATAAAAATTCAAACTGACCACCAGAAACTCAGCAATTTCTCTCTTTCATATCTTTTTCCTCTCTTTTCCTCTCCACGTCTACCTCTTGATTTTAAACAATCTTATATCGCTGTTGTTTTTTCATCCTAGCATTACATATCTATCATCCATCGACCATTCTACACGCAGACACATCTCTCGAACTATTTTTAACCCATTGTAAACCCATTGTTTCTGAGTGAAAAATCGAGTTGAGTAACTCATGGTTTCGCAGCATCCCTATAATAATATTTTTAACTTATGTACAAACCTAATTTCCGTATGTACGGACCATTGCAACACACAAACCACTCACGCTGAACAAGCTTCCTGATGTGAATTGCCAATCGCCACATATTCCAAAATGGTAGGGAATAATGGCGGTGACAAATGGATGAGAGTAGTGTTGGGGGAAGTAACGGCCTGTATTGACAGAGGTGTTGTTCAGGGAGTACTGAGCGAGGCGGTTACGAAATATATTAGACTACCTCAAGAATCTGTCTTGAGCTATATTATTTTACCAGGTTAGTTTTAATCCTGTGAATAGGTGAATGGATTAATGATGTGGCATGAATGCGTGGTATCATAATGGGCCAAACAAATGGCCTAAGTGTCAACCACTGAAAACTAACCTAACCTAACTATATACTTATCCATATTTTTATGCCATATATTGATGATACCAGCGCAATTGATAACATAAAATAAATTAAAAAAAGACTATCACAAAATTGATTCAAAAATAGCAAATATTATTGACATTTGACAAAGAAAATTGCAAAACCACTAATCCCTTAGAGCAGAACTATTGAGCGACTCACCGTTTCAGCAACATGTTGCTCCGAATTTTATCTGAAATTCCATTTTGATTAATATTTTATTTATAATATTAGGCGTTTTCAGAAATATCCCCATGGTAACTTTTGGGTAACTCGCTGATAAAAATTACCAAATCTATTTCCAAATATGTAGAATAATTTACTTTTAGTTGTTTTTTAATTTCTGTCTTTCTGACAATTTTTATTAAATTAATAGTGTCAGAAAAATTAAAGCACAAACTTTCCAAGCATAAACTATTAAAAAAATACAACAAAAATGTACTTACATATCTGTTAAAATACGAAATTGCATTTTGCTGAATACAAATATTACCACGCGAAATGTTATCTTACTTTTTGTATAGTCAGGGTTAACTTGAGTAACTTTTGTTACCAACATTAAAAAAGTTAAAATTACTCAAAAGTTACCATGGGATATTTCCGAAAACGGCTATTGAATAAGCAAAAGGAGGGATTGTATCCAATTGTATCCAGCATGGAGAATTGTATCCAATCCAGAAGTATTTTATAATTTTTGTATTCTAGTATTCAATTTCAGATTTTGGGGAAAAATGTATATGACTAATATTGAGACAAACCCTCAATATTAGTCTTCCGTTTTTAGGAGAAATTTTCATTCAGATTTTGGTCTATTGAATTGAACGTGATTACTAGTAATTTGGTTTAACCACTTACTAAATTTAAAAACTTTCCATTAAAATTGATGTTGTCGGAATAAGAAAGCATTTTTAAAAGAGTCTGCTCTGGCCAAAGTTTTATGTTTTAGAGGTACCCAAGGTATGTCCCAAAAAAAATCACATATTTGTTGCATGCAATAAACGTTTCAAAATGAATAGATTGTTGCAACAAAATTCAATAAACAAATTTGTTCAACAAATTTTAAAAGATTGACATGTGGGTAGGTTTTCTAGAACGCTCATAATACGTTCTCTTAACGGGACAAACAAATCGAAGGATTCCCGGGGTCGCGATATAAATAACGGATTTTTTATAAAGAGGTTGTTGCAACAAATTTGCTTTACAAATTTCAAAGATTGACATTTAGGTAGGTTTTCTAGAATTGTTATGACATGGTCGATAAACAGGAGAAACGAATCGAACTATTTCTGGAGTCGGCGATATAAATAACGGGTCTTTACCAAAGAGGTTGTTGAAAAAATACGGCGATATGTTATTTATATCGCCGACCCCAAGAAGACCATGTCATAAGCATTCTGGAAACCCTACCTAAATGTCAATCTTTTAAAATTTGTTGAACAAATTTTTTAATTGAAATTTGTTGCAACAACTCCATTGTATAAGTCTCGTTATTTGTATCGCCGACCTAAAGAATCGTTCGATTTGTTTATCCCTGTCCCTTGTCTTTGTGATTTGATCAGTTATTTATGTATTTCAGACATATAATGTTATAACATACAATTGAAACCACAACAATAATAAGGAAATTCTTTGCAATAAAATTTTTGAAAATAGAGCGCTGAAAATCTGTCATTTATTTTTATTCCAAATCAATCGTATATTTTTTGAGATTTATGTGCAACAATTTTGGGATTTGTATGCAGCAAATTTGGGATTTTTTGGGGCAACATTTGCTGCATGCAGCAAATTTGGGATTTTTTTTTTTTGGGACGTATTTCACACGCAATAAGAGGTTAATTATTTCGAAACATATAGCACAGTAGGATTAGATAGTCACCTTTTTTCAGTAATTTCTGAACAAACAGAATATTTTAATATTTTTGCATTATTTTATAACAAGTTCTTAAATTTAACATCAAATTAAAATTTCTTTGAAAATTCGAAAGAACGTTAAATTTTACGAGACGCGAAATTTTTAAATTCTTATCCTTAATTGCGATAGTCGAGTAATAATTTTTGGGACACAGAGAATAACCGGCTACTTTTTACAGTCACTGGATTAATAATAAAATTTACTGAGATTACGATAAGATATTTAGCTTGAAGCAATATAAAAAGGTTTAATTACAAAGTTAGCGCAGTTTCAATGCTTTTCTTAAAACTTTCTCAATAATAGCACTAGGGGTGATTCAACAGTTAAAATGCAACGATTGCCAAACACAAAATAGTGGATCGATAAATACACTTTTAAAATGATATTGTTGGTTGCTCAAGGTTTATATTGATAAATAGTATAACAGAAAAAATCCAAAATTGCAATAGATTTACAAAAACTTTTTGACATGAACATCGTCGAGAATATTATGTGCGTTAATTAAATGTGGATTGCGAATGCATTAATTGAAATTGCAAAATAGCATTTATTTTGATTTGCGCCTTCCACCAGATTATATTAATTTGCTATTAAATTTGCTAGCAAAGTTGCTGAAATAATGGGAGAGTATAAGTAGTTGTCCAGAATTACTTTCACGCTGGATTCAGTAGTATGATCCTAAGAAATTCAGTACTTTTAATAAATTAAATAAAGCCAATGTTGATTAATTTTATAATTTCATTCACCAAGGCTTTGAACTCGATGTGTCTTTTTACAATAAAGCACCGGAAACTCATCCTCCGTGGTTGGATGACCTGCTAACCTATTTAAAACACCGAAAATGCAAATCCTATACTAAAATGATGAAATGTCAATTGAAAACCAACAAGTTAGAGTTTTTACAGCGCAGTGATGAATTTGATGTCTATTTCGATTTTAAGTACAGGGTTGGTTTCAATACCTTGTAAGTATTGAAACCAAAATTAAATTAAATCCTATAGAATTTTAGAAATAATTTCGATCCAAACGGGAAATCGAGGGAAAGATTCCAATATGCCTTATAATAGTACCAGCTCCTCGGACGCAAAAGTGATAGCAGACATGTTTGCAGCATTTTTTCAATCAGTCTAAAGCCCTTGTGATAATATGGGATACACTGATCAAATCGGCAACAACAATTTTTCTATTATCCCTCCTATCATACATGAAGAGAATGTTCTATGACTGTGTTTCCTGAGACTGTGTTTCCTGATAAATGGAAAATTTCAAAAATAACACCTACCTTTTACCCTTATGTGAGTGACGGGGTACCGGGGTACCTTTTGCACTTTTAAACGTTTAGCTTTGTATGTTCCAGTCATAATCAAATGTTTTAATTTTATGAAAACTTCTAGTTCAATTAATAGATTACCATCACACTTAGAAATGAGAAATTTTACAACTTGGACGCACGTGAGAACAAAAAATAGTTTAGTTGTACGAATTAGAGTAACAAAGGTACCCGGGTACCTTTATATATTTTACACTATAATTGAAAGAAATAGTATGCAAATATTTTATAGTTTTGTGTTATATGTCGTTGTATTTCATTTTTTGTATTTCTGTTTATTTGTTTTATTTTATTTATGTTTAAATTTTTATTTATTTCAAAAAAAGTAACCAACATTTTTTTATTACTAACGATCATTTTTTTTACTGATGTGTGATATATTGGATTATTTAAGATTTTTTACAGAATGTTCTTCGAAAACTGACATATTGCAGCTAATGCAAAATTGTTTTCAATTTATGTAATTTTAGCAAAATCCGTTATACATTTCGAAATTGCAAAAAAAAAATTTAAAAAAAATTATTTTCAAGAAAAATTGCATGTAGAGTACCCGGGTACCTTAGTCACTCAAATTAAGATATTTTTTCTTCACTCACATGAATCGGGTAAGAGAGAGGATGTCTCATGTTACAAAGGAATTTCAACATCTTCATCAATTCCAAAATTATTTGAGCTGATTGTGTGCAATACTTTTAAATACATTGATACGTCACATCTGTTACTACCAACACGGGTTCATACCTGGAAGATCGACATCTACCAATCTAGTCAAATTTACCTATAAAGTGTTAAATGAGATAGAAAATCATCATCAAGTATATGTAGCGTATACATATTTTAGCAAGGCAGTTGACTTGGTTCGACTGCAATATGTATTAATTGGGAATGAGGAATCCAACGTTAACAAAGTGAACTCCGGTGTCCCTCAAGGATCTCATATTGGACCCTGGATTTTTATTATGTTCATCGATAGAATACCCAAGTTAATTTAGTACTCAAATGTTCTAATATTTGCTGTTGAAGTAAACAATTTTCATACAATTAAGCATGAGCATGATGTTGATAAACTGCAAGATGCCCTCAACAGACTTAGTGAGTGGTGTATCCAAAATGCATTACACTTCAATATTAAGAAATGTAAAATTATGTTGTTTCATCGAAACAAAATATCCAATAACTTCGGCATATAAAATAAATGATGCGGAAGTTCCAAGAGTACGTGAGATTATTGATCTGGGAGTCACATTTGTTGAAAACGTTAGTTTTAATGTCCTATAGATAAATGTATTGCTAAAGCTAACACCATGTTTGGCTTTTTTAAGCGGTGGAGTGGGGAATTCACGGATATACATACTTTACGCACATTATATTCTGCTTATGTAAGATCTCAAGTGGAGTATGCTGCAACGGCTTAGAGCCCCTCTTACGCTGTGCACATGAATAGAATCGAAAGCATACAAACAAATTCCTTAAATTCCTGTTGAAAAAAACTGGCTGCAATTATGATTATAACATCATGTGGCTCGCTTACCTCCTTACTCTACAAGGTGCAAAGAATATGACATGTGCACGCTTGAAAACAGGCGTCTACTTTTGGATATCGCTTTTATCGGAAATGTCCTTCTCGGCCACATCGATTCATCCTTTATACTGGAAAATATATCCATAAATGTCCCAAGCAGGTCTTTTCCAAATCATCAATTTTTGGCGCTTACAACACCATCTAAAAACTATGGCGACAACAGCCCCATTAATCGTTCATCAAAATCATTCAATACCGTAGTTGATCAATTTGATTTTAATTTATCAAAAAACTGTTTTTAAAACCAGTTAAAATCGTATTTTCTAAATTTTTAATTAAGTCCTTTGACAGTTTCATATTTGAAGTACTAACTTTTAATTTAAATAATTGTTTTATTTATAATTCTTACTTATTTATAATTTTTGTATTCTTTTTTTTTAAATATATTTTATATATTACTTTTTTAAATTTGAAATCATAATTGCAATGTACTAAATCGTTTTCCTTTAAAAATTTAATAAATAAATCAATTTACTAGAAAATTCTCCAAGAATGTTCCGAAATTTCAGATTTTCCACCTAATTACACATTATTATACACCTTCTATTACCATCAGATATTCCCCAAATTCCGTCTGAGTTTACCTAGGGTTATTCTATCTGACGGCTATAGTAGGATCAATCAGCAACTTAGTCACTTAAATTTAGTGATATTTACACGCCATAGGATTTGGGACAATCTGATAAAATTATAAAGCCAGTGACAGATTTTTGGGGTATTTCTATTATTTGTAGGTGTCACTGGAACTAGGTATTTTGAATAATACCTTTAAAGGTGAAACTTTCAAATCTCTCGGAAAATAAGCCCTCAACGATACTGTTATCAAAATTAAATCATTCTGGAGGGGAAATACATTAGTGCTAAAATTAGGACCCCTCGCCCTTGTTTGTAAGGGGGGGTGGGTAGCAACTTGGAAACTAAGATAGGAACCCCTATTTTTTATTGCAGATTCGGATTCTACGGCTAAAATTACGTAGGAATTTCTTGAAAAATTCTTTTCGATTCATGATAGATGGCGCTGTAATAGGCGATATTAAATTTTTTTCGATTTCTCCTACTGAGAACATTATGCATACGATTCTGCAATATGTTTGCATTAATATTAACACGTTTTTAATGTAAATGCTTGAAATTAGTTTTAAACAAATTGTATTTCTTAAATTAAAAAAACTACTTTTAGCGTAAGCCAAATTGGGGTAAATTTGTTTTCAAATAAATGATATTTTGTTTGCGTAAGGCTATTTCAATTCAAAATGGAGTATTTAACTGTACAAGAAAAAACTGAAATGGTCTTGGTTTATGGAGAAGCTGGCCGTAGTCTTGATAATGCGGTCAATCTCTACGCTTCGCGTTTTCCAGATATGATTTGGTCACGTGATTCATTTTACCAGACTATCAAACAATTCACTGCTGATGGAAGTGTTCGACTGAAGAAAAGGACCCGTCGAGCAACAGTCACTGATTAAAATAACGAAATTGCTGTATGGGCTGCAGTAGCTTATAATCCTCATATACGTACACGAGAAATAGCTAGCGAACCCAGATTATTCCAGACCAGTGTTTGCAAAATTTTGAACCGACATAAGTATCATCCGTTTCATATGAGTCAAGATCAAGATGATCAACATTTTGTCGGGTAACATTTTGTCAGTGGGCAGTAGAACAAATACAGCAAAATCCCAATTTTTTTCGCTATGTATTGTTCTCCGATGAGTCGTCTCTTACAAACCATGGATCGGTTAATCGACACAACATGCATTACTGGAGTGTTGAAAATTCACACTGGCTTCGCCAAGTTGAACATCAGCGCCCTTGGACTGTCAACGTGTGGTATGGAATAATTGGGAACCAACTCAAGTGATAATATTGGTTGTTATTATTATATATTTTTTTATTGACTCAACTCGAGAGTTGAGTCTTTTCTTTTTATTTATCATTTCAAAAAATTTTACAAAAATATAAACAAATAAACTTAGATGTTGTGCGTTTGGGGTTTTAAAAAATTCAATTCCATATTTTATTTCGTTTTTCTCTACTTTATGCTTTTTACTTCATAATGGAAATTGGTGTCGTTTGCTAGGTTTTTTCCCATCGTTTGATGCAAATGCAGCAGTTTTGTTGTTATGTTGAAATCCGATTAAAATGTATGTTCGCTATGTAGATTATCACGTTTCTCGCCATGTGTCTTACTGTTTGATGATTCAGTGCCTCGTGTATGTTGATCGACTGTTTCACGTAGATCGTGAGATTCCGTGTTATATAACACCTCCCCTTTAAGACGGATGTCCGATTTTTTGCGGAATTCTGGCAGACGAGTACAAGTAGGAGATAATAATTTTCTGAATCTAAAGATAAGAATACAAATTATTATTATTAAAATAATGGTTAATGTTAATGATGTCTGGCTAGCAATATTGTGGAAATGCATCTTATGATGTTTATCATGTAGCTCCTCGATGTTTTCAACTGTCCAATTATGTATGTTATTAGGTTAATTTATTTCAATACATTTTGTATCTGCACGTCGTTCCATGGTAATTGTTTGAAGATGTTAGTGAATGATTTCGTTGCTTCTACTTGTAGAATTTAGTCATTGACTTGGATAAAACAGGATGTTAGCGTGATGATCGATGGTTGATTGATTTTGTTCGTGTTCCTCGTACAGTTTGAAGTTAATTCCAGTGTTTTCTTTCCCGGTGATATGAAAAAGTTTGTTTCGTCTATGTTTACTATTATGACATCTGATTTGATCTTGGTGTAGTTGCAAATGGCTTCTTGTAGACTAATAATTGCTGGAACGCAAGTATTAGTTATTGGCAAAAGTTTGTCTTCTTGGCAATAGTATGTGCCATATATAACTTGGCATGTGTCTAGTGATTGATATATTTATACTGATGGGAATTTAAGATTATATATTTAGGAGGTGTAGGGAATATTAGTTTGTTATTAACTGGAATGGAGATTACTTTGTAGAGTTGGAATGTTGTGATTTGAAATTTCGGAATGTTTATTAGGAATATTAACTGTTTATTCTTGTTGACTAAACCTTTTATTTCTAATAAGTTCAAAATTGCTGTTTCGTGTGGGATTGAGATGTTATCATCGTTCAACATGTTTTTGATGTACTGCATTTCGTCATCATTTAATAAGTGTCTAGATACAATTCTATTTTTTGAAAAAGTTATAGTGTCTAGTAAATCTTCTAAATGTTGGTTTAAATTTTCGATAGTGTGCTCTAGTCTGTATAGTGGTTTTATTACGTCTAAACTATTTAATAATGTCTGGTATTTTCTCGTTACTACACTCATTTTTGGCTCTAATTCATTATGGTTTCCAGTTTGATTCCAAATACTATCTATATTTGATTTAATGAGAGCTGCATTTTTCTCATACTCTGTTATGTTTACTATATGAATTAACTTCGAGTAACTACTTATTATTCTGGCTTTCCCTAGTTTTAATGGAAGCAAACCCTTGTGGTTGCTTAGGTCATGAATTTCTAATTGTTGACTGGTACTCCATTCTGCGAATCTACAAAAATATTGCTTTATTACATATAAATTTATTTACTAGTTTTCAATTAAATTTTCCAATTAAATTTTTCAATTCAATTTCAATTCAATTTCAATTCAATTTCAATTCAATTTCAATTCAATTTCAATTCAATTTCAATTCAATTTCAATTCAATTTCAATTCAATTTCAATTCAATTTCAATTCAATTTCAATTCAATTTCAATTCAATTTCAATTCAATTTCAATTCAATTTCAATTCAATTTCAATTCAATTTCAATACAATTTCAATTCAATTTCAATACAATTTCAATTCAATTTCAATTCAATTTCAATTCAATTTCAATTCAATTTCAATTCAATTTCAATTCAATTTCAATACAATTTCAATTCAATTTCAATTCAATTTCATTTCAATTTCAATTCAATTTCAATTCAATTTCAACTCAATTTCAATTCAATTTCAATTCAATTTCATTTCAATTTCAATTCAATTTCAATTCAATTTCAATTCAATTTCAATTCAATTTCAATTCAATTTCAATTCAATTTCAATTCAATTTCAATTCAATTTCAATTCAATTTCAATTCAATTTCAATTCAATTTCAATTCAATTTCAATACAATTTCAATTCAATTTCAATTCAATTTCAATTCAATTTCAATTCAATTTCAATTCAATTTCAATTCAATTTCAATTCAATTTCAATTCAATTTCAATTCAATTTCAATTCAATTTCAATTCAATTTCAATTCAATTTCAATTCAATTTCAATTCAATTTCAATTCAATTTCAATTCAATTTCAATTCAATTTCAATTCAATTTCAATTCAATTTCAATTCAATTTCAATTCAATTTCAATTCAATTTCAATTCAATTTCAATTCAATTTCAATTCAATTTCAATTCAATTTCAATTCAATTTCAATTCAATTTCAATTCAATTTCAATTCAATTTCAATTCAATTTCAATTCAATTTCAATTCAATTTCAATTCAATTTCAATTCAATTTCAATTCAATTTCAATTCAATTTCAATTCAATTTCAATTCAATTTCAATTCAATTTCAATTCAATTTCAATTCAATTTCAATTCAATTTCAATTCAATTTCAATTCAATTTCAATTCAATTTCAATTCAATTTCAATTCAATTTCAATTCAATTTCAATTCAATTTCAATTCAATTTCAATTCAATTTCAATTCAATTTCAATTCAATTTCATTAACTTGAATTATTAAAATTGCGATTTACTTTACAATACATATTGCTGAAGTTTATAAATTAATAATTTCAGAGATAGTTTACTCCTAATTTAATTATTTCAAGTGTTTCATTTATTTCAAGTGTCTAATTTATTTCAATTATATCAATTATTAATTTTAATTATTTCACTAGTGAATTTAAGATCTTGATTTTCTTTTTGGAAAATGTGATCATATTTTCTACATAAGGATTTTATGGCTTTTATTTCTTCTGGGTTTTAATGGCTTGTCCTAATTAGATGGTCTATTGTTTGTTCACTTGAAGCAGAATGGCAAAAATTAACGTTATATGTATCTACATGCTGTTGTAGAGGTTTCCCTTCTAAAGGGTGTTCCACAAGAAAAAATTTGAATTTAGGTGAATAATTAACTACTTCGGCCGAAATAAAGTGATTTTTACTATAGTAAATCCCTTCGGGGATTATTAGACCATTAGGTAAAGAGAATGGTTTAAGATAGATATCTCCTTGTTTTATGGTTACGGGAATTTCCACGAGCTTTTTGCTTCTTGGGTGAACTATGTACTGTTTAGATACGAGGTTGAATTTATAATTGATAGGAATTTTTGTAGTAGGGGTTATGAACAAGAATTTAGTTAAGCTTATGTCAGCGTTTATTTGATTCATCACGTCTATCCCAATTAAACCGTTGAAGTAGCTATGAAATTTGAATACCAAGAATCTTAGAGGTTCTTGATTTTGGAACTCTTCGATTACTACCTCTACTTCCCTGTCTAACTCGGTACTATTGAATAGAGTGGATATTTTGACGGGTTTTATTTAGAGGAATTATTTCAGGGTCTATAAACGACCTATTAGCTCCAGTGTCTACTAAGAATTTGAGATTTTTACCGTTAATTATTAGATTAAGATAAGGTAATTTAGTACCTTTGGTATCTGAATTGTTATTATGGAAACCTATGTATCCGGCATCTCCGATGGATCCGAAGGAAAATCCTCTTCTTCGATATTTATCTAAACTATCGTTTGAGCATCTATAGGATCATGATTTTCGTACAATTCTTCGTTGTAAGCCTCTGAGTTCAATTGAGTTTCATCATATTCTTCGGCATTAAACAATTCTTTAACCTGCACTTTCGGTGGACCATATTGTAGGAAGCGGTAAGGTTGTGGTTGTCTCATTTGGAAATTGTTGTGAGGTTGTCTAGATTTGATTGTACTAGTTTCCATGGGTTCAGGTTTACCCATAATTGGTTTTGGCTGTTGTGAAGTAAATGGCCTATGGTTGTAGTAAGGGTAAGGACCTTTCCTTATTGGTATGTTCATTTGATTAAAATTTGGCGTATGGTATGAAATGATAGGTGGATTGGTGTAAAACCGTTGATGTATTACGTTATTACGTCGCATTGGTATCTGTGGTCTTAGAGTGTTTTGTATTGAAGGTTTTTGTCGTAATCCTGTGAGAGACTGTTCTCGAATACATATAGTTCTCGCATCAGTGAGACTTTCTGGTCGCATTGAACGAACATGCGATCCCATGGATTCTCTTAATTTGCACGTGACGGGGGGTCCTAATTTTAGCACTAATGTATTTCCCCTCCAGAATGATTTAATTTTGATAATAGTCGTTGTTATCGTTGAGGGCTCATTTTCCGAAATATTTGAAAGTTTCAGCTTAAAAAACTCACCCGGTATATCATTCGGCCGTACAATATTGTTTCGCCAAAAAACCATAGCCAAAAAACCATCTTCATTACAATTTTTTTTTCGCCTGGAAATTTTCGGCCAAGTTTAACAGAATCGATACGAGTCAGGTCCCTAAATTCTCTTACCGGCCGACATGTTCTTTTTTAGTATCTGAAAACACTGACTGCTGTTCACTCAGTTGACTGATATTTTGATTCCCGAGTGTATTCGAGCCATCGGCGTGTTACAATTTTTGGTCTACGAAGCCTTTTGATATTTTTAAAGTGTCTTGAGAAACGATTACTGCATTTTTTTATATTTTATTGGATAACTGCCGAATTCCACCACTACTATAGTGGTTCAGCATCATCGGTGTTTGTTTAGTCACGTTTAAACTCACCAAACCAATGCTCGACGGTTGCTTTCGATCGAGCTGGTCCCTTTAACAATTATCAAGTCATTGCTGTGTTTGAACATTATTAATAGCGTCACTAAAACAACTGTTACTTGTAAACTAATGGCTGGATTGTTATAATGCTCGGATTTTGACACATTACATTTGAAAGTTGATACTTTCAAAAAATGAAACAAATTTTTCATTAGATGCGCCATTCATGTGTCAAGCATGTTACTTATTATTGAGTGTGACTTGATTTATTTAGAATGGCTTTGCCATAAGTCATCGAACGATTTAATTGAATTATAAAATAATGTCATATAAGCTGTATAAATAACGAAATATATTTTGTGGTGATATTCTATGTTGTCTCCTCACAAATATTTGGTGATTTGTTTCCAAAATATAGATTTGTGTGTATTCAATATGCAAATCATTGCAAAGTTGTCATTATATATAGATGACAAAAGCACATAAAATAATTAACATTTGAATTAAATTATTATGAATATTTAATTTTTTGTGATTTTTTTTGTGAATAAATGATTGCTATCATTATTTCTATTTTTAGAATGAATAGCAACATTTCACTTTAATTATATAGCGCTGCTTAGAGCGAAGGTAATATATTTGATCACATTTTACAAATTGGTGGGCGAAATTACTGCATGTGTAATGCGGAATTAAATTGCACATTAATTAAATTACTTACTAATTTATAAATAATTTGAGGAGTGACCGTGTGAAAAATGTATATTTAAACAACGGATGTTGCGTAAAATTTGTTACCACGGTTTTAAAATCCATTTAGATAACATTTATCTCTAACCAATTGCATGACTAACAAAATTCACTCGTATTTTAAAGAAACTGCATCACTTAATATTTATAAGGAATGCTAAACTAAAATTTTGTTGTGATATGGTAATTATATATGATCGTGTTTATTGTTAACCTTTGAAGACGATGATATCGGACTTGGCGCCAATGATACATTCGCAAAAAGTATTTCTGGAATTTGCGGCACTGATAAATTTAAGTGGGCAATAAATCTTGTATATTATGCAAATCGAGCACGTGCTGTTTTAGATACATTGTAACCAGGGTCTTTATCATCATCATTTTAGAATGCACCATGAAGTTAGTAATTGCCGACTGCCTTTGTATATATGAGTAACAGATAAGCTCTTTATAATAATATTCGTTCTCATTTTCTTGTCATCATACATAATAATCTTCCCTATGCCATATCACCACGTACCACATAACAGAAAATTAAATTTGAATAATTTATCAGGAAATTAAAGACTGCAAAACTTGAAATTCATTCTCTTCCTTGTATGTTTATCTGTAATAAGGAACTGTACATACAACCGGGAGTAAAAATGCTGAAGATCAAAATGAGTGACTGAAATAAATGAAAGGATTACAGTTTGAATTCGAAATTAATTTCTTCTCGTTTTTTTTTTTATTTACTTATGGCGAACGAAGACTACATACAGCGCATCTAACAAAATAAAAGAGAAAAGACTTTAATATTGATTAATGGATGGATTTGAATTTTCTTCTTATCTGACTGTTTGTTTACGTTTTAACATTATTTTTTATCGTCTTATTTATATTCGTTCTTTATACGGTTTTTGCTTGAATTGGTTGACTGCATCGAATACCAAAATAAGATGATAATGATGATGTAAACAAGATGAAGATGATGCGATTATGAATAGAATTAAATATTTTGCTGTGTGAACGCAAACGGTGCTCCTTTAGTGAATGTCGGTCGTATTATTGCCACATTTCTGCTCAACTATATAAACTATTCGGTGAACGAAAATTATTCATTATCAACAAGTCTACAAATAATTATAAGATATATTTAAATAGAAATTAGATTTATCGATTCTTTTACTCATAGAAACAAAACTTGATTAACACACTAATATTTTATAGAAAAATTGCGTGAATTTCACTTTTAACGTTCAATGACATGTGGTTTTGAAAGTGCAAGTTGTTTTAGTGTGCATATTGCGAATTTTGAAATACTGGTTTGATAAAATGTAGCGACTAGCTAGTTATGTGTTTTATACACTTTTTCTCAAACTGCAACATGATTAACAAAATTCCATATGTTACCCATACGTCAAAGTTCAACTCAGTTTAAACATAAGTTATATGTAACGAATTGTTATTAAATTATCCTTTCGACTATAAATTATTTTTATAACTTTTCCAAAGAAATTTATTTTTATCAAAAGAAAATCAAAATTTGTTTTGGTGCTGCAAGTTGCTGTTGTATACATCGGAAAATGGGGTGTCAACATAAGATGTTGATAAAAGTTGTCTCTTAAAGCGTATTGTGTGTAGCTTCAAAGTTTCTTTGCGTGAATCAACATATTTGAAGAAATTTGTTGATTTTCACCACCAGCTAAATTAATACGCAGTCCCATAAAACAAAAACGATTCTCCTTTATAGCAAATCGGGGGTTTTCATTTAGTCTGCGATTGTTTTAATCACGGATTATTTTAATAACAGAGTGTTGGCTGCACTGGAAAGCCGACAACCAACTTCTAAGAAAGTCGCTTGCAATACTGCTTTCGAATGAATAAAATGGTAGATTTATCACATATCTGACTGTTTAGTTTATTTTGTAGGTTTCCTGAAATCTTTTTCACAATAAACATTTTGGAGATTTAAGGATGTCCCCACTGTATTTAATTTCTTAAAATTTGGTTAAAGCCTCGTCGATATTGACAGAGGTGTGACGACTGATCGGTGGTAATTTATTTTATTGAAACAGGCCAATATCGTTATTTTTTTTTTTTTATTAACACTATTTAAAAATACTTTATTTTAACATATAACGTAAAAACTTTATTTTTTACAACAATTTAAAATAAATTATGATTTTAAGTTTTCATATAGTAAAAATACTTATTTTCTTCTATGTGACAATATTGTTATTTTTGTTTGTTTGAGACCGGTTTCGGAGTTCCTCCTTCTTCAGTCAACGTTTTTACTATTATCATTAATAGTAAAAACGTTGACTGAAGAAGGAGGAACTCCGAAACCGGTCTCAAACAAACAAAAATAACAATATTGTCACATAGAAGAAAATAAGTATTTTTACTATATGAAAACTTAAAATCATAATTTATTTTAAATTGTTGTAAAAAATAAAGTTTTTACGTTATATGTTAAAATAAAGTATTTTTAAATAGTGTTAATAAAATATAGTTTGTGACAAAAGCCACGAAAAACGCATATAAAAAATGGATTTTTTCCAATTTTATTCAATCAATATCGTTAGTCTTAAGTGATGATTTGCCATTTTGTCTTTTGATTACTTAGCAAAGTATATAACAAAAAGCCGTTTCATCATCAGAAGATGAGAACGACAGCCATGCTGCCACACCAGCATCGGCGACTACAAAGATATACAAGATGCCACCCAAAATATGTCCCATGTGGAACGAATAACCGGCGGCTTTGTTCATCCTCGTCGAACATCAGTTCGGAATCCATCAAATTGTTGATGACGGCAAACGCTTTGTATACTACTATCGGCGCGATACCACAGGAAACCGTTCAATTTATAACAGACATTTTTATAAACCCGCAGCCAGACCAGAAATATAACCGACTGAAATCCGCGTTGACCAAACGCTACACTATTAGCGATGAGCAACGACTTGACGAGTTGCTCTCCGGTTTCCAACGAATGGAAGCCCTTAGACCGTTCCACTTTTATCGCCTGCTTTAACAAAACGCTGGTGATTCTAAATTAGTAAATAACGATTTACTCAAAAATCTCTAGCTAAAACGGTTGCCAGACGACTAACGAGCGATAATGGCGCGGATATCAAAAATGACATCTAGGAAATCCTACCGGTTGCCGACAATATCTTAATTTACACTCAATCCAGGGCACCTAAACCAATTGCTGCTGTCAACCACCCATCCACAAGCAAGGCAACTACTGATGGTGAATCAGCCCTTGCTTCAATGCAAAAACACTGGCCAATATGAACATTGGTTCACGTGGAAGATGGCCAAACAACAGATAGAATTTCAACTACCAACACAGGTCGAGGTTGAGATCGTCATCTCGATCAGGACTCTGATACTACCACTGTTGATTTGGCTCATGCACACGCAACTGTAATAAGTCGTGCAGTTTCCGACCAGTATAGCTCATGGAGAAGCTACTTCCACAAATTTTAAGTCTTCGGAAAACCGCTACATCCTGCTGTCTCTACGACAACGGTTGGAAAAATTCGTCTCGCCATCTTTTCATCAAAGATCACACAAATAACTTGCATATTCTGATCGATTCAGATGCCGAAATATATGTGATACCTGTAAACAAGCTTCCCCGGCATGCTAAAGACACCGTTTGTGTTCTAACTGCAGCAAACGGATCTCCAATTCCCATTTATGCACAAAACTTTTGAAGGTTAATCTCGGTCTCAGGCGTTCGTTCACACATCCTTACATCATTGTGGCGGTAGGCACGCCTATTATAGGTGCTGACTTTCTGTCAAAACATGGTGTAGTGGTAGATTTAAAAAACAGGAGACTCTGTGATTCAACTACTACTCCTCACCATTATATATGATGCAATAGAAAGACAAGGACTGGCGCCCTTGTGGAGACTATCGGCAGTTACACACAGACACTATCCCAGATAGATATCCTATCCCCATCAAATTCCCATGGCTCTCGAGGATATTCACACAACAGCAATAACTACTTCTTTTGGGCTTTATGAGTTTATCCGAATGCCATACGGCCTTCGTAACTCAGCCCAGACATTCCAGCGATTCCTTAACGAAGTGTTAAAGACACATCCGTTGCAAGACGTGCAGTTCAACATAACTATGGACACCTCAAATGTAGCAGTTGGAGCTGTCTTACAACAACGTAATAAAGGTGTTGGCAACCATTAGCGTTCTTTTCAAAGCAGCTCTCCCCTGCGGAAATTGAATACTCTACTTTCGATAGATAACTTCTTGCTATGTATTAAGCAATCAAACACTTTCGCCATTTCGTCGAAGGCCGAAATTTCTCTATATTTACCAACAATAAACCCCTTACGATGGCTATTGCGTCAGGGTCAGAACGTAGTCCCCGGAAATTATGACATCTCAATAACATTGCCGGTACACTACTGACATTGATCACATCAAAGGGAAACACAATGTGGTGAGCGACTGTTTGTCTCAATATGGTGAAACACTTCTCACAGAACTCAGCGTCTTCTCGTACGACGTACCCCGAAATCATGCGTAAATCTACAATGGATCAATTTACCTAAATTTAGTGTGAGGCTACTACAGGTAAAAATCTATCCTACGTTCCTTTCAACATGCGATGGTCAATCTTTGATAGTCTATATATACATGGCTTTTCACATCCCAGCATCCGTGGTATGCGAAAATTTATTGCTTCAAAATATTTCTGGCCAAGATTGAATATACTGATACAAGCAATCGGGCGAAATCTTTATCCCATGCCAAAAATCCACACCGCAACACGAAATCAGAACTTGGTAAATGCGAGCTACCAAGTGACAGATTTGAACACATTCACATGGACCTGGTTGGTCCACTGCCCCAATCGAATGGCTATCATTATATTTTGATAGTCGACCGATTTACTCGTTGGCTAGAAGCATACCCAATCCGAAAAATGCCCGCATAAACCGTAAGTAAGATCTTCTACAATGAGTATATCTGTAGATATGGTGTCTTGTCGAACGGTTCCACAATCAACTAAAATCCGCCTTAATAGCTCGATGTAATACGTCCCATTGAAGTTCACTTCAACGATCCTATTGGGTATTGGAGCCTCCGTTGAGGGAGACATAAACTATATAGAAATCGTATGTATGCGTTAAATACAATAAAATCCGAGGTTACCAAGGGGTTGGCAATTGCGTAGCGAATCATTATAATTCGCTAAGGCATTGTGATTATACTTTGATTAGTTCAAAGTATTTTCAATATTTTTGTAGTTTGGTCACTGCAGTCTGATGAGACGACCGAATTTTTTAATACAAAAAATTCAATGTTTCATTAGTTCGAAAATAAACTTCCATCTTCTTGATAACCTCACCTTGATGTAAAAATACTATCTGGCTATCAATCCAGAATAACCCAAAATTTCATAGTGAGTGTTATTAATCATTAATTTAATTAGATAAAACCCGGTAACAACGCTATAGATTCATTTCATCATTTGAGTTCATACAAAATGCACGTGAGTTTATAATCGCCTCGATTTGTGGCAGAATGCTGCTTCTAAGATTCGAGAATCTACGAGATGTTTACTGAGACAGTAAATTAGATATTTGACTGTCTGTGCTAATACTGAAGAATTCATAGAGGTAAGTTTGGGCCCCTCTAAAATTTTGATCCATGCTGTATCGTCTGAAAATATCTTGTGTGCAAGATGAACAAAATTCTCAAGTGCAACCTCAATGGCATCTGTTAATCAATGAACTTATTTAACTTTTGAGTGATTTTCTGTAACCCCCCCCCCCCCCTCTTGAACACCAGTTTTTCAAAAATATTGGATATATGACAGGAAGGCCTCCGCTTTTTTAACACCCCATCTAAAGATTTTGACAAAAGTGGTAATTGAACTCGGTTGGTTGGGTCAGTTTTTATTGCGAAAAAACAAAATCAAAATGTATTAATTAAATAAAATCGGGTTCGTCGCTTATTTGTGAATTTCAGTTTACGAAATAAAAAATCCAATTGGATTATACCATTTAAATAAAAATATTTCAAAAGTCAGCATGGGGGGTAAAAAGTTTATAACTTTTTCGTTTTTGTATTTTTTTTTTCAGATTATATAAATAACACCTGGAGAATAACTAATGGAGAGATTTTCAACTGAACAAAGAACCAGAATAAAATTTTTTTATCAACGATCAATTATTTTAACGCAAAGAGCATATATCGTCGCCATTATTTTAATGTCAGAATTTCGCCATTTGAAACAATGATTCGTTGCTTAGTTGATCGTCACCACCAACATGGCACCGTAAGAGATTTGCCTCGAGCAGGTAGACCACGTTTAATTCGCAGTGCAGAAAATATTGAACGTGTAGACCAAAGTGTTAACGAAACACCAGAAACATCTACTAGAAGTAAGCATTCTGCTCAACTAGGAATGTCTCGTACGTTACGGCCAAATTTTGCAGTTAAATATCAACAGTTGGCCAGAAATGATATCAACTTTATTGATAATCTGATTATGAGTGATGTAGCTCATTTTCATTTGAATGGTTTTGTTCTGAAAATCCAAGAGCCATTCATTAACGCCAACTGCACCCCGTTAGGTGTGCAGTGTAGTGTGGCATTACATCTGAAAATATTATTGGGCCTTACTTCTTCGAAAATGAAGATGGAAGTGCTGTAACCGTAAATGGAGAGCGGTATCGGTTTATGATAGAACATTTTTTACATCCTGCTCTTGAAAACGGACCTGAGATGTGGTTTCAGCAGGATGGAGCTACTGCACACACTGCCCGAGACCTAATGGCACTTTTAAGACACATTTTTGGAGAGCGACTAATTTCCAGAAATTCGGAAATTAGTTGGCCAGCGCGTTCGCCACTATTGTCAGATCCCCGACAAAATGTTTAAACCCCATGGTGACTTTTGGCCCACCCTGTATAATGAATTCAATTTTTTGGTTCTTCGTAACTCCTTGATGATTGGTCACTAGTCACATCATTATATTATATTGCGAAAATTCTTTAAAAACTCACAACATCCAAACGAGTCGAAGTGTCCGCGGCGCGATCGTTTGGTCAATTGTCACTAGGCAAAGCATTGGTCACTAGTTATTTTCGTTTGGTCATCCCTTCGCAATTTTCGCATTAAACAATTATGTAGGAATGACCAAACGAAATCAACTAGTGACCAATCCTCAACGAGTTATGGAGAACCAAAAAAAAAATGATTGTTTATATTTTATGTCTTCCACTTTAGATATAATTCTTTGAAAAAGAAATATTTTTATCTAAATGGTATATTCCAATTGGATTTTTTATTTCATAAAATGAAATTCCTAAATAAGCGACGAACCTGATTTCATTGAATTAATACAAATTTGATTTTGTTTTTTTCCTATAAAAACTGACCCATTGGTGACCAAACGCCAAAATGTGGTGACAAATCCTGACCTAACGATGACCTAGCGAAATTTGATAAAAACGGTATAATTTTCTTGCAATGAGGTGCTTCCCGGGAATTTTTTTTGAATTTTTCGTTATTCATTTACCGTTTAAGTAAGTGAGTAAACGATAAAAACTAGTGACCAATCCTGACCAAATGAACTCAATAATCACTATTGTCGAAGCCTTTTAGATGGGGTGGTAAACAATTTTTTATCGTTTACTGGTTTACAAGGTTTAGGAATCATAATATTGCTTCTGCCGCCTTCCATTGACGTGGCACATGTTTCAGTCTGAAGGCTGCATTATAGTAATTATTTGAACCAATTAATTAATTAAGTAACCTGGAGCTTTTCTGATACTCAAAATATTATACATTTCGGTTTTTAGTTAGAATAAGGTCATATGCCTTATGCTAAGATAAAGTAAGTTATATTTTCATTGGATGTTTGTCTCGTCTTCGAAGTCGTTGATTTATGATCTCGTTCGTTTTTCCTTTATTAGTTGTTTTAATTTGTTGTACCGAAAATTGAGAATATTTTTGTGTTGCTATTGTTCCTTGTGGAGATAGTTCCGAAGCTGCTTATTGGATAGTATCATTGAATGTTTCTAGTTCATCTTCCAGCTCCATTTCTATTCTAATTGGTTTGCGGGGATTTGTTTGCTCTTCCAGTAGTTTTATTACCATTGTACTCGGATTCATGATCACAGATGAGTGGTCAAATGATAGTCGTTCACTATTTTCGATGTATTTGTATAGCCCTCTAAAACTGCTTTTCTTGCAAAGAATTCAAAAAGTTTTGGTATTTTTTCTATATTATAGTAAGTCATTGGTTTGTCACCAGAATAAAATTCGATATACCCGTTGCAGGTTCGTTTCAGCTATTTGTGCTATCATATGGTTAAAGCCTTGATATTCCTTGCATTGAGGTAATAATCTCGTGTTATTTTCAGTGGTTTTATTTAAACCCTTATATTGAGTATTACTTTGAAATTAAAAATTGATTCAATTTGGCTCATCTATTATCGTTTTGATTTCCGGTCATACATACATTTGTGACAACAATTTTTTTTTTTTTCTATTGGACCGAAAAATGGTAGCAAATATCCGGGCCGAAAAATATTAGCGTTATGTTTGATTCAATCAATTCTATCAAATACTGCCCTATATTTTTTAGCATGTCATCACCAATTAGCCCGTCGATGGTGCCAAATCCTGGTAGAACAAATCTATTCGATATTATAACCAAATTTTTAACTAGATCTCCATTTTTTGTGAGTATTTGAATCGATTTGCATTTTATAATTAAATTGACTATTTTAAGTAACATTAACGGTAATAGGCCGCGCATAAAATGTAATTGAGTCACGTTTTCCGTTGAAGTCCACATGATATACCGATAAATTTAAAGTGATATTGTTCATATTCACGCTTCTATACCAAACAAACTTTTTTGTGCCAATTTTGTTTTAATTAAAATTATTTACTTTCGAGTTTCGCTTTTCGAATCGGTCAACACTCAAAAAAGCTCATCGAAAAAGCTTAATGATTTTTTGTTACACTACATTGGAAAAAGAGTATGTTTTTTTTCTCTGCTGTACTATGAACATTCAACAGAAGCCACACAACAATTTTTTTTTACAAATATAAAATAATTATTATTTTAATTATAATTTTTAATTTCGTTTTTTTTATTAAAAATATATAAAATGAAAATAAATTTTAATTTAGATCGACAACAATATACTCGTAGTTTATTGTTTTTGGATACATGAGCATACAGAAAATTAAAAGTTACTTTAAATTTAAGTAATTTAATTATTTTTTATTGTGCTTTTCCACGTTCATATGCTCATCTTCATACGAGTATGGGTTCGTATACTGAAGAGATTAATAGATTTAAGGATATCTAGAGTAATAATTTAATTAAATATAATTTTGAAAAATTTTAATAAATTATAAACAAGAGATTCAAAATGTACTCGTAAGTAAAGGGAAGATTCTTGTAAGGCTTGTATTATGCATATCTTTCGAGTTCTCTAGAAACCTCTCTCCACTTCTGGATTTCAATGAAGGACATTGTTGAAATGCCATTTAGCTTTTTGCTCAATGTGTGTTCTATCCATCTCCCACTTGACGTGCCTTCACAATGTTTAGACCGGGTTTGGCTCGGGTCGACAACTTTCCAAACTTCAATGATATTTATTTAGTCAGAGATTAGGAGAACACGAGCGAGGAGTAACACACCACACCAAAGCCACCATATGAATCAAAAATCGATCGTATAAAAATCACAATATGTGGGCGGACACAAACGATAAAACGAACGGAATTCGCCTGAAGATACAACAAATAATTCATCGAAAGCCCCATTTCGCAGTTCATTCTTTCACTTTTCACTTACACACTATTCAATCAACAACAAAGAAAACCTGCTATAGTTCGATCACATGAATAAATTTAAAATGTCCTTCTTTTATTTTATCCCTCCCACTATTGATGGAAATGATTTGGAAATTCGACTAGCCCAACATTTGGACTTCGGCAGGACCTAATGTTATTCTTGTGCACTATTCTTCTTGACTCGGTTAATGCAGTTGTGTTTCGATTTTCTTTAACTATCTCTAGCCGAATATTCTGGTTGAAGATTGCCCTGGTTGATATCCGTATCAATCTATCTTTCTGTACCGTTAAGGCGTGCTTGCTCGTATTTTTCTGAAGAGATGTTTGATTTCACCCAAAAAATAAGTCTATTGGTTTTCACGTGGTGGTCGAGTGTATATCAACTTTCAATCGTGATTGTATTCATTCACTTTCAATCGTTCGATTCCATCTGCTATCAGACATCTCCTTTTTTCACTTTGCTCTTTTATAGGGAGGAACCCTGAATAGAATAATCTTTAGGGAGTTTTTCATCATAGATGTTATTGTATTCGAACTAAGTGACTGTTCATTGTCGATTACGTCAACTTTAGGCACATTGAAAGAGAATAAGATATCTCTAAGAGAATGTTTGATATCCTCTATTCCCCGGGACTTGCTTGGTTTACAGGTACCGAATTTTATCAGTTTGTCTGTAGCGGTACTCGCTAGTTAATTTTTGGTGGAGTAATATATCTATATGAATAGTGTGTCCAGAATAGGTGAGAATAGGTGAAGGATTAATTACCTATTTATTCGGATGTCGGTCTTATTTATATCGGTACACATGGTACACCGTTTAACCAAAAAATTGATATCCCTACTCATCCTTGGGAAATAAAAATTTTGGACCAACTGAGTGAGAATATTTCCCTTCTTTGGCTGCGTAGTTTTCTTCTGTCATGTCTAGAGTCCTAGGCAGAAACTCATTTGGCCTCCCGTTATGTGAGAGAACTGCACCCATTGCAAATTTGGAGGCATCCATGATCAGTTGAAATTCGTTTTGGATATTGGGAAAAGATAGCACATATTATCACGATTGAAATTAAGGGTATTTTTATTTTATCGAATGCTTCAAAATCGTCGTTAGTAAAATTTACTTACCAATTTTTAAGGCAGTTTTGAACACATGTCCATTTTCCCGTTTTAAGAGTAAAGTCAGGGGTTGAGCGAGTTTAGTGTAATCCATGATGAAACGGCGATAGGATCCAGCCAATCCTTAGAAGGATCTTACCTTTGTCACTGTTTTTCGTGTAGACAATTCCGCGATAGCCTTTACCTTTTTCTTATTTGTTTCGATCCCTGTTTTTTGTGAAACCAAAAAATTCAACTTATCCCCATAGAAGCTCGCATTTGACTGGTTGAATTTTATGGTTTGATTTCTATCACAAAGAAAATGTTTTCCATGGTTTCGAAGTGGTCTTTTTCATTTTTCTCAAACACATTATGTCATCAATGTAGACATAGCAACGTTTTCCAATATGGCCACGAAGGATATCATCCAAAGCGCGTTGAAAATATACGGATATATGGCGTGTTTTTCAGGCCGAATGATAGTCAACTATTGTGAATAGTTGTAGTCAACTATGTAGTTCAAGTCAACTATGGTGAATAGTTTATTTTCGACAAGGTTTGCCAATATATCATTAATTTCGGGAATTGAGTACCTGTCCAAGATTGTTACCTCATTAAGTTTTCGGTAGTCAATAGATGAAATGGTTTGAGAGGTGCTCTTCTCACAGCGACCATCAAGAGTAATTTTCGAGTTACGGGTGACTTAAGTCAATGCTAAAACGTTCACTAGAACGTTGATCTAGATCCACGGGGTATGGCAACAGGACAGTAATATCAAGACACATAACTACAAATTCGATTCCACGCCTCCAAGGATAGTGTCTACCTAATTTTCAGTGCAAATAGATTATGTACTGAGAATCGACGAGCTCGTATGTCTTTAAATGGTCCTACAAATTACAAACAGGAATTCGTGAAAGTTTTTGGAAAAGGGGGAAGTTTTAAGGCCCCGGCTCCAGCCCCAGATAATATCCAATCATTAAAAGCCGCAGTTTGAACTAATCCTGGAGAATTCATAGACCAGTTAAACTCCTATCTAAATGAAGGAGGAAAATCGCCAGAGAAAAAAATGTTCATATCCGATCTGTATGCTAGACAAAGCTGCCAATATATTAAAACGTATTGTCAGTAAGAAAAACTAGTAATCCGAACTTGAAACCTTGCGCAACACCAATATGGTTTCAGAAAAGACCACTCAAGAACTTGTGGCTCAGTTCTCGGTCAGAAAGATTGTAAGCAACTTTTTCCGAGTAGGGTCGTAAAATATAATACGGATGCAGGTATTCGGGACTACATAATTACAGAGAAGCAGAAAAGAAAAGAAAAGTTGTTTGATGCACGGACGACCTCGGACGACGTTGTAATAATTGCTGTGGCCAAACTTAAGTACGAAGCAGAGCACATGTTTAACGAGAGCATGGCCATTATTTAATAGTCATTAACTATTGTAAGACTATAGGTGGCTGAACATAAAGCCGAAGGTAGTGTAAGTAATAATAACCAGCAGAAAAGAACGGAAAACGATTTCCATCCAGGTGGGCAACCCGGAGCTTTTCTTCATGCCCTGCATCAAATATTTAGGAATTATGAATGATGCAAGGCTTGCATTCAAGGGGCATATTGAGTAACAAAGCAACTGTATTAAATGCCGCCCTTTCACGCTTGGTGTCTGATTTGAGCAGAATCACTGACAATTAAAACCTATATCCAAAGCATAGATTCAGTATATCGACGGGGGAAGGGAAGATGCCCGCCTAATTCCTTCAACACATGTGTGTTTCAAAACAGAAAGATGGACAATATAGTGTAACAAATGCTAGACTCTATAGTGACTGATTACATGGATGGGTTCCATTAACAAACACGGCATCAGCGGTTATATGTGGGAAGACACCGCAAAAGTTAAGAGCGACCAACAGAGACTCGCCCTTTTTATTTTTACGGTTGGCCCATAACGTGGCCATTCCTAAATTGTGGATTCGATGGGAAGACACCGTAACTTGTAAGGGTGCATAAATTGTGAATTCAGTGGGAAGGGAAGACATCGCAACGTTAAAGGGGGCCCAACGAGGCATTGAATTAATATCAGGAGTCCATCTCTCGATGTTAGCAAAATTCTGGTGGTTTTGGCGGCAGAGTATATTTCGGTGGAAGACACCGCAATAATAATGGCAATGCAGGACGCCACAACCCTCAAGTATGACCTAGTCGAGGTAATTCAGTTACAATTTTTTTTTTTTTTTTTTATTATTATTTTTATATTAAATCGATTTTTTTTGGAATTAACGTAAATTGAAACTTGTAATCAAGCGCCATAGAAGGTCGGTTGGCTTGCACACATGGTACATCTTCGTGTCCAAAATTAATTTGGAACCGTTATTTTGATTTCATATTTTATTTTTTGTTTTTATTTTTATTTTGTATTTTCCCTCCATCTGTTTACGCATTTATTTTTCTTTTCCTCTCTTTTCGAAACACAATTTTAAGACGAATTATGCTTGGTAGTGTCCTCTACTCAGTATGGAGTCTTTTATTGTATGCTTTTGGATTTTTATTTATCTTGAATATCTTTTGCTTGGAAAGTCCTAAATATAAAACAGAACGGCGATTTTTCCTTGTCTTTAGATTTATTTTTTCCTATTTTCCAATTTTTTTTTTTAATTAAATTTTTTTATTAATTAAAATGAATTACTAATTTTTTTCGGTTTGGAGTGATGAGGGCTCCAGTGGTGCTTCGCGTCGGGTGTTCCATTTTTTCTGGCTGGGTTCATTACTCCCATTCACTCCTTTTGTAGTCATCTCACGACATGAGTAATGGATCCAACATATGTGTCGCCTATTCGTGGACGACCGAAAAATCGTACGATTACTCCGTGGCACTCTGGCAGTCTCGCAAGCTGTCGGGGGCTGAATTGTGAGAGATCCTCTAGAGGTCTCATCGGACGAGCAGAGCCTTTGTCTGTTGGGGAGACATGCAATGATATTTCGTTGTGGGTGGGCATCGGCTTCTGGCGATGACGTCAAGGGTCGATGGGTCATTTGGGGGTGTCTCCAGCAGATATTGTACTTATTATTCGGAGGAATCATGTCGTTCCTGAATGGGCGCACCCAGTTATTATTAATTTTATTTTTATTTTTCCTTAAGTTTGGCTAAATTAATTTCGGTTGACTAACTTTCGGTCGTTTTTTTATATATATTAATTTCCAGTTGTTTTCTTTCCAATTTAACTTTAAATTTTTTTTGCGTTTTATTCAAATAATGCATTAAGTCTGCAAACCCCAGGCATACGTTTCTGACCTCTAGCAGGAGCTACATATAACCGCGCAAACCGCTGAGTCCGTGTCTGTTAATGGAACTCTCCGTGTTTTGTTACAGAGGCACCCGAATTGAAACACTTATTGTTCCGTTGGAGTGGCGCCAAATGGGGTGTTTAGCAAAGATGCACCACATATATCCATACAACTCGCATTTGAACTAAAACAGCATTTAAATTTAAATATATCTAGGCCAGGGCCAAATATCACAAAATTGTCAAGCAACCATTTTTTCAAATTTCCCTATTCATGAGTGTGACCATCTCCAAAATACCACATAGCTTTAAGGTGGATTTACATATGCGACATGTGACGTGTGACGGTTGTTTATATAGCCAATCATAAACGACTATTTTGACATTCGTCACACGGCACAGGCTACACGCCGAGACATGAACAAATTTTATCTTTTTCGTGACGGTCACACACACATAAAAATTTAGAAATATGAAAACAAATTTTTGATTGTTTTGCCACAGTGTTTTTTATTGACAGAATACAATAAATATAAACCACAAAAAATATATAATTAGTGTGCGTTGCGGCATCCGTCGCAAATGTAAATTGTTGTTAAGAAAGCGTCACGTTTATTTCAACTTGTCACACGTCACACGTCACATATGTAAATCTACCTTTACTCCGACAAATTTATACTTTTGGCTTGGCAAATTTAAATGTCATTTTAGTTCAAATACGAGTTGATTAGATATGTTGCCCCAGGGCTAAATTTCGCAAAGTTGCCATTGAATAATTTTTCTCCTAAATTTTTTTCCGAAAATTAAGGCATGAGTGTGACCATTTCTAAATCACAAAGCCTTAATCCGACGAATTTATACTTTAAACGTGTTAAATTTAAATGTAATTTTAGTCCAAATACGAGTTCTTTCTAGCATACTTCTTCTAGAATACGACATGTAATGGTTACCTAGCTAAAATTCGCAACATTTAAATGGAATAAATTTAATTTTTGTATTAACATGATTCCTATTAAAATCCGGGCTGGTCTAACTTGACGCAAATGCAAAATATCGTTTTTATTGATTAGTGTTGCCCGACGAGATACGTTGGAGCTACAACATTTTGACCGTGTAAGGAGAAACCTCTTGTAAGGTAGGCGATAGAGTGTTGAATGAATAAAAGAGAAGGTTTGATAATGCAAATCCAACCTTCCAAGATAATACCGAACGGTGATTTTTGGAGGATTCTGGTGAAACTACTTTCATTCTTCGGATAGTAAAATTTTAAAGATTTAGAGGACAAAATTGTTCATGTTATATTATACTATAATTTATTTTACAATGGGCGCTTTCAGGGCACCCAATAGTTGGGAACATGTTGAGTAAAATCGCAGCCAACGCTATGAAAATGTTTAGCATTATGAAATTTTAAAATCAAATTGACGATGATTTTACTAATCATGATAGAGGACCTGTGTAAGCAGCAAACATTACAATAATTTGGTCACCACAGCATTAGCTTTAGCAAAAATTTAAGGTGTATTCCTTTTCGTAAATCAGGTTTTGATTAACGTTATTTATGTCATTGAATGCGCCTGCATCTCACGATCGGTCGATTGTTGGTCCCAATAGACATTTGCAGGCGGTTTTAGTTTTCAAAAATGACTCTAAACCGATTCGACGACCAAATATATTATAATGATGACTAGCATTGAAGCCATCATAAACTCGTGCCTATACTATATGCGAAAATTTCGCTTGCAGTGATGTCGTTTGCGATCTACTTCCACCCATAGTATTAAAAAAAGTCGTGACAATCGTAGGTTATTGATTTAGGTATTTTATATTAAAACATATATGTACCACAAAATTTAAAACTCAATTGAAACAATCGGCATTCCTTTACAACTTCAAATGACGCTAGGATTCATCGGTAGATTGAATGTTGATATGTGTGTTCTACGCATGCATTGAGCGCGTGGAATCTGTTTTCAATGTAGTTATCTTCCAATTATTACTTTGCATTGGCAATCATCATATAGTTAACCCTCATGTGAGTGAAGAAAAAATACCTTAATTTGAGTGACTAAGGTACCCGGGTAACATGCAACTTTTCTTGAAATTAATTTTTTTTTAATTTTTTTTTGCAATTATGAAATATATGACAGAATTTGCTAAAATTACATAAATTGAAAAAAATTTTGCATTAGCTGCAACTTGTCAGTTTTCGAAGAACATTCTGTAAAAACCGTAAATAATCCAACATTTCACATCAGTGGAAAAAATGATCGATAGTAATAAAAAAAAAAGTTGGTTACTTTTTTTGAAATAAATAAAAATTTAAACATAAATTAAATGAATTAAATAAACAGAAATACAAACAATGAAATTAAACGGCATATAACACAAAATTATAAAATATTTGCATACTATTTCTTTCAAATATAGTGTAAAATATGTAAAGGTACCCGGGTACCTCTGTTACTCTAATTCGTACAACTAAACTACTTTTCCTCTCACGTGCGTCCAAGTTATAAAATTTCTCATTTTTAAGTGTGATCGTAATCTATCAATTGAACTAGAAGTTCTCATAAAATTAAAAATTTTTATTATGACTAGAACATACAAAGCTAAACGTTTAAAAGTGCAAAAGGTACCCGGGTACCTCGTCACTCACATAAGGGTTAACTACTTCTAATACTAGAAGGAATCTTCTTTAATTACTAGGACCAAGAAAAAGTTATAAAATATCAATTCCGACGTTTACGAAAAATTACGAAAAAACGGCATCTCAGCTCTCAATTAAACAATCAGGTGTTGCCCCAAAGAAGTAAATAGTTTGACTAGAAATCAGGTCAAATTTATTGCAAAATCTTCTTAAAAAATTTTAATTTTTAACTCATTTTGTAAGCCAATATGGTACGAAATGAACAATTTATTATATCACAAATGCAAGACGGTCACATTTGTTGCAAGTGTGTTGTGGGTGTACCAACGAAACAAAAGCAATCCGAGTAATATTCGATTTGGTCGTAAAACTTATCTTGTTCAATGACCCAATTCATTACGACATTTTAATTTGTGTCTCGTATTTTGTGTTTTTAATCTTCTTCTGACTTTCTGGTAACCAGTTTTAATTTTTTATTTTTGGTTCTTTCGTTTTTTTTTTTATTTTTATTACCAAGATGATATTAAACGAAATTAAACAAAAAAAAAAAACAGAAGACAGAATCTCTGATTCATTTTCTTTCAATGACCTGAAATGGTGGATGGTTTTTTTGGTACTTAGCAAATAATAAAGAACAAAAAATATATTGCCAAGTGATACAATTTAATGGAAATAAATTGTTCTTATCGCGGCACCGAAAATATAAAATTGTTTAAAAATTAAGATGAATCGAAAATGGATTGAGTTGTTGTAAATCGTGGTAATGAATCAAGGTTCTCGTATACCTTCGAGGCATTAAATCGCGTGACTCTGTACCCATTAAAGGTTTATGGACTCGCGCATCGCGTTTCTTTTTTTATTTGTTTGCTTTATTTATCGTTTGTGATTATATAGCAACGGAAGCCAGAATATTGTTAAGTGAGATTTTATGACAGAAATAATTAGATAACATAATTTACTTATTTTTTTCTATGTGATAGCAATTATCTGCTTTTTTGTGCGATAATGAAAGTGCACGGATTGATAATTATGTTGTTTGTTTGGAACCCTTGGGGGACAAATAATGTTTTTAATTAGGTTTAATAGTGAGTGATGTGAGGCACGGATATATTTATAAGATACTTAGGTATCTTAAGATTTAAATATGTATAACAAATAGAGAAACCGGAATGGCTTTGACAAACTTATTAAGCGAAAGTAATCAATATGCAAAAAATTAAAAAGTGAAGCTGCGCGCGATTTAAATATAAATAATGTATCTTGGAATTTTTTTTTGCCTCATGTGTGCGATTTGTAATTTAATTTTAACATTTCCTTGTTTACATGGATTTTCTATAGAGCAAAATTTATTACTTCTTTCTATTATTTGACAAAGTGATACTCGTAAAACTACTGTGGTTTTTTTATGTTTCACACGTAAATTATAAATCAGTTTCGCTTTAAATATTAAATACAAAACCCAAAGTATAAAAAAACACACATTTTTAAAAGGCCCTGAAAATGATATTTTGAAAAGGCAACGAAGTTAGAACTTTATAACTAGTTTTGGAGTTTTAAATAAAATTGTTTTGGAAATGGCGTTCCAATCAAAAAAATTACAGAGGAGCAGATTATTGGCATAGGTTGCATAGTTTATTTGAACAATTTTAACTGCGATAATAATTCGAAAATTTCGGAAACTTAGGGACCAAGTGGATGGTCTCAAGTACCATATTATATAAAAAGTCGAATATTATTGGGAAAAATTAGGTGATTAAGAGATCGTCTGATCGTTTTGATGTCAAATCTCACAAGAAAGATGATGGTTGACAAAAAATTGACAAAATTTTAAGACATGAAAAAGTTTGCAAGAATTAGCTGATTGTGGGACTATTTAAAAGTTCATCAGGAGTAAATTTTTTTTTTAATGTTTATAGCGAAGGAGTTTAATTCAACTTGAAAAGCTGAATTTAGTTTTAGCTTAATGCCGCAAAAAATTATAATTCTGTGTTAAATCTCTATTATTTCAAACTATATGTCACGCGTCAGTTGGGTCACCCATTTTTCAAAAATCAGTGCAAAAACGCTATTTAACTTAGTTACGCTATGGTTGTCTATGGTTGGTGGTTTCTCTATCTAGAACAGAACGCCTTTTCGTGACATTTTAACTAAGAGCTCGAAAAGTACATATTCTCGAACAATATACTTCTCCAAACAAATTACCATTTTTTAAAAATATTCTAATCATCATAGAAATTTATTTGGGTATTCTCTATGCCATGCTGAAGGAAACTAAAGTTACATGAAACTACCCAAATCTGGGCCTTCATTTTGGGCATTTTAAGCAAATGGTTATTTGTGTGGGGTACTTACTGGAGTCGAATACTTTTCGATTTTTGAGTATCATTTGACATGAAAAACCAGATAGCAGCTCTTAGTTAAAATATCATGAACAGGCTTACTCTTCTAGATAGAGGAACCACCAACCACAGAGAACTATAGCATGACTATGTTAAATAACATTTTTAAGTTAAATACCTGGACCTACATTACACTGATTTTTAAAACATGGGCGGTCGAACCGACGCGTGAGAACGATAATTTCAATTTATATAGAGATCTAACACAGGTTTACAATTTTTTGCTACATATGGTGTGCAATAGTTTTAAATTCAGCTTTTCAAGCTGGACTCGTATCTGCCATAATAACAAAATATAAAAAACATTTTACACCTGACGCAATGGTATATTGTTGAACAATCAGCTAGTATTTCATCTTGAAAAAGTTCAAGTTGATTTTCATGTTTCACCCATAAAATCCCAATCACTAGAAAATCTCTTTGGAGGGAGGGGAGAGGAGGAGGAGAGATAGTTCTATGATGTGGAGAAACAGGAGAAGGCTTGTATTGGCCGGGAGTAAAGACCCGTGGTGATGGTAGAGGGTAAAGAAAGAGAGGGAAATTGTTCTTAGCACAATTAAGATTCATTCATAAATACATGATCAAATTTTAAAATATTAATATGATTCTTCACACTCACACGCAACAAATATTATTATACTACAGGTTGCAAATTTTTACCACGATATTTTAACTTCCGTTGGGGAGAGTTCATAAACACTCTACAAAATCATAACAGAAAATATTTAAATTGTAGATGGCTGTGATCGACAGAAATCTTCTATCGCGATAAATAATTTTATTTGATAATAGATAGCGCGCAAAGCATATATGATCTGTACAATTACATGGGTAGCTATTCCGTGTTTTTAAGACACATATCTACAGTTAGTTCGTTAGTTCGAGATTTCAAATTTATTTAAAATTATTAATTAAAAAAAAAAAACTTTGGATGCGACGAACATCCTCTGTGCGGCAATGCCTCGCGACACATTTTGGGAGATACCACGCTTTCTTAAGATCAATAATATTAATACCAGATCGGAAAGGTTAATCAGATATTTGGCTAATGCTAAAGGAAAATTTCCGTAAAGCGTACGTGCCATCAGAATCTCTAATTGCAGACGAACAATTGTTTCCTTACCGTGGAAGGACCAGGTTCAGACATTATATCCTTCCCAACCAGCTAAATATGGCATTTGTTGGATCTATTATGCAGCAAATGCTTATCCACTTATCGGTCAAATAGATACCGGAGTACCAACGCCTGGAAGAGGAAACCAGGGTGGACGAATTATTCAAGATTTAGCATGGCCGCAATTTCACGATGGATAACTTTTTTATGAAGCTACCAGTCGCACGTTTGTTAATACCTTGGGGTTTGTTCGTAGTCGGTGCGTTAAAAAAATAAGACATCTATACCGTTGGAGATGCTGGCGATCAGAAATCCGAACATCTTTCTTCAATATTTGGATTTTTGGAAGATAATAAAGTTAACATTTGTTTCTATCCCAAAAAAACAGAAATTTAATTATGTTGCCAACTTAACACTCGATAGTAGTGTTAGTGAGTGTGTCGAAATTTAAGCCTGAAATAATCTATTTCTATAACAATACCAAAGGCGGAGTTGACACCATGGATAAAATGTTGAAGAGCTATTCTACCAAACGCAAGACATTGCGATGGCCAATGGATATATTTTACAACATATTGGACATGGCATCTTTAGCCACCTACATTATTTATAAAATAAATATTGCTTCATTTGCTAAACGATCAAACAGCCGTAGGGAATTTCTTTAGGATTTTGGACGATCCCTTGCAATGCCATCAATAGAAACTAAATCTAAAAACCCCAAAATTAGAAACACTCTCTCTCAAGTTAGCAATAGAATTGGTTCTCGATCACTCAATAACTTCAAATCAATCAGCAATAACCTAGTGAACGGGCAAAACATATTGGAAGCTCCAAAACCCGTCGTCGGTTCCTGTTATTTATATCGAACACTGACTCATAAACAGATAAATTTTAGAAAATTTGTTGTTTGCTATCGACCGATATGCGATGAGATAAGCACACTTAAACAATCTCAAAGTGTTACAATTGTTCACAATAACTTTTATATAATTGTTTTTTTTAATTACATATTATTTGAAATAAGTGAAGAATTCGTGTTTAAAATAACTAAGGCACATATGTACCTTATCTGGGCTTTCTGAAGGAAAAATATTTGAACAGTAATATTTTTAAAACTCGGCATCTTATGGATACATATTTTAGTGATATAGCATCACATTGAGTAGCTTCAGGATGTCAATGAAGCTCACTTCTCTATCTTCATGATAAATAATAAATAAAAACATTTCAAAATGGAAAAGTTACACCTGTACCTAATCAGGGACAAGGGTTAATCAAAAATCATTATTTCTGTTTAAATTTAAAAAATCAACAAGGTCCACCGTTACCGAAAATTTAATCTTTTAATTTATTTGAATCTTTTAAATCTTTGTCGTTTTTTGTAAATACTAATCTTTAAAACATCATTGCAAAACTTAAAAAAGCTCCAATGAAAGCTGCCACTTTCGTTAGACAGATTTGCAAATAATTTCGTAAGAATCTCCCAATTAATGTAACAGTTTTAAATACAAAGTTTTGTTCTTAACAGTCAATCTGAAACAATTTTGTTTGAAATTTAATTTACAATCTTTTTGTTTTAATCGTTTTTCCTAAACTTTTCAAAATATTTGCAAAAAAGCAAAAAGCTCCTATTGCAGCTACTACTGTCTCCAGTTTCTCTCTTTTATGGTAAAAGCTCAATAAACAAATACCACCCCGATCAATCAATCCGAATCCGTCTAGGTTGTAAAGAGGTCAAAACTTTATTGAAAAACATTATGGCACAAAATTAATTTAGAAACAATTAATGGAAAGCTTTGGAAAACTGATTTGGACTAAATTTAATTAAAAATCTGATAGTTCTTCATAATCGTTTATCTCATAAATGATATACTTTTCAAAATATTTGCCACAAAATGAAAAATCTCAGCTAGAAATCACTATCATCTCCCAATTTATGAAAAAGCTTAAGTATGGTGATTTACCCGAAAAGAAATTGGGCTGTAGAACGCATTCATACACACATAAATTGTTTTTAAACTAGTTTTTATGACTTCGACGATATAGCGAACGGTAAATATGGAAAAATCGCGGGTCAAAACTTTTCATGATCACTATTCGAGTACGTTATTTTACTACGTAAAAGCATACATGCCCATTTAATGAAAAAAATTGTAACTGTTTCATTAATATAATATATTATATTTTCTATAATAAACGAAACATTAGTTATCAGTGTCAGAACCGTGGAATTTTGAACTAAAGTGGTGTAACATGTGATTGTTTGGGGTATTTTCTATGATATTACCCAACCCTCTTGTGGTAGACAGAGATCTTAAAACCTATTAAATTTTTTAGATAAACATTTAAAGAGAGAGATATCACATTACAGACATTCAGACGGTTTCTGCATTTTATAGATCAGGGACCTTCAAAAACGTCGGGAAAAACTGTTTTGGTCCAGGATCATTATTCATCATATTAAGCAGAACTGCACTAACTTGGTGAACATAATTTGGTTCAAACCTATAAAAACTTGATTATAGATAACCAAAACGAGCTTAAGCCGCTTACAATGTAAATTTGTCGTCTAATTGAGAAATGAGCATACTAGTCACCCTTAATTCTTATAACTTTTAAATGGGTAATGATTTTCTTTTAGTTTTTATTCGTTTATTAAAAGTTTTATTCATAAATTGAAACAAAAATGACTGATTTCAATTTTTAAGAAAATTTTGCCATCCTATCACAAAATTCGGCAGCACAAACCAAATGACTCATAAATATCGTATATTGTTTAAGAAAAGCACAAACCAATTATAAACCAATCAAACTGCAAAACATCTTTGCCAAATCAGAAATTCTGTGATTAACCAGATTAACCACTCTATGGAAAAGAAAGAGCAAATACAACCCTGAAGACAGAACCATAAAGTGAAAAAACCCGCTAGAAAAATCAGCACTTTCTTATTTTCACAGAACATTAAGGAATTTTGTTTATCTGACCAAAATCGTTTCTGGACATTTATTTGAAAATAAATTCTTGGACAAAAAATTATTCGAAACACAAAAACACAAATTTTTGTTTGTAAAAAATGGGTAGAGAATGCAAATGTGATTGAATTCCAGAAGGCTAAATAAAAAATTTCCAAGAACTATCTTTCGAGAGTAAATCGATTTTTTACAAATATTATTTCATTTAAACGAACCTTGTCACTCAAAATTATAATTATTGAAATGCTTCAGAAAGAATCAGTTAATGTCTTTTCCATTATTAAAAATTACTATGATGACGGTGAGCAATTACGCGCTAATGAAAAAATGAGACAAATAAAATTAAAATATGCCCCAAAAATTTAAGAATTTTTCATAATAAAATTATAACCCAAATCGTTGGGAGAAAAATGTGGACTATTTCAAAGTACTTAATGTTGACTGTCACAACTTCCGCTTCACCTCCAAATCAGCACATATTTTGCAATCTTGTTCGGCAAACAAACAATAGAAACCTTGGAGGAGAAACATAATATTCGTAAGTTGAGGTCTCTAAATTAAAATATTTGGCAACTAATAGGTGATTTTTTAAACGTTTGGTTTATAATTTTCAAAAAAACACGATAAAATTGCAATAATTTATGAACATTTCATTTGAATCGATAAATCAATCTTTGCAATTTACTTTTTAAAGAGTATTTCTTGTAAATGTTGGACTTCTCACCGAACTCATTTATCAAGAAGTGCATTGTTTTGCATGATGTGTGTGACACGTGGTGCAGTTTAGCTGAATCCACTTATCGACCAGATTCAGTTCATGCATGTTGGGCAAATAGAAAATCCAAAATAATCGTCACCGCCATTGACGGTAACGTTGCGCTGTCATGCCGCAAAAAACAGTGTTTTTTCTGGATAAATTGGCAGTTCTTGTATTGAAATGCGACAATTTTGCTTATAAACGTACTTATTTAACCAAATATGAGCTTCGTTGCTGAACACAATTTTTCAGTGACAAAACAGAATTTCCTCAAGATATTTTAAGGCCTACTCACCAAAACTTCAACCTTGTGGCAAGTCGTTCGGCTTCAGTTCTTGCACGACCTGTATTTTATGCACCTTCAGGCCAACATCCTTGTGTTAAACCTTCCACGTAGGCGAAAAACACAATCCTGATTTCAGGAATATTTTCCTCTGTATATGCACTCTACGCATACGATTTGGTGGATTGATGTCCAATAACGAGAATAACGTTACCCTTTACTTACATGTTTTAAGTTACCTTACTTACTGTTATGGATATAACATTTCAAACGAAAAGCTATAATCTGATACGGCGAAATACTGCGTGAAACCTAGGGATTATAAAGCATTCGTAGACATTGTGGTATTGTGGGGAAGAGTAGTACGGAAGGCTTAGCATAGTTACTTAGGTAAAAATAGGCGTGGTTTAGTGGACGGCAATACAATGGGCGTAGCTCATTAAGGGAGGTCAAAAATTAGGGGTGGCTTCGTGAAATTAAATACAGTTAAAATAAAATTAAGCCTTAAATAAAAAATTCCCTAAAAATAAAAAAGTAGGGGCATTAAAAACTTGGGGCATTTTTCATATGCAGAATACAATCCCACAAATCAACTGTAACTTCAACAATAATTATATTTAAAATTTAATTTCAAATAATGAAAAAAATACTATATTTTAAGTAACCGCGTCGTGACGATGGTAGTATATATCGTTCATGTGATACTGAACAGTTCAAATAGTATACTGACGAAAGGGCCAATGTTTGTGACTCACACCCTCAGTTAGTTGAACAGAGAACTTACTTGGCGCTAAATATTTGCTTGAAGTAGTATATTAAGTGCTTTACTGCAGTGAAATTCATTTTATGTGGATTAAAACCCCCTAAAAATTAAGATTTTGGCTTTTTCAATGTACAGTATCATCCGCACCGCGAGACATCTTCATATCTGCCCGTATTTTATTATGTCATTCGATTCAATTAACTTATTGTTTATGTTATGCACTTCAATTACATTTATTTGTTTCGTCCAACAACAAAAAAAATGAAACGTCTGTGTAATGAATTCTTATTGTTCGTTAGTTCAAGGATTATCGATGTCGACGAAATTTTCAAATTCTATTTTCCTCTGGGTGGAGTAAAATCGCAGAAAAAAAATTCTTGAATACAAATTCTTGAACGGTAATCTTTAAATCCGTAATTTTACTGAAAAAAAAAATTAAAAAAAATTTCCAAAATACTCATTTTCAATTGATTTTTCTCATGCTCCTCTGTCTTCTCAACACAATGACAAAGTGGAATTTTGTTCATATTGTGCTTTATTTATGTATAAATTTTGTTGTATCTTTTCTTTGTTGGAATTTCTTTTTGTTTGCTTGTTTTCAAATGGATTGAATCGACATTATTGCCATTAAAAGAATTTAATTTGCTTCCTAAACAACATCCACACACACATACACAGATGTATTAACTATATGAAATGACTTTGTTTAGGAATTTCTCTATATCCAAATTGAAATGGATTCTAAAGTTTCTTTTTGCGGTTCTTTATGAAAAAATAAACTTTTCAATCACATACTTGGCTGCATACACGTAATTGTCCTGGAGCTTTATAGTCAGTTGCTATGTACCAAATACTTGTTGTAGTAATCAAACAAAATATATAAAATACAAGTACATAGTTAACTTTATATTTTCTTTGTCTTGAGTCAAAAGGCGAACTTTGCAACATTCTAATCGACATACAATATTGGCACCATTGGATTTATGATACATAGAACAAAGAAAAGTTTAAAGTTTTACCAATTTAATCAAAATTATTTGAACAGTGTAAGCAATTATTTCAAAAGCTTAGTAAATTTGTAAAATGTATTTTGTTGTAGTTAGAGATTTAGACTAAATTTGCGCCAAAAATGTTTGACATAATTTCGGAGCAATTTTAGTAATACTCGTATATATAAAATTTTCAATTAGCAGTTCAAAATACTTAATGTCTGAACAACAATATATGTATATGTACTCCAGTCGAGCGCTTCCATATACATATACATAAAATACACAAAAATTTATAAACAATGCAAAAGCTCCAAAAAAAAAACAAAAAAAAATAAAAAGTTCCATCATCAATAAATTAAAAACAAACAATGGAACATTGCAGTTTGTTGTGTTCAGCTAGGCGGTATACTGCGCACCCATCCTTGACATACTAGAAAAGGATTTTTCATCGTTGTTATTGTAATTGTAAAATGTATTTATCACCATTCGCTCGCACCCATCATCATTCAAATTGAATTGTTTCGGTAGCGTAGCGTAAAGTAGATGGGAACACGATTTTTTTTCTAGAGCAGCACAATCGTATAGACTCTAATTTATGTAAATCACATAAAATCCACTGTAAACAATGATAATTCAAAGTAAAAATACAAGACAAGTAATTTTTTTCCTTTTAGCTGCGGAGTCATCATCCTTTTCCATATATTGATTTTTTTGTCCGCCGCGCCGTGTGTTCATCTACACTGATGTATACGTCCGCTTCTTTTTTTGTGATTGTACACAAAAACCATATACAACTCGTCGGGTTTGGAAAAATTTTTGGTACATTTTATGTACAATATAAAAATAAAGTTGCGGACACTCACACCAACACCGTTTTTAACTTACGGGAATAAAAAATTGGAATAAATTAAAACAATAGGATTTTGCTGGAATATTTCTATATATAAATTGAATGGAAATTTGAGATTTTTGCTTGGTGTTCGGATAAAAATTTAATTTTGGAATGTGGGCAACGCAGTAAAATACGTGCGATTTTACAAAGCCGTTAAAATAAGTTTATTAAAAAATTGAATTCAGATCTAGTACAGCAACATAATGTTAAGAAATTAGTAATGTTAAGTTCTGTAATAAAATTACCAATCCAGACGCTTGAATCGACAGATTCAAGGCCGGCGGAATGTTAACGCCACGAATACGAGGCGAGATGAGCTGATTTGTTTTCAAAAATTAAAATATGTAATCCGTCATTTAAAATTTAGTAGTACTTGTCTTTTCAATTTAAATTATTCTACCATCTTGCCATAATGCCAAGAAAGTAAGATCGCTTACATTATAATGTATCAGATCAATTAGTTTCTATCAAATTGATGAACGTAATATTTTTAGTAGAAAAGTTTAGCTAATATTTAATAGATGTCACTAGTATCTATTTGTAGAGTTTCCGATAAAGTATAAATATCCCTTTTCGTGCCTGCCCATACAATTGTGAGGGAAAGGCAAAAGAATCATGCCAAATATTTATTTTTGTATGTGTTTTGAACCAACTTACACATTTGTGAATTCCGTTCTAGCACGATTTTTTTGACTAAATTACAGACTAAACTAGATTGTTCGTTAGTTAACCACAGTCATTAATAGATGGCAATAGTATCGGTAGTTCAAGCTGTACCTGATTTCATAATGCATTTATTGACTTTTCAGACATCAAATTTTATTAAACCAATTTGTATAAAATATTTAAAAAATTTACAAATTGAAACTGAAGATAACGTGGTATTTGCATTATTTGTTAATGTAGTAATAAGTTACGATAAGGTATTAAGAAGAAAAAATCGTGGAAACTGTGGGGTAACTATAATAAATAAAAATCCTAACCTAAAATTGATAAATTTATTGTTATTTTATCGTTATTTTATAAACTATCATCTGACGAGGATGCATTTGTTAAAAACATGATCGTGTATCTGCAAGATCATTCCCTCGAATGTTGTTGGTATTTGAACAGAATAACCTCGGATATGGTATAAAATTCAAACTTTATTGATTGGGCAAGCTACAGAGTGACGGGTGTGTCTCTCGAAATATCACGTAAGAACAAAATACAAAACATGTTAAATTTATTCGTTTGTATTTCCAAAATAGTTATAAAACTGCCAATAATTGAAAAGTACGAACAAGCTATCGATGCCATATATGGGTGTCACGTTAAAATGACTGTTCTCACGCGCTTTCACGATCAGTACAATAATCTTAAACTAGATTATAGTTTAATGGCATTTTGCGATAGCTTTGACAAATTTGGCAATATAATTTTCGGGAAACCCTAGAGCGGTACACGACCAAAGGGTCCTCCGTAATGGCAACATATACAAAACTGATAATATCCCTCCTCCTGGGTACTTTTTGTTAGGCGACAGCGGTTACAAATGCGCTTTAACACCAGCGCCTATTATAACACCTTTTCGTAAAGATCAGCTGCTTACATCTCGTGAAACGCGTTTTAATTTATTACACAGAAGAGCGCGCAGCGTTATTGAGAATGCTTTTAGTCAAATAAAAACAAGGTGGAGGTCCATTTTGCTCAAAAACTTGGAATTAAAAATTGAGAATTCCATAAAAACAGCATTGACTTCTTCTATCATGCATAATATTTGTTTAAATGATGGCATGGATTTGGAAGATGAGGTTATTTCTCAATTTATATAAGATGACGAAGCACTATATACATATCCAATTAAACACACAAGATTCTCATGAACTTGTCGCATTAGCTATACCATTAGTTATACCGTGCTCTACACGCATATATTTTATAAAAACTTTAGCTGCATCCCACATTAATTTATTATCTTTATCACGTAATGCCTTCCGCAGAAGGCGCAAAGGCGCGGTATCGAGCAGCGTTGGAGGCTTAATGTTATTTCGACTCAAATCGAAATCGTGGATCATCTCAAATTATGGCCATGCCAAGGGACTCGGCCCGTCATCCTCGGTCCCTATACTAGTAGAAGGTTAAACCATCGACCATAACAAAAAATAATTGTTTAAAAAATTAGTTAAAAAATATACAAAAGTTATATATGTGCCTTTTACTTGGTCGTATTATTCGCCTTTTTCTTTAATTTATGCCAATCCTCAACAATTCCTGCTTCCGCACCCACTGACCTAGAAAAATGAATATGTGTTACATTATTTATAAAAGTACGTAATCGGTAATAAATTTACTTACTCCCAACTCATTTTCCTTAAATCAAAAAATTTTCAAACAAAAATATGATCAAGTTTTATCCGCGCGTTGCTGAATCTGACGGTTTCGTCATATATTAGTTTAACCCTTTCAGTAGAAATTTTGTGCAAGTCAATATACAAATAACTGGTTGAAATATTTATATTTATTTTCGAATAAACAAGGCGTAAAGATAAGTAGAAGCCATTAAAGCTTCCCTACAGAGCCTTAAGAGCATTTTAAAAATTGTCATCATTTGATGTGAATGATAAAACAAAAATTAAAGGAAAAATATATTTAATTCATATCACAAATCGTATTTTAGTACAAAAAGTAGGCTATTCTAAAGCCTAATCTTAAAAATAACTTAAATTTAAAATAGATAATAAATCAAATTATAAAATTTAATTTTAGCATAACTGATATATCACATTTGTGTTGCTCAGACTTGGTGGTGTTTGAAAAAACAATTATTATTAGCATTTAGGCAAAGGTGTACTTTACATTTATTGCAAGTAATTCTGGACCGTCCATCACATCCAGGAAATTTGCATCTGCATGCAATATGCCTCAGGTCATGACATGCGCAGGTGGTCATGCACAAGTAGATGGTTTGTTTCATATAGAGGAAGCTCCTCGATTGGTCGAGTCTCATACTTTTGCTATTTTGCAGTAGATACTTCAGGTGGAGAACTATATTCAGAACTGCTGGGTCGTCCTCGCTTTTTTGGTTGCTCTGTTGTTATTAAGCAATTTGCTAAATGCAGTCGAAAGTCATACAAATCCATATAATCATTTTGTTTTAATTTTTTTAAATCATTTCTGTATTCTATCCATGAAGCAGCCATACTGAAATCAATGAAATGCGTTACCATTCTCAATGTCCATTTTTTACTTTTAATGAAAATGCGGTAATACGAAATTAAATAATCTAGTAGATCTACTCCACCCATACCAAAATTATAGTGTTGTACGATTTCCGGTTGATTAATTTGCACGTACTTATCCCATCTTGAAACCAATTTTTCATTACAAATACCGATACAATTTGAGGCAACATATACGGTTCGATTCTTTCTCAGATAAATGAGGTGGATTAGAAAATCGATTAATTCTCACAGTTCCAGCAGCTATATATATCAAAATACAGATCATGTCCGGCTTGTGTAATTCTTTCCGCCAGCTGTAGAACTACAGCAGCACCAAATCCAAAAGTTTCTTTGTAGCTTTGTTTTATTTCCGTATCTACACCTTAGTATATTATGAAGTCGTACGGACAATAGGCCACTTTTACCGGAAAACACAAAAACTTTTACTCCCCAAGGACATGGTGTATCTTTTATATATTGTTTAATATTTAAACGGCCAGTAAATGGGATAATCTGTTCATCAATACTGAGTGTTTCTTCGACCCCATGTTCACGATATCGTTTTTGAACAGCGTTTATTAGTGGACGGACTAAAATTAATTTATCCTTACAATTTTTATCAATATCGTCTTTGTTTATAAAATGGAAGTTGGTTCGTAATTGCAGGAATCTTTCGTACGACATTGCGCTAATTATTGGGTTAATTCCTAAATGTCAATTCCGATTGGTTTTCAACCTTCGTAATTTTAAATTTCCCATCATAATTTGAATTCCAAAGAATCAGTTCCTCTGCGTTAGTGGTCTTAAATGTATTACTATTACATTTTTCTGCATATACATTTGTATATTTCGCCATATTCTCGAACAAATCTTTTGATATGTATTTAAAGAAATACGTTGATGGAGAATTGTTGGTTATATTATCGTGTAAACCATAAATATTGTATTCAAAAGGTACTTTTACATTTTCAAATTTTTTTCTTCTCCATCTTATTTTGGATTTAGCGATACTTTCCGGATTACCAAAATGATCAATTATTACGAAGTTGATGTTTTCTACCACCACCGCATCAGTGTTTTCGAATGATCCTGATTCAGCTATTAAAACTGCCGTATCATCATATTCAGGTTCGTCTATATCTTCTTCATCAATTGCAATGCTATCGATTAATATTTCATCGGTTATGTTACTGCGATGTTTAGTATAAAAAACCTCAAATACGTCGCACTCCGATACTTTGGTATCTAGGGAGGTTTTCTAATGCTGGGACAGCAATCTCAAATACTTCACACCCCGATACATCGGTGTCTAGAGAGTCTTTCTGGGAAACGACGGTTTCTAGGTTACCTCCAATTGACGCTGGGGCAGTATCAACATATTCAGTTTTGCTTTGTAGATGGTCCAAATTTAAAGATTGAACGTTATTATTAATGTTGTGCTCCGAAGAACTCGCATCTTCTAATACTTTATCACCTGACAGCTCTGAATCTGACGCATTGCGATACATATGTTCCCTTTTTAAATGCTGCTCGTCTTAATTCCATTGCTTATAGAAATAACATTGAAATAATACGAATTTAAAATAAAATATTTATTTATTAAATTTTGCATCAACAGTATTATTTATAATTGACGAAATTTGTCATTATATGGGTACAAAATGATTTATGGCTCCATTTAATGACATATTACTTGACCGGATTTAGATTCAATGTACACGTTTGAATCTCAAATTAGAATTTTTTAAACTACAATTTCGTCAGATTATATAATTTATATGATTATTTAAACATTACCTATTATAAAACTGTTTTTACTTTTATGATTGGTTAAAAATCAACAGAAATATAGTAAAAATAACTTACCACAAAACAAAAAGCGATGTGAATCATGCAAACACTGTTTCGAAACTGATTGTTTTGAGCACTATATTATGAAATATACTACTAACGTCAAATATACTAACGTCAAAAAAAGTGGCGCGAAATAGCGTAATAATCACAAAAAATATAGTATAATTACACTGAGAAACACTAACACTGCGTAATTGAGTTGCAAACAGAGTGTCGTCAAATATACTGAAAGGGAGTAATATAAACATCAGCTAACGATATTAATTAAAATGAATTGTTAATTTTATTCAAGCAAAAAATAATTTGTTTTAAAACATAACCTCAAATTTATATTTTTAATACAAATCTATTAGAATTCGGTTTATTTATATTTTATACTTACATCTATTACTGTAATGTGTCTTTCCCATTATATGTTTATATTATATATATTTATTTTAAATAACAATATTTAATTATATTATATATTTTAAACGCATATAATAACACTTAAAACCCCATACGCACAACTAACAATAAAATGACAATTAAATTTGAAATCACCTTGCGATAAGACTTTTCGTTTATCATCTAGCGACGAATATCGTAATGTCAACTCGAAAAGTTTAGTCTATAATTTAGTCAAAAAAAAATCGTGTTAGGCAGGCACACAGCATAACTTATTTTCGTCCGAAAAAAACACTGTAACTATACACACAATTGTGATGGTTGTACTTCAATTTAAGCGAAATTTTTTATCAAAAACACCATTTCATACTATGTTTTTTACTCACACATTTGTGTGGATTGGACTTTATTTGAACCAATTTTTTTAGGTAGAAAAAGGGATATTGCATAAGAGTCATAACTTTGTTTTACCAAAATTCGTCATCTCTACTGTCCTGGCGGATTCACTATTCGGAATAAAACTTCACACTTAATATTTTTCCGGCACGTATTTTCGGCAAAAATTGAAGTTAAGACTTAAACTTCGTCAATTCCACTAATTCTGCTATAAGAAAGACAATGAAACAAAAAACCAATTAAAGTAATATTTCGGGTTAAAATTACAACTTACATGGTCTTCTGGATCGACCTCGAACGACCATCAGTCTAGCACATAAAATTTGTAACAAAAAACCTTCTATCTATTTTAATGAAATTTAAATTTTCCAGATAGGCATGCAATTTGTTTTCTATGATGATTAATGATTACCAAGCACCCATTAATTTTGTGTAATCATTAAAATCAGACTAATATAATCTCCATTGGATCTCAATTTTTTAACCCAATCTCCAATCTCAATCGATTCGTCACCGTATTTGTCTGAGAGTACCACCACTAATTTCTTTACAAGTATCACCCTATTGATCATCAAGCAATTATTCGCGATAGGATGGAAATAAATTAAATATGCTAAATTTTCTCTCTGCACGTTAGAAATGATGTATTAGGAGGAGAGGTGAAAGTATTTGAAAGATGTGAAAAGAAAACGGACGATAATTTTACTAAACTCAAATTATGATAGAAAAACTACTTATCTTTTTTCATGAGATCACAAAAATTTAAATGGATTCAAAGTATTTTCAAACATAATTAATAGTGTTTAATGTATGTTAGAGAATATTTTTGAATCCGTTTAAATTGTTCGATCTTATTGTACGTCTTGCACCTAATCTCCTGAACATTTGCTTAACAAAATATAATTAGTTTTCCTGAATTGTCGCAGAATTTATGTCATTTGTGTCAATGCTGCTAGCGTATAGCAAAAACGAGATATTATTTGTTTGTAACATGGAACTTTTCCGCTTGTCACGAGAAGAAAACGTTGATCGTTAATAGTGGTGAAAAAAGCGAACGATAACATTCGACTCTACCTGGACGCCAGACGTTTAAATGCAGTCCTTAAAAAGGATCGTTGGCTTGTTAAGTTGGCTGGATCATACAAAGTACATATCGAGGTCAAAGATTCCTTTTGATAAATTCATTTGGAACCAAGCTCAAGAGAGGACATAGTTTTTATTATCCCGGTGCGCCCACTATACCAATTTAAGGTAATGCTGTTTAAGGTTCTGTATTGCACCTCAAAGCTTACCAAGATTAATGAACCAAATGATTTCACATTGATTGCATGCTCGCGTATTCGTATATCTTTATGACTTGCTAATTACTACATCTGCTTTACATAAACATTTGGCTCTCCTTAATACATACCTATTTCTACCATAGCTGGTCAAATGACCGGTCTTCGTGGTTCTTTATTAAATGTTTGAAATATGGATGTTAGGGATGAAATAAGTAAAGTAGCTTTAATATAATTAAACAAAACCGTATAGTGTCAATTTCTATTTTAAACACAAAGAATAAGAATAAGATTTTTTAATTAATTGCTCATCGCATTTTTTTACATATGTTCTCCATTGTAAATTTTCCGCAAACATATTTTTCACATTTAGAACAAATTTTGATGGTTTTATTTTCGTTACAATATCCTAATTGACACATCTTACGTTGATAAGAATCTGTAGTAGATTTAGACAATGCTCCTTTCGTATTATTTTTTTCTTTTAGTTGTTCAGAGGCTTCTCGAAAATCGGCGGCAAGTTTTACTGAAGTAAAAAATCTTATCTCGAGATATTTTTACTGTCGTTTGCTTGTACAAAATCCTGGCATTTATGCCAGCTTAATCAATATTCTTGATTCAGCTGGCATAAATGCCTGGAAAGATACTTGGTACGGCCATTTATAAGACTTAAATTTTGTTGTATATGCCTTCGCCATTTGATCGGTCATGACTACACCAAATTTAGTTTTATTGTAATATTGTTTTCATTGTTTTCAACTGTTACAAATTTATTTATAGAACTAAGTAAATGTACTTTTTTTGGTTTATTTTTATAGATTATAAGAGCCAATTATCTGTTGTGAAAATTTTCGTTGAAAAGCGTTCCATATCATCTTAGTTTGTTTCGCAAATTTTCGCAATTCCCTCCAGTGGTATACAGCTCTTCCGCAACCCGTAAATGGTTCCATGAGTTTGACTACAAAATATTCATAGAGTTGTACTGAAGAGGTCCTATTTTCATCTTTTCCTAGATATCGAAATACATTTATGATGTATTTGCTATCGACGACCGATGCTAACCAAAATTTGATTCCAAATTTATCAGACTTATTAAGCATGTATTACGTAAATATATGTTTTACTTTAGTCGGAATAACGGTTCGTCTATAGTAGTATTAGCATATTAGGTTTGTAACAATTTAGGCTGTTCTCAATGAATCTATTCCAAATCATAGATATCATGGCGAATTTGTCTGTTTTCAAACGTTGGCTCCGCTCACTTTTTTTATCAAAACGGATAAATCTGAGAATTTCTGTAAAGTTATGTCTGCTCATAGTTTCGGAGAAAAATTTAGGCCTTCATATGTTATTCCACAAAAAAGAAACTTTCAAACTGTTTGCTCCATATGCACCTCTTGCATATAAAATTGCAATAAACGCATCTAATTTCTCTTGAGATAAACTCCAACTATATATAGTTTCATAATACGGTGGTCAATTATCAACGAAAATGCAGTCCTATTTTTACTCTTCATAATTTGTCATTCTTCATATCCTGTTGAGCCTACTTCTTGCCTGAAAATGTTACGAAGTAGTGGTCCTCCGGGTGTACCACGCATTTGTATTTCTTTCCAAACAGATCCATCAATCGCAACTTACTGTTCATTTTTTCTATCTCTTCTCCAGAACTTTGGAGTAGTCTCAATCCACGAGGTAAATTCACAATATTTTCCTTTTCATCGTCAGTATCTGTACATTCAAACACATTGTCTAATAGATCATTATATCACTTCCAACCAGTAAATCTTCATTTTCAGAAAATTCATCTTCATCAATTACCGAATACTTTTCCCTATATTAATTATATCTTCTAAGAACTTGTACTGCCTGGATTGTTTCGATATTTTTCTGGGTAAAAATTAGCCAGTATTAGAAAAGGAGTAAATCTATCAAATTAAAATATAAACTAACTACCAATTCTTTTAGTTTTTGTTACACTAAAATGCTACTTCCAATCTAAAATTTTAAATACTTTCTTGAAATTTTAATTCACAATTATTTTGATTGAACTAACTGGGCAACAGTCTTTGCTGAAATGTGCAACTAGCTGAATACAATATGCTGAATACGCATATACATCATAATTTACTTTAGGATCCGTTTACCTAACGCAATAAATTGTTCTTCCGGTCAAATGACCGGTTGTGGTATATAACGGTATACGACAAGTGTAAATCAAAATAAACCAAATACAAATACAAAAAATTTGTAGAATATTGATTGTACATAGGTTTAGGTTTCAGTGGTTGACACTTAGGCCATTTTTGGCCCATTGTGATACCACGCATTCACGCCACATCATTAACCCATTCACCTATTCACCTACTCACCTACTCACCTACTTACACAACTACAGTATACCACCTGCACATTGCAAGCTCCATGTCAACCTGTAGTACATTGACATGGAAGGTGGGTCGGCGCTGAATTCTGCACTCCATCAGAGGGTCTTAGTTGTGTTTATTAACATCACCGATTGTAATCGATGATGAAAATTCGATTTGCATCTAGCCTCTGATGGGATTCGAACCCAGTACCTCCCGGTCCAAGTGCCGAAGCTTTAACCACTGCACCACTTGTCAGGTAACAAAATGATTGATTGTACATAAGTAATAGAAAAAGTCATGACGTCAAATATTCAAAAGCGATAAGATGATATCCGCATTTATTATACAAAAGTTCATACCGGTCTTTTGAACGGTTATGGTATGTTTAGTGTCAATGACCGCCTCGCAAAAGCGGGGCTTACAATCAACGTCGAGAAGAGTAAATTTTTTGCTGAGGGAGGCTGAATACCTTGGTCATGTTATTGGTGAAGGAGCACTGCGACCTAATCCTGATAAGAAAAAGACAACCCCAGAGTTCCCGGTTCCTAAAACGGTCCGGCAGTACAGCTTTTGAAACATTGAAATTAGCGTTAGTTAGAACTCCAGTTCTGGCAATTCACGATTTTTGACGCTCTACTGGACACGGCGGTGTACTATTCCAGAGGGATGATGATTGAAAAAATAAGTCCTTAGTTTATCATTCTCATAAACTTTGTGTAACGGAGCTTAAGTACTTTCGGCTGCTTTAATGACAATGCACAGATGTCGGGCGTATGTTGAAGGAATGACCGCGGGATGACTAGTTTGCTGGGACTTAAAGGACACAATGTTGACTTTGATTCTCCTTCTTTTACATTTTTACATCAATCATACAATACCTTAATTATGGCTTAAGAAAAGAATTCCCTCAAAAATAACACCAAAATGTTAACACCAATTCAAAGCCTTGGATGGAAAAATATATATTATTAATCCGATGCTACATTCTTTTGACCCTGAAAATGATGAAAATTTGTGGTTCTGAACATCTCTGCTTCTATGTGAAACCAAGGCATTAAAAAACGAAAAAAAATCTTCAAAACATATTTTTATTGGCTTACATTATCTATGGATAGTCAAAATCTTGTAATATTTTGTGAGCCATGTAAAACGCACAAGGCAACAAACCAATGTGCAAGACCTCCTCTTGCTGCACTTCGCTCTACGTTTCGAGCAAGGCAACATAATATCTTTAGCTTTTTTGGGGCCAAGTTGAACATCATTCGAAATTCATCAGAACCGAAGCAGTTCAGTACGCGACTGCTTATGAAGTGGTTATCTTCTTGGAATCTCAAATTTTCTTGAGTTCTTCATGTTCGGAGTTCCAGAAGCTTTGTTAACCGATAACGGAGGACAATTTAAATAGACAATTTTACAATATTTATTAATGCGAACAATATCGGATTCAACATCTATTCACTACCAAATATGCTCCCCAGGCACATACTTCAGATAGAGTAAATCGAACTCTGTAGGCTGCGCTCCGACCACAAGCATTGAAAAATTCCATTCATGATTCATCGGGTGATACCCCACTTGTTTTTGCGCAACATATGTCATCTTGCCTGAATCTATTTAGAGTATTCTTAAGGAAATCTTAACACTTACAGGTAACCATTTAGAATTTTCTGAAAAACTTGAAATGAAATCTTAAAACCTGAAATTACATGCAACACCCGAAAGAAGGACCCAAAGGTATGTGTCCGTTAAACCGTATATGACCGGAATTTTACCCAGAGCAAAGCTCATTAGAGGAACTATTATCAAATTGATAGGAAACATTGCATGGGAAGTATTGGATTCTAAAGGGCAGTCGTTGGGAATTTATCATCTAAAAGAAATTAAAATTTGGAATAATTCTCTAACTAATTAATCGTTAATTTTGGAAAGTTTATTACATTGTTCTTCCATAAACGCGATCACGCAAGTTTTTCAAATGTCTAATATCGTAGAGGTTGCTAAACAAAAATTTGTTTTTATATTAAACCCCGGCTGAGACTCATCTCAGGAGTAGGTCGTACCCACGATTTGTAAGGAATGCATCGTTACAAGTTTTTGCGGGTCGAACAAACTATTTTGGTTTAACTCTCCGTCCGAACTATACCCTTTTATCATGTAACCTGTTTCTATGATGGTCAGGCATCGGTTTGCTAAAGCTTGCTCTATTTAATTTGCGGGTGTACTTGTTCCCGTTTAACACGAAATTATCTGTCTGTAATCTATGATTCGCGAAGGTGACAGAATTGTGGTGTTAAAACTGGCAATAAGTTTCTACAATGACCATCTATATAGTGGACTATGTCAAAAGCCTGAGCCACGTCAAGTAAAATTGCTGCGAACAGATCTTCTTTTATTCAAGTATACTTTTTCTATGGTGTCCGTGTGTAATAACTATTGGCCAATGGAATCGGCGATATTCACGTATCAGTGGAGACACATAGATTCTCATTATAGATTGTCATGACTGCTTACTGCGCATCCAGGGGCTTAAAACTTTCATGTTTAAAATCTGTGGCCAATCTGAAGAAGTTCCGAACGGTAATATTTGTTTCGTTTGATTTAAAAAAGGTTACATGGGTTCGTAGAAGTCGCTAATACTCGACTATGTTAAATCAACCATGCTCCCTTTTTTTTAAGCCGCCACATATACGTAACGATTTTTAAATTAAATAAATCTCGCTTAATCACACACTCATGTTTGCTAAAATTTACTGTTTGCTGTTTGGGTACCCAAAATTAATTAAATTGGCCCAAAATTCTAAAATCAAACTACACACAAATTTTCGCTTTATATACCAAACAAACAAAGAAAAGTATGCAGAAGAGAAGTTCCCAAGCAGAATAATCTTCAGGCAACTTAATCAAAAATCCCTATATATTCAGCATCAAGATATATGCAAATTTTCTCGTTTTATGTGCCACTCGTAAAATACAGTAAATCTCCGTGCTCTATTCCGCACTATAGAATTTGTATTATGTTTGGTTTGAAATTCTTTCGAAAATCTTAAAATTGAATCAACGGGATAACCGTTATATGAATAAAACGAGAATCATTTTAACGTAAAACTCAACTGTATATAATACTCGGTATAAGACACATAAAAAGCACAACCACAATTTTCCCCCCATGCTCTCGCATTTATAAAATGACGAAATATGAAAATCCACTTTACGATTATTGTTATTGCACAACGAACGACGACAATTTTTTTTCTTCTCGAAACAAAGTGATTTTCGTTTCGTTATCGTTGCGAGATTTTAATAAAATTACTTTCAATTAATTTAATTTTCTCCCGAATTTTGCCTTTGTGCTTTAGTTTTGCTAAACAGAAGATTTAATTGTTTTTTGTCGCGTTCATTACTGTTCTGAATAATTTTTGGATGGCTTAAGGCAGCATCCAGTGTGCATATATGAATTTTAATATAAACCTTCCGTCATACCATCCCCACATATATGTATACATATATACGAGTAACATCTGTACACACGAAACGTCTATAAATACGTCCACAACAATAATTATTATTAAGCCAAGCTCAATGAAATTGGAAAGTTAATTTTATAAAAACGAATTTTAGTTTTACTTTTAATGAAATTTTCATCTTCGTTAAGTATCCCATCATTATGTGATGTTGCGCGCGTTATCATTACAACGCGATTATTATACCAAACGTCTTTGTTGTCATTATTTTGTTATTGCTTTTGAATTTAATGTTAACTGTTATTGTTGTTCTTATTATCGACCATTATACCGATGATAATATGAATGGCATTGCTTTCGGCCTTCAGTTGGATTTAGTTGCTGTGCTTATTTGGTAATTATTTTTGTCATTGATACAGTATGGTGTTTCACAAATGGATTAAGCGAGAATAATTTTCAGAAAATCCATTTTGAACTGCTGAACCAAACTGAATTGTGTTGTTGCGTATTCTCAAATAAGTTAAATCGGAAACCTGGTTGGCAAAAATTGCGATATTTTCGTGAGCTTTGGCTAAAAATCTCCGACTAAACAAGGAAACTCAAGGGACGGTTTTGCTAACATTTGGAATTATCACCCAAGACGTACAGCCATCCAAAACGGGAATGAGCGAACTGGGAATAAACCTGACGTATCAGTATGGTATACCTACTTCTAAAATATGCTTAAGTGCACTGAGTAAAGAATTCATGTTAAAGCAATTGCTTTTACGAGTGATGAGGTTATTGACTAATATCCCACCTATTCTAAGGTGGTAGTAGCTTTTAGTGGACATACAAATTTGAATACCCCCACTCGTCAAGATGAATTAATTAAACACGCAGTCACTATTCTTGCTCCAAATCTATTCGATCTCATGAGAAACTCGGTTCACTGTTTAAATTAACGACGTTTGGGTCGATATGTACTGTCATAGTCGTATGAATTGTGGCAGGTCTCTTTGAAATAATATCTGGTATTCAACAGAATTTGATGCACTCTCGTCTGTGATGTTCAATTTTGCACTCGAGTACGTAGAAAGAAAAAGCAACATCAAAATTTCACACCTCTTTAAAAAATCGGTCCAAATTCTTGAATATGCTGATATAATATTGCGCTTCTTGGCCAATAATTTTAACATCGTCGACCAACCAGATGGCCGATATCCATGTCGCCAACAACCCTACCTAGCCGACATAACCCGATCGCCGACGAGCCACATAGCCGATACGACCACGTAGTCCATATCCACAGCTTCAACAATTACATCTGCGATACTCATATTGAAAGCCACTACATCTCCAACACACACCTCGTCGATAACCAAATCGCGGTCATCCAAATCACCAACGCCCAAATCGCTTGAAATATCAATTAAATTAAATTAGAAAGTTGTCTTAACAGAGCCACATATAACAGAAGAAGTCACACGTCACACGAAAGTTGTCTTAATCAGAGCTACACTTTTGGCACACGTAATATAGATGATCATGATCTTACACTTGGCCGACACCCATATAACTTTCGGAATATTTCGGGAATATTCCAGTAGTGGCATAAGTAAATTTCGTAAATATTTGGAATTTATTCGGAGATTATTTTCAGTATTTTCGCAAATATTCCGGAAGCGGTATAAATTATGAGAATTGCTGTTGTAACAATGTGTAAATAAATAATAATTTGCAAATTCTAATTGCGTTACTAATGGTTTGCAGTTTAGCCCCGACTTATCAATTTCCTAACCTCTTTAAAATTATGAAGGATAAACTCCTTCAATCAACATTTAAAAATATTAAAATATTGAAAATTATATACAACCTCTGCTGGTTATAAACCTGGAGGTAAAAACTAGAAACTTTCAAAATTACCGAGATTATTCGAGATTAAAGCCTGAGTTTACTTTAAAACCGGTGTCGTGTCCAACATTAGTACCAGCTCGCTAGCTGGCCAGACTAAAACTAAATTTGTTTCTCTACAAAATGATCTCTACCATCGACAGGCATCGACAGACAGGCCAAATCTATGCATGTAGAATTCGAATTTTTCGTGATTCGATAGCATTGGCGTAATCGGGGCATTTAGGAAAACTTCATTCGCAAATCTTTCCACTATATTAGGTATGTAACTGTATATCTGCCGTCACAGAATTGGTTCTAGCTGTCTTGAGTTTATTATTAGCTATAATTTGAACGTTTTTGTAACTAACATCTTGCCGTTTCCTTATTTGGTTACTAGCCAACCGTTCTTTTAACATACTATATCGATTATAATGACTCCAGCTAGACAGAATCCTCTTGGGTTGAGACTATCCTATACACTTTACGTATACCAAGTGGAATCGCCCGTCGTGCGCTCTGTCTGACCTTCCAGAACAGCCACAAGCCATGGAAGCAAAACCTAAGCCCTCCTTTTTTAGCTAACATTTTCAATGAAGCATAGTTTATATTCTTCTCTAATTCAGAGATATTAGTGCGGGCCCAAGATTTATTCTTGTTAAATGTTCACTGTTGAACAGCCATGGTTTGACGAGAGTTGATCTGTCAGAATAAAAACTAAATGGACAGTCCATTCTTCTCAAATCTTTCATATATAGTAGACCACCAAAGATTAAATAGCTCCAGATACATCTAGAAATACTCTTGACAAACTTTTGCTCTGAATCCTTTACTATGTTGACCATTTTCACCATTGCGCCCATTGTGAACCGTTTGTCTCTGAACCCGAACTGAACATAGCTGTATCCTCTCCTTCTCTGGAATATGTTCAACAATCGAACGGTAATCCATTTCTCAAGTAATTTACCTAAGACCAAAAGCGCCTTGATTGCTCTGTTTGCTTTGGATCTGTTTGGTCTCTATCACCAACCTTTTTTATGGTTATTGCTCTGCGTTTTTTCCAGCATTTGGAAAAATTCCCTTACACAGACTAGCATTCAGGAATCTAGTAATACGTCGTCCAATTATTGGCTAAGGTAGTGGTTTGTTCACTGTTAAATTTCGGTTCCTAGCAATGTACTACATATGTACCTGAATGTTTTTAATTTTTACTGTGCTGAATTTGTCCTCCAAATTCAACGATTCAGCATTACTATGTTCCGTAATGAATTGCACTAAGCAGAATTAGTTACGGAACCACACCAAAATAAAGTGTTTGATTCCCTCTAATACAACTTTTGGAGCTTATGAACTCTAGTACGTTTGGTTAAGTACAATTGGTTGACTATCCCTTACCATTTTATTCCCACGAGACTCAAGAATTTTTCCCAGCTAGCCTGCTTGAGTGAGTACCTTGAAACCAGGAAGCCGCCTGATCACTGAACACGATTTTCCTGTGATCATTTGTGGCCCAGCTTTATTTCACTGACTAGTTGATTACTCTTCTTAACAGTCCGACCGCTACAATTGTAAGGTCAATATTCGACCCCGTATTATGACTATACTTTCTTGGTTGACCAACTTTATTCACAATGAAGCAGTTACTTCATGAGTTACTATTGGTGTCACTATTGTTCCATAATTATGACTTTGCATTAAAATCGCCCATGACTCAATATAGCATTTAAATAAATCAGCTTGAGCAAAGCTCCACGAATTCGGTTTCACTTATTTCGGATTTGTAAAATAAGCCGAGAAGCTAAGATCTCAAAACACAACTCGAGTACAAATTGAGTTCAAATACTCAAAATTCTTGTTTCTGTCTGCAACTGTAATTTTGCTAAAAGCTAATATCGATCACTTCGATTTGTAGTGCTTTTATTGATATAAGCACATACATAAATTATGATAGGCTTTCTCCATACGGGCATTTCGAGTTAACCCTAATTTAACATATACTCGACCAACGTTATCAATTCCAACAAAGAGCACGATGGTCTTTCATTTTTAGTTGTGATGTGTTACCTCGATATTTAGCACATATACAATACTCGTACATCAATTTATAAAGTTAAAATCTAAAACTTTTGACCAATACAATTTAACAGGTAGATTCAACCTTTTTCGTGAAATATTAACTCATTAATTCTATATTGCGGTAGTATGTTGGGATGTTTAGCGAAAAACTTCCGATTTGAATGTCGAATCGAATAGTTAATTTAAACATAGAGGATCATTAATGTTAGACAAGGCGGATTCATTGTTGTAGCTCGTTGTGTTCATTCCGTTCGTTTTGTTCGTTATGCTTTTTTGTAAACCAATAGGATTTGTCGCAAATGACGTTTTATTTCTTCGGTATTTTTTTCATCAAGTTGATCTATCTTCAACTATTTTACCGAAGGAACATGACAAGAAAGAGACGACATGATATATAGTATAATAGTAGAAACAAACAGACACATTTTCAATATTTTTATTTTGTAGTCAGAGTACGTTGTTTATTTTGTGTTTTGATGTTTTGTTTTTTCATCAACAATGAACCCAAAAAATAATACTGCAGAAAAAATACCGAACGAAACGAAAGGAACGAACACAACAAACTACGACAATGAATCCGCCTACACTTCACATAAAATTTTGTGTTTATTTGTCCAATATTCTAATAACTTTAAATTGATTTCAAATGTAAATGCATCAACTTGCCGAAAATTATGCCAAGAGTTTTCAAACTTTTTTCGTTTTCAATGAATTTTGGGATATTTTCCACTTTCGATTTTGAAAACGAAAATTTAACCCATTTTAATAATAATTAAAATACGCGAGAGACTTTTTAATTGTTCGCGCCCAAAAGGAAATCGTCAACGTACAAATCATGAATTATAATTAATGATTGCTCTGGGTATTTGTCCATATTTTCATAGGGAATTGCTTTCAATGTTCGCACTGTCATATATGGAGCACTTGGTAGTCAATAGATAATTGTATCTTACATATGCGGTTTGCCTTCAGGGTATAAATGAATTTGTCGATACAACTTTTCAATGTCGGCGGCCGACATGAAATTGAATTCCTTGTTTTACAAGATGAATCAAAAACAACAACACGCATTCTAGTTATTGAACCTCCTTGAAAGACTGCATGATGCGGTAAGAAATACTTCACATCATCTTCCCTTAAATCACTTCCTTTAACCTTATGCATGTGACCTAATTCCTGGTGTAATGACCATTTACACGTGACTAAATGACAAGTGATAAAATTAGGAGGGAGGAGGTTAAGGAAAACCCGGTTTTTAAAAGAAGTGGCAGAATGCAACGGACTCCTCCACCAAGCAGGTCGGAAATGGATACGACAATTGGAAGGACGCAGCGAACACAGCAGAATAGAGGACCAACTGAAGTGCCGTCTATAGATGGGCATAACCGGGACTTGGGTCTTCAAAGCCCAAAACAAATAGAAAACTTACCGGATATCAGGAACTACATTTCAAAAATGAGGAAAGGAGAAGAGGATTAACTTGCCAAGTGTAAGGAGGCCATTCTAAAAATGAAAGTTGCAACTGCAAGACAGCCTAACATCTCCAAGGATGTAAAAACAGGGCTAATGGTAATTGAAGATTCCCTAGACGCCATAAATTTCTATAGAGCGGGCTGACAAACGGCAGAGCTTAAAGTCTATAAAGGTATAGAACAATCGAAACAGACTACCCCGATCTTACGAAACGGTAGCGGTATAGTCAACCAGCCTGGAAACGACAACACACCAGTTTGTTGACCGAGTGTCAGTGAAACCGGGAGCAAACGCACAGCAACGAGCCCGGCCAAACCCGAAAATATCAAAAAGAAAAAGGAAGAGAAAAATAGATCTAAATGAAATATGGTCCAATATAAAAGACCAAGACAAATAAACCAGAGACCAGACGGATCGCTTGCTAATAGGCATGAAAACAAGGAACCAGCAAATAACCGCAGAAAACGAAGAAGGACCGCTAAGAAGAAAACCTGAAGCAGTCCTTATAAAAATAGGAGAGGGTCAAACGTACGTGCAGGTCCTTGGTAACATACGTGGGAGTGTAAACCCAGTGGAGCTAGAGACTGAAATAAAATCCGTACGGAAAACCAAGGCAGGGGATGTTCTCATAGAATTGGGGGAAAACGCGAATAAGGCAAATCTCTGCGAGGCTCTTAAAACCTCGCTTGGAGACGCAACCGCAGTCCGTAGTCTAGAACCAAGGATGGCCCTATAGATCAAAGATCTGGATAGTCTGACTACAGAAGCAGAAGTTCGGGAAGCTATTTTGCGGGACCTAAATGATCAAACCACAGACGTCAAGATCACCCTGAGCAAGACAAACTCCCGGGAACAATAACTGGCTTTTGTCGAGATTGGAGAACGACAAGTGGCCCAACTGCTGAAAACCGGATATGGTCACCAACAAGCAAACTGTAACGGACTAGACAGGAGAAAGGATGGCGTCTGCGGCAAATGCGGTGAAACAGGCCACTTTAGAAAGACGTGTCAAGCTGAGCCTAAATGTTTTCTCTGCGCTGATAACCATGCTTCACCCGAACACACACGACACGTTGCTGGGTCTGGAGCCTGCCTAGTGTTTAAGCAGGCACTGAACAAAACCAAGTAGATTGCTTGCAATTCAACCTCCATAGGAGCAGAACGGCAGACGCTCTACTCGATAAAATACGGACGGATAATGGCGCAGACGGCCTCATTATCAGTGAGCAGTACCGAAACAAGGAGATCCGTGGCTGGTATGCTGACCAGCTTGGCACGGCTTCAATATGGACGATAAACCAATCTCTGATAGGGAGCCACGGCGCAGGAAATGGATTCGTTTGGGTAAGGATAAACAATATCACATATGTGAGCTGCTACTTTACTCCAAATGAGCCAATCGACGCGTTCTGCGCAAAAATAAATTATCTTGAAGATCACATTCGCGACCAGCAAGGACCTTTTACTGTCGCTGGAGATTTTAATGCGAGGGCAGTTGAGTGGGGTATGAATTCCACTGATTATAGAGGTCGTTATACGCTGGACATGGCTGCCAAAACGGGTCTTATGGTCATGAATAACGGGGCTATAACAACATTTAGGAGGCCAGGATATACCGAAACAATCCCTGACATCACCCTTGCGTTAGACGAGATATCAGCAAGTATCAGAAACTGGAGAGTCTTGGAGGACTACACCGGGAGTGACCACCAATACATATCTTTCGACCTGCATATTGGACCACCCCAGCCCACAAATCGCAATCCACAAAGGGCTGGATGGAATGTGGGAAGGATAAACTTGGCAAATTTATCGAGCCATATAGAAGCGGGAAAAAAACCTGGTCTTGTGTAGAACGGGCACGGCAGAAGAAATAATAACCCACACAATGAAATTGATATGCAGTAGCTGTGATGCCGCAATGCCTAAGCGATGGGGCGGACGAGGAATAAAAGTCCCAGTATACCATCCTGCCGGTTCGCGAACATGAAGAATACCGTATTGCGCGGAAGGAGCTAAAACAAGCCATCATTAAAAGCAAACACCGCAAATGGGAGCAATTAATAAAAGAGGTGGATGTTGACCCATGGGGACTGGGTTATAAGATTGTTATGCGCAAACTCGGAACGCTGTCGCCCAGCCCGGTAATGGAGGCAAATAGAATGCGGCATATTGTGGATTGCTGCTTTCCAGCGCAAGTAGGCGAAGTTCGCCAACCCCCTCCAGAGACACCGATAAGTATACCCACATTCAAGATCGAGGAACTACAAATGACGGCAAATTCTATGACTAATGGGAAAGCCCCGGGCGTAGATGGAATTCCGGCCGAGGTACTAAAAGGAATTGCCTAATCTCATCCCGACCTCCTCTTAAACATGTACAACTTCTGCCTAAGAGAAGGGACTTTTCCGAAAGAATGGAAAAAGCAGAAGCTGGTGTTGACAAGCAAAGGAAAAGGGGTCCCGCCACTGTGTATGCTAACCACTGCCGGGAAACTGTTCGAGCGGCTAATCAAACCACGCTTAACGGAAACTATAAGAGAGGCAGGGGATCTATCGAAGAAACAGTACGGCTTCAGGAAGGGACGTTCTACAATTGGTGAGATAAAAGAGGTCGTTAAAGCATTCCAAGTGGCTCAAATGGGAAACCACTTTTCTAGAAAGAACGTGATTTTAGCAACTCTAGATGTTAAAAATGCCTTCAACTCGGTGCGATGGACAGACATGTTGTCGGTATTGAAAAATGTATTCCACACACCCGAATACCTTTTAAGAATTATGCACAGCTATCTCGTGGATAGGGAGCTGAGGTTTGAAACCCTAGATGGGTGGCGTTCAAAGAAGATCACAGGTGGAGTTGCGCAAGGGTCTATCCTTGGACAGGACCGTGGAATGTCTCATATGATGGCATACTGCTACTGGAGATGTCGGAGGGAGCCTTTCTGGTGGGCTATGCGGACGACATCGCAGCAGTGATACTTGCACGAGACACCGGAGAAGCCCAACGAAAGCTGAATCAAGTAATGCGAAGAGTTATCTGCTGGCTAAGTAGCCGAGAAAATACGCGGTGATTGGCACGCTCTTCCAAGTAGAAAATGAATGGATACCTCCAAAAACTTATGTTAAGTATCTGGGATTCTATTTTGATCGGAAGCTCTGCTTCTGGGAACAGATACGTCGATCCTCGAAGAAATCTGCCAAAGCCACCCAATCCCTTAGCAGATTGATGGCAAATATCAGAGGCCCATCAGAGGGAAAACGAAGAGTTCTAATGTCAATCATAAACTCCATTCTACTGTACGGATGTGAGATCTGGGTCGACACGCTCAAAATTGAAAAATTTCGGAAGCAAATGGCCTCAGTCCAACGGAGGGGTGCCCTCAGAATCTCAAGCGCCTACCGTACAGTGTCCGAACCCGCAGCCATGGTTATAGCAGGAATAACACCGATAGACCTTTTGGCCATTGAACGTAAGAGGATATATGACACCAAAGAGGATTTGGGGATTGCAGAAGCCAGGAGGATAGCTAAAGTAAATATTAAGCATCTGTGGCAGGAACGGTGGCAGTCGGAAACGCGTGGCCGATGGATGGCTAAACTTATAGACGATATAGGAGAATGGGTTGATCGAAAATACGGTAACGTAAACTACTACGTAACCCAATTAATATCGGGAAGCCGTTGACAGTGCCGAGCACACTTTTTTCCAATATGAAAGATGGAGAATCGAGACGAGCGAAATAGAAAAGATAACTGGAGTACTGACGCCTGACAACATTATCAAAATTATGATTTCCACAAGCTCAAACTGGGACTCGGTTGCGACATACACCGAAAAGATATTACGAGCCAAACAAGCGGAGATAAACCGCCTAGCTCAACCATAAATTAAATAGAATTAAATGACGGGGAAAAAAAAAGAATAGAATATAACTATATGAGGCATCACCAAGACGCAATACGAGAAGTAGTTCCCTGGTGGAAGATTGTCTGAAAGAGAGGGGTGGGGTTTAGTGAGTGAGAGTCCCACACACCGGGGTTTACCCTGAAGGTCCATAAGTATTTTCCACCCTTCTAAGGGAAAAAAAATGACAAGTGAAGTCCTTCCCACCGTTGTTCCAGTGGGATGTAATGCTAGGCCGTTTTGTGTATTCGATCTTGTTCTGTATAAACCAAGGTGGTGAATACATGATATAGCAAAACTGCGGGCCCGAATCTAACATATCCACTGCGGGATTATACGTTAATGATAGCAGTAGGTCACAGCCTAAATGTGTATTTCATCTGAATCATTTTTTTTATTATCTTTGCAATCTGCTAAATTGGTATTACGAAAGATTGGACAAGTATACAGTATACGGTCACTCTTACAGGCGTAGCAAATAAATTTCCGAACTGATGGTGTGGATGGTTCCACCAAAAATGATGTAATAGTTTGTATTAAAATAAGAATAACCCTTTGATCTTTATTAATATTTAGAAATTGTAAAAATTATGCAAAAGTATGATGCAAATTGTTTTCTGAATCTCTTTCCGATAACTGTTTGGTATCATTGAACGCTTGCAATTATTTTTCTAAAGCAAGGAAGTCAACACAAGCGAGGTGGTATTCCAAATTAGAAAATCAGCTAACTTACGAGGGACACTCCCTTGGGTCTAAGCACTTCTTCAATATCACTGAAGTTCATGCTTAATGCTTAGAAAATACTTAGAATGATCTTGGAATGTATGTAAGACCCCAATTTCAGTAAACATTATGATCCTTGCCAAATTAAAAATTTTGTAATATGAATTTGCCTAAAAGCTTGCTTTTACCAATACTATTACAATAATTTTCTTGATGTTGTGTTTTTTTTTGTTTTTTACGAAATCGGAACATAACTCATAATAAGCCTCTAAAGTTCACTTTTGAAACCTAGAAATATCTCACTACAGATTTTGGATTATTTATAACTCACTCTTCTCAGCAGCCCCAAATATGATCATTTTTGGCATAAACATGAGCTGATAAAAATTTAGCAGCCTCAAGAAATATGTAAACTGCGTAACGTTTGACATACTGCTTCATTCTTTTTTGGGTGGCTGAACTATTCTGGTTGACGTCGATAACATCGACACTCATTTATGTTTGGTTGTGCTATCAGTAGCAATCAGTTGGTAGCAAAAAAAAATAAAAACCAAAATTATGGTTTGTTACCATAATTTTAGCACCATAATCAATCTCCATTTGTTCAGAACAATCAATAATTCATCGATGCTGGTCAACTGAGTTTTGCCGCAATTTTATTATAAAACCATTCAAATGGCTTTTAACATCTCAAAATTTTCGATCGTATAAGTGTATATTGTGTTGCCTTTTAATCTCACGATTTGGAGGTACTACCTACTCTTTAAAATTATTTCATTTTCATATTCAGTGGATTCAGAATCTTGATTTTAATTATTCGTGATTGAAGGTGGTTTAAGTTTTTCGATATTAAGCAAAACAAGTAATAACCTACTCGTTTTACATCCTAGTTAATACTTTGATAAACAATAATCTACGGTAGAGATACGTTTGAGCAAAAATTGATTTGCATTGGATGAAATTAAAATATCAAAATTAGTTTTCTGCTAGAAAAGCAACAAGCATATGCGTAGTGCAACTATGGTTAACCTCAAGAACTCTGTTGGAATATAATTTGCGATCAACAGCGGAGTTTGATTTTATGACGGGAGTAATGCTACTGCACCGTGATATGTTAAATGAAAAAAATTTGTTTTGATAAAGAAAAATCGTCACAATTTTGCTCTAATTTAATTATATTTAACCCATTTCGATAACATGTTATACCAACGATATTCTCCAAGCATCTTATCAAAATTCAATTAAATTAAAACCAATCACTAAACCACTTTCTTTATAAGATCGAAAAATTTGCTGTTATAAAGACAATTGATTTAATTCAATACCTACTTTAATATATAATTTGTAGACGTTTCATACAATGACCGATACTCTCACCTTTCATAACAAGCGCCGTAATCCAATCATGATAACCAATTTTCATTTTCATTAAAAAATTACATCGATTTATCTTGATACAAAATCCAAGAAAACATTCTCCAAAGTGCAGTACCAAATCTAAATAAATCCAATTTTGTCCATTTTACCGTAAAAGAAGAAACAACGTACACACACATAAGATGTTGTCGCATGTTATTTAGAAAAAAATTACTGGAAAATGAAAAATTTCAATTTCACTTGAAAATTGCAAACGAATCCAACGAAAAAAACAAGACTTGTTATTATGGATATCGCACATTCCAACATACGTATTTTAAAACACTATATATACATAATAAAAAATTATGTGCTTTTAAGACATGTTCAACCCTAACTGGAGATAATAAAATTTCAATTTAATTCACGATCATTACCACTAAATATGTCGAATTGCAGTAAGAATAAAATGTTTCATTCCAAAAGCTTAATAAAATTATATCGCCTGAATGTTGATTTTTAAATAGCGTCGATACACCATTGCATACTGTGTAGTACGGAATGTGTGGCTTACACGATCTATTCTAAACGTTGCACCCCTAAATGTTATTTATTTACTACATTTTAGTATCACCTTTGTTTAACGGAATTTTAATAGATTAAAATATTTATTTATTTATAAACTATGATGAAAATAGTGTTAAAGCGGTGTTCCCAATACGAGCAAAAAAGTGATCCAAATTTGACTGGTGGCGAAATACTACGCGTCTCTTTTCTTATCATTTATAAATTATGTTTGGGTTATGGTTGTATGAGAAACACCCCCCGCCCCAATTGTCTTACTTATATTGAAGCGCCTCTTTTGTTAGTTGGTTTAATTATGGAATAACTTGTGTGAATCGTTTACCCTTTCTGTCATTCACTAGATATTCCATAAAAAATATTTGCATTCAAACTACAACTCATATCAGTATCATGATATCGGTATAGTAATGCAACACATAGTGAAATATTATACCATTAAAAAATTCTTTTTCAGAAATGGCCTCTAAACTAAAAAATATCGATTCCCCTATTTTGTGATAAATATTTTTAAATTCACCATACTTAATGTGGTTTTGTAAAACGCATTAGAATTCAATTTTAAATCATATTCAATTCATATTCAATTCATATTCAATTTATATTCAATTCATATTCAATTCATATTCAATTCATATTCAATTCATATTCAATTCATATTCAATTCATATTCAATTCATATTCAATTCATATTCAATTCATATTCAATTCATATTCAATTCATATTCAATTCATATTCAATTCATATTCAATTCATATTCAATTCATATTCAATTCATGTTCAATTCATATTCAATTCATATTCAATTCATATTCAATTCATATTCAATTCATATTCAATTCATATTCAATTCATATTCAATTCATATTCAATTCATATTTAATTCTTGTTCAATTAATTGTTGTTGTTGTGTTTAAGTTTTAATACTTAGCTTCATGCCGTTCTCCATCAGTCTCAGTTTCTAGTTGGTTGACGGTCGTTTGTTTTGATTAATAAAAATGCAATATTTCTCTATAACGATTTTTAAAATATTTTTATTTTTAAAAACTATAACTAAATAAATTATTTGTTTTAATCTAAATTAAGTTTAAATATAAACAACAAAAATAAAAACGATAATTACATTTAATTAATGAAAAATGGCGTTTTATAGCAACCACAACAGTTAAACCAGAAATTAAATTTGATTTCAGTCTCAAAATTGGTACAATGGGTCATCGTATCTCCCTTACAGGTGACACATGTCTCGTTTAGTTTCAATTTTCGGGTTCCGTATTGATTGGGTTCCCATGTTCATCAATCTCAGTCGATGGCACCATAGGCGGTTTGAAGCCATACTCAATACGTAGATTTTTACCGTAGCTATCTAAATTTCGCCGATACTTCGAACCATAACCCCAATAATCGTCTTTAAGGGGCACTGGACCATAATACTCCTCTTTATAGATACCGGATTGAACTGCACCCGTGTAGCCAAAACCGTCAGCATAATTATTCGTATTTGGTCCATTTACGTATAGATGCGCCGATTTTGCTTGATGATTTGAATTTAAATTGACAATTGGCAGGCCCGGTACACCATAAACGGGTCGAATGGGATTTAAATGTACGTGCTTAATCTTAACATGTTCTTGATTAGAACTAACTGGTTCCAAATGTTGCGATTTCGTATAATCAATGAATTTTGGCTGTCGATAGTTCTCCAAATGAACATGGCGTATTTTGTCTGGATGCTGTGTTTGCGGCCTAGAGTGTGTTTGTCCAAATGCCAAATATGGTGATTGATCTGATATTTTTGGGTTGGCTACGTAAATGTGACGTATTGTGTGTGATGGTTCAAAAAGTGAATTTAAATTAAATTGGGAGAAGAATCCCCTGCTAACTTGTTTAGTTATAATCGGTTGAATATATTTTTGCGGTTGGGCGTAAATTTTTTGTGGTTTATGGTGTATTGGTACTGGAACTTCGACATTGTATTGGATTGGATATGGAACTGGAACCTCAACAGGTACTTGTACTGGAACTTCAACTGGTACTTGAACCGGAACTTGCACTGGAATTTGTACTTGATAATGTATTGGAACCTCGACTGGAACTCCAATATGAATTGGACGATCAATAAATTTTTCAACAATTTTTTCAACCGGATATGGACGATCAACGATTTTTTCGACTGCGTACGGAACTGGACGATCGACTATCTTTTCAACGATTTTTTCTACTTCATAGGGTACTTTAACCTCTTTTTCGACGATTTTCTCGACTTCAACGGGACGATCTATAAATTTTTCTACGATTTTTTCGACCGGTACTTGAATATGAATCGGTTTTTCGACTATTTTTTCAACTGGATAAGGTCGATCAATGTATCTGTCTACGTGTACCGGGTATGGAACGGCAACTTGCTTCTCTACTATTTTTTCGACTTCAACAGGACGATCAACTATTTTCTCGATCACATGGTTTACGGAATACGGCACTTTAACTTCCTTTTCAACTATTTTTTCAACCTCGACGGGACGGTCAACAATTTTTTCGACTATCCGTTCCACTGGATAAGGGCGATCGACATAGTTTGGTACTGCTACTGGATAAGGAACTGGACGATCGATATATTTTTCAACAAACTTTTCCACTGGCACTTCTTTTTCAACAATTCGATCAACCGGAACCGGGACTTTTACTTCAACTTGTTTCTCCACTGGATAAGGACGGTCGATAAATTTTTGGACCACCTTTTCAACTGCGTACGGTACGGGAACTTGTTTTTCAACCAATTTTTCCACTGGGTACGGGCGATCTATGTAATGTGTATGATGTACTGGTTTCTCAACAATTTTTTCTACTGGATACGGAACATGAACCTGTTTCTCTACTTCGAATGGAACTCGAACTTCTTTCTCGACAATTTTCTCAACTGGAATATGCTTTTCTACAATTTTCTCAACTTTGAATGGATAAGGAACCGGTTTCTCAATCACACGATCGACATGCACTGGAACGTGAACTTGTTTTTCGTATATTTTTGGAACCTCGACCGGGTAGGGTACTTGCTTTTCGACTTGAATATGCACTGGTACCTGTTTCTCAACTATTCGATCAACATAAACCGGAGTTGGAACTGATTTCTCCACAATGCGATCTTGCTGAACTATTCGATCAACAGGTTTCTCAATGAAAACGGGCTGTTGAATAATGTGAGTGTTATGCTTTGGAACAAAATGTGGGACAACATGGTGGTGATTATGATGATGATGATAATGTTGCTGATTACCTTCTTCATTCACCAAGTAGTTCCTGATGTTTAAACTTTTTTGAACTTCAACCACAGTCTTTGTTGTCTCTCCAGAATTTTCGGATACACTGCTGATGGCTTCCTTGTCTACGCAATCATCAATATTTTTTCCAGCATTGGATAATCGTAGTCCGGCCTGGATGGGTGCTAAAAAATTATTTGAAATTGGACTTTCAGTAACAACCAAATGATGTTCTTCCTGAACATTTTTGGTGGTCGTTTCAGTAGTGGTTTTTGTGGTCGAATAAATTAGACTATTATCATTGGATGTTACCTTATTACCAAAATGTTTTTCTTTAAATTTTCGTAAAAATTGTCTCGATTCCGGAAGCGTCTTTGAATCGACCTGCTTACCATACGTAGTTTCTTTTAGGTATTGTCCCTGATTATGATCATCCACGATTTGGACATTAATTTGCCTCTCTTGGTTTTCATAGCCACCTCCTGTATGATATTCACGTGTTGGGAATATGTTAACATGCTGATTTGCTGCTTCTGTGGTAGACACAAATTGACTGTGATAGTTTTCATCAACAACTATCGGCCCATGAAAATGACTGTCTAACTTTTCTTCAATCTGCGATTCTATTTGATTCACAGTTTGACCAACACTTGCTACCCTCTCGTCAGCTTTTGCTGCCTTAAACAATGTTTTCGACTGGTGTGCTTCACCTGTCGTACTAATTTTTAACAGATCATCCGTTGAAATTATGTTTTGTGTACTCGACACAAGTTTTTGTATACCATTAACGTAATTATCAGTGACTGGTCGTAACGCCGTCGATTTTTGTGTCACCGAATTTATGTTTTGGTTTTGTTCAAGGGCCACATTTTGGTTCAGCACTTGCACCGCACTGTGACCAAGAGCAAAATGTCCGGAAACTGAACTATGCTCATTTTGGGTTGAATACCTAACCACCGGATGAAATCCCCAGTCATCTGCAATATATTTAATGTCTGCTTGTGATTCCCCTTTTGGCAGGTTAACATAGTAATTCCCTGTAGTGTTATCACCTTTACGTGTTTCGGTGTGACCTTGGGACGCTTTATCTTCGTTTGCTATCTGATATTCGTATTTGTAGTTCGGCGGATTCTTGAACAAAAATAAAAAAAAAATATTGTAAATCACCAGTTAATGTTTTTATGCGCTATTAACTCACCTCATCCGGTTCTTTTGGCTGCTCGACATAACCGGGCGGTTTTATGGTCCATACAATGCTTACATTTAAATAAACAATCAATAAAAATAATATTTCCTGTAAAGAAAAAGAAAAAGAAATTAAAAGCAGACAATTCGTTACAAAGAGATGAGATTTTTTTTTTGTAAGACAAAAGGTAAATTTGAATACAATACGGCGGATGAATGGATTGAGATGAGGAAGAACATTTTTCTTTAAATCACAATCCAACCATTTCGTGTACATCTACAAAATGTATAACAAAAATTTCTAATTAACATTTTAACATGAAAATTCGGTCACCTGTGAATTATTTATATTTTACGGTTCTATGCAGTGTCGCATTTACTTACCTTTTCAATTGTTAACATTTTTTTGAGGCTGATTGAAAAATCTAGAAAGGTAAAAATGTTAGATTAGTGATCTGATATTATAATGGTAATTAGTGGAACGAATAATTTATGTTTATTTTGTAAATGTTGATGTATTAAGTTCTTATTAGACAGCTCTTTATAGCAACCGCTATAATGTAATGAGGTAAAGGGATTGAGTTATAACAATTATTTGCCGAAGAATTTCGATGTAAACCGTGTGTCAAAATGTGAAAATTAAGAAGTGGAGATAATTTATTTAATGATCTTGATTCGGTACGTACATGATACATGTATATGATTGTCATAGTTATGTCGGGTAATACGGTAGGTGATTGTTGTTTTATCAACTTCTTATAGTTCAGTTTGAGATTGAGGTATTTTAATTTATGGATCATTTTTATTAAATATAAACAGATTTGTTTTGTGGTCCGTAAACAGGTATAACAAAACATTATTAGAAGATTAACCTCTGTTACCGCCGAAAAGGCATACAAGTATAAGATAGGAATGGATATTCTCTCTCAACAAATTATGTTCAAGTGGGTCGCCGTGCTCGTGTAATTCTTTCAAAAAACTTATCAATCTGTATGCGCAGATCTAAATAAAGAGTCGTACCCCAATAGAGTTTCCATTAGTAATTACGTTCGACACATTTTCGCATCAAGGAATACCTAATGAAAATCGGGTATCGTAAATCCTGAAAAATTTCGAATTTTAAATGCATTGAATAGAATTCGAACGTTGGCTTGCCTGCTCTTAGCGGGTTCATTAAATGTTTTCGCGATATTCAAATTTTAACAACAACGATTAACATATACTAAGTGACATTTGACATTGAGTTTGACATTTCAATGTTTTAGTTTCGTCATTGTGTGATTTGTTGTGTCCCAAAACAAAATCAAAAAATAGTAGAATTTCTCGTTATCGTGCGCCATTTAATTCTCGTATCGTTGCCGGACGATATTTGGTGCATGTCATTAGCACATTTGGCGAAACATGCGGTAATTTTCGTGAGATTATTGGAAAGTATAATAATGTGATTGCAAAAAAGATATTGCTGTTGTTGTATGTGTGTGACAATGAAATGTCTGACAGTTGTGTTTTTTCATATGTATTAGCTGTGCGGAGAAGGTGACTGAAGATGTGGCAACTCATGAAAATTGACGCTTCTACGTTGTGGATCCACTAAACGAAGATGTACTGCGAGTATCATAGAGGAATGTGACGCCTTACCAATAACATATTATTTAAATTTGGACGATTTACGTTTTGATTAATTAATTTTTAATCGCAAGTTATGTTGTAGCACTCCCGGTCAATCCAGTGAATTCAAGAATTCAACAAGATAGGGTTCAACAGGTTAATTGCTTCGTCAGGATCAATAACAGTGTTGATAGATTTGAACGACCAATGAAAGTATTTAAAATAGGCAATGTTGTATTTAAAATTAATAGCGTAAAAAAGCTCGCATGATTAATGTATTTAGCATGCAAATCTGGGTATCGCTTCCAATCAAAGCACTCTTCGTGGCTACCATATTGCAAAAATTGTCTGACTAATTTGATGAAGTCAGTGTATTTCCATGCAATCGAATTTTTCCATTGCCAATGTTAAGAAATTTTTCGGAGAATGACAGTGTCAATGGATCGTGTTTTAGTTGCACACGGATATTTATGTTAGGGCGTAATGTATTGGCATTTCGCCATAGGTATGAATGTTTTAAACATGCGTTAATTTGGCAAAGTCTCACTGAAATAACCAGACAGCAACAGCAGAGCACCACAGAAAAGTTTGGTATTATCGTTGAGATCTGTCATCGTTCTATCTAGAGCTTCAAATGAGTGCTTGTGGGCTACAGCACATTCATTCCAGATCATAATTTTGTATGTTTGTAAAACTTTAGCCATACCGGAATTGATCATCGGTGTTAATGATGTATATTGCTGATGCGATGCATATAGTGTCGCCGCTCTGTGAATCCTTATATTTAACTCTTTCAACACGATTTTTTTTATAATTCATCAAAAAATTTTCAGATTTATATTTTTGTTTGAAAGTACAATCCTCCTGGTTATTTATGGAAACTGATTTCATTCAAATGGGTGCCGCGACCGGCCTTGGCATCGTACTTTTACCCAGTTTTGCTATTATAACGCGCGATGTGTAGCATGGCGCACCATTTTGCTGAAGCCAAAGGTTGTCCAAACCAATATCTTCAACATATGACCCCTTAAAAGATGTTAACATGTGGCGGTAGTCGATTTCGTTGAAAGCAACGGTCGCGCCAGCCTCATCTCATGGATTAAAGAGAACAGAAGCTTGCGACGAAAAAGTTGTCCTCAATAATATAATAATATGACAAATAATTGGCGAATTTGATGAGGAGAGGAACTCAGTCCCGCATCCGGAAGTGTGAGATCTCAAAGGTTGTCATCTTCCAGCAAATGCGTACAAAATGCCATGGACTAAAGAAGCATTCTCGTTTCTTGGGATGGACTGTGTATTATCGGGCTAAAGCATTTCCATAAATATTCCGTCGTATCCTGGGCCTGGAACGCTTCGCTCTCGTAGGTGAGGATGACATTTTTTACTGTTTGTTTCATGTAAAAATTTGTGGCGCATCGCAATATACATTAATGTCTTTGCGAATTGACCGAAAATACCTGGTCGGTTGCATAGTTTAAAAAACTCAGTTATTGTGTTTTTGGGGCAGTTAATGCTTGTTGTGCAGTAGTCTTTTCAGTGAAATTAACACGCTGCCCAGTTTCAAGGTGCACGGCCAAATGTATAACAGCAGGGTCTCTGTCATTCATGGGGAAAATCAAAATGCGCCAAACTACATACTTCATTACTATACTAAAGAATCGGCTCATTTCATTTCGACGTTCTCACTTAAATTTTGAACAACAAATACACCCATATATCTCTGCCCTTATGAACGAATTCAAATGTATTTGATGGACTTCGGTGAACTGCAGAACTCAACGTTTATGTGTGCTTTGTGGGGTTTACACAGCAATGGGAAGCACCCACCTAGTGCACCGTACACAAACATAAGTATATGAATAATACACTGAAGTTCAATTATTCATGAATAACTTCTCAGAAAGTTTTAACGGTCAATTATTCTTGAACTTATGATTTTGTTTCATTTTATAAAATATGTGGGAGTGGTGGGGGTGACATTTTGGGGCTATATGTTCTAATATGGGAAAAAGCTTAAAAAAATAAAAATAAAAATTTCGTCAAACAAAGAAAATTAAAATTCTTAGAACCCGATCGCAGCGCCACCTGCCGGATCCAATTGCGAATTTAAACCATCCAAGGAACTACTCAAATACACATAAAATATTTCAATAAAATCGGTTCAACCATTTAGGGGGAGTTCCAGTTCATACACACGTCGTAAAATTTTGAAGTTATATGTTTTTCGCAAAAAACAAAAAAAAAATTCCTAGAACCCAAACGCAATGCCACCTACCGAGTCCAATTGTGAATCTAAACAATCGAAGGACCCACTCAAACACACACTCGAAATTTTAATCAAATCGGTCCAGCCGGAGGTTTTTTTTTTTTTTTTTTTTTTTAAACTTTATTTACAGTGAGTTCAGTGACTTACTTAAGAAATTTTCGTATAGGAAGGTGAAGAAGTGTGGTGAACTCAAACCTGCATTTTTATGGTGCTCCTAAACTTCGGCCATTCTAACATAAACGTATTTTGAGTAGGATATGATCTATTCTAATAGAAACAAAGTAATTTTTAAAAACTCTATGCTCGCAGCCACTTTGGATCGCGATTTTAGAATATTATATAGAAAATTTCCTTTTATATCAAATTTCCCTAAATTTTTCTGGTGTTCCAATACTTCCGTTCTCTTAGCGGAAACTTTTTTGGGTATAAGTCAACTCTAATACAAAAAAAGTAATTTTTAAAAAATTCTTCCCCCCCAGGCACTTACTAAAGATTTTCGAATAGTCTGCAGAGAATTTCGGTTTATTGTGTTTCCATGAATTTTCCTTAACGTCGGCAATAAGCATATTGCATTGGTAAAAGTGGATTAGGATTTAGTTTTGGATTTACAATTTTCCAAATCAAGAGTGTTATTTTCGGATTTAGTTTCTGGCTTCAGTTTGTAAGTTAAAATGTTTTTTTTCTACGTATATTTGCATATTTCGGGATTTTATTAATATTTTAATTTCATTTTAAGCACATAATATTTATGTCGATTTTATAGTTTGAAATACCACTTTTAATATTTTAGTACAAACCTTTAGTACTAAAAGTTATATTGAATTTACGTAAATCCAAAATCATTTTGGATTTAGCTGAATCCATTTGGGTTAACTTTTAATGCGATTGTTGTTGTAAATGACCAATGCAATACGCTAAATTATTAGCAAACACTTATTTTGAGTAAGTCATGACCTACTCGAATATTTTATTTTAGTCACTATGACACTATATGCTGTATATATGTTTTGTACCATTTATAAGTGCGAATGACGAGCTTTTAAAGGACATTAAATCCATTAGTTGTCATTTACACTTTTATGATTATTATTAATAATAAATAAATAAATAAATAAATAAATAACATTTGGTCCTACACGAGCCGGATCATTTACATAGTCAAAAAAATATAAAATAAGCCACTATTTTACAGACGTTATTGATTGACGGTTTTTGAATACTCTGTAGAGTATTTTCGTTTGACGATTTTCCTCGAGTTTTCCTGTAGTTTTTATTAGCTGGCTATCCTAACGGAAACTTACATTTTGAGTAGGTCACGATCTACTCCAACAGAAAGCATGTAATTAAAAAAAAAACTATAGTTCCTGGTGGTTTGGATTGACGATTTTTTAATATTTTGTAAGGAATTTTCGTGTGACGATTTTTACCCGAATTTTCCAGAAGTCCCGAAGTTTCTTGTAACTTAAATTTGTTTTGAGTAGATCACGATCTACTCTAATAAAAAATAAGCCATTTTAAAAAAATTCTAATCTTCTAACTCCTTCTATTGTGTTTCCTTCTTTCATAACAGTCTATTTTTGTACGTTTACGTTTTCAATGCACAAAATTTCTAATTTATCATTGAAAATTTGGCTCAGAGGGGGGGGGGACTTAGAATTCCAAAATCATTTAAGTGGGAACACATTTTGTTATCATAAACAACTGTTTCTATAACGGTATTTGACATTTTCATCGATTAACAAACTGTATCTTTTAGTCAATATTGGGAACCTCGGTAACCTTTGCCAAATTTGAAAAACTAGAGGTTCCGTTCCGATCCAAATTAACAATCAGTTTATAAAAGTCAATTATATTTCATTTTATGTATTTCACAAATAAAAATAACAGAAACGTTGAATATAATATAATAAAAACAGACTCATTCGGTAAAAGACACGCATTTCCTAGTAAAACACAATGTTTGTCGTAAATGGGAAGATTGATTGCGCATCGCACAACTTTTTCGTGTTTTTTGTTTTCTCTTTGGTACTGAGTTTTTGCAGACAATACAATCCCCTACGACAGTAATTCGGCCTGAAGCATCTCGTTTAAGTCTTGAGGTTTCCAAACGCTCGTTTAGAATTTGTTTCTCCAACATGCAGCCCCGATTTTGTTGAAAATCATCTGATACAATTCGGAGTGCATGATCTAAGGGTCTTGTAGAAAAATTCTTCGTTGGTCCGTTATGGCTTGAGACTGAGGATAATTTTCCTGGTAAATGATGTATGCACAGCTAGAGCTGCAAGGCCTACTACATTGAAAAAAAAATGCCATTGGCCATCTATTCGTTTTCTGTTTTCCGTTTTCCGTTTTACCGTTATCCATGTTCGTTTAACTTATCCATGTTGTCGACCCATCCCTTGGTATCGTTGACAAAAGTGTCACTGCTTTCTTTTTTAGGCACATAAAAGCCTAATGTTATATTGTGTGAAATAAATCCAAATAAAGAAGACATGCCGGTATAGATTTGCCCTGTAATAGAATAAGAACCCCGTGAATCGCAAGCCCAAGTAAAACGATTTGTTCCTTTGTATTGGAATAACTGCTCATCCAGAGTCACTGATGAATTACTTATTATATAATTTCATCTCGAATTTGTATTTAACATGTGGAATATACCTGTAATTGCAGCTGCTTTATCGTTTTCCAAACGTTCTGGTCTGCGATTTACATTGTTAAACCGTAAAAATCGATTTAGTTGCCAGAATGGGTTCAGTGACATTCGAGTTTGAAATAATGGGTAGTCATCGTTTTCCATATTTCTTTTGTATGCTCAGAACTCGAACTTATCACATCACTCGTAATAAGCATCCCATAATGTATGTATCAAACTCCTCTATTGTCAACAATTTCCACGATTTTGGTGGCTTCAACGTATTTTTTTCCTATATTCCGCCAAAATGAAATCATCTCTTCTATTTGTTTCTCGAATTATACTTAAACACATTTCATTCGAATATTCGTTTTAACGTATCCAGGATAGGCAATGTTTTCGTTGCAGTAATAGGGTCAGGGTAGGTACTTAGGCCGCAAAATATTGTGTTTTAACATTTTTTTAGTTCCACTTAACGACTTTCGGTTTTATCTCTCTCAAGCAAAACTCAACATGAACAGTTTCACCTATTGTAGTGCTAGCTGCATTTATGCCATTCTCAAAATCTTGCTCAAGATCTTTATCCTCGCCTTATTCGCCTTGAACCTCTACATGACAATCTTCAACCACATCTTCCACGTTCGAATCAGTTGTGTCATCGTTTGGTAACCATTCATCATCTGTCCCATTTCATCGAAATCCATGGCAATGTTTTCATTTTCACTATCACATATAGTGAGCAACGACTGCATATATTCTTGTTGTTCCTCATATGTCATCCTACAGTAATCAGCACAATTAAATGGCGTTTACAATTTAAAAAAAAGACAGTTGATGATACACCACAAGTCACAACTAGAACACTAAAATTGTTCAAATCCTATCCATTCAAATATTACTCTTAATATTTTCTCAATCTATGGTAATACGGTAATAATTACAGAAAATGAAACAATTTAAATTTTTAATTTTTTATTTCGTAAAAAAGAGAAAACGTAACGATAATGATCAATAACACCTATAAAGATATATGTATAATATGAAAAGAGATGAGTGTACTTCTAGCAAAGAATATGGAGATGAAGAATACCGAAACAAAAGAAAAAATTTCATCAAAAAGTATATGGGTTATGCAATTCAAATGGGTTATACACTAACACCAGTTTATTTATTTTATATTTGTATTTACGGGTTATGATACACTTACACATCTTTGCGATTATTTTTTATGTTTCTCTGTTCGCTCTCATTTTTTATATAGTATTCGGCTACATTGCACAAACTCGTTGTACACGAGTTTTTTTATTTATATGTATTTTGCCAAATATAATTTTGCGTAGTTTTCTGTTTTGGTTTTCAATTCATTTATTTTTCGTATTGTATAAACAGCTGTGAACAAAACAAAAATTTCAAGTTGTTATCCCGTTATGAATACACGCATATTATATAGATACATATTTTTGTTCTCAAGATATAAATTGGTTAGCTCGATTATTATATGTACGTATGTAACTAAATAGATTTCAAGTAGTTTAAGAAATATTGAATGATTCACGGTTACAAATAATTGGGAAACGATTATAAATTAGGAACAAATATAATTATAAATATTCGATCAACATAAATTAAAATAAGTAACGATTATTCTAAACGACAAAACTTCAATTCAATTAGATTTTTGGAATGTAAGGAGAATTTTTGGATTATGAAACGATTTTTATGGAACGATATTGCCACAATATGACAACAACTATGAATGTTTTAACAGATTTCTCATTTGTGAATAATTTGCTGCATATTTTTCAATTAAATTAATCACATATTGGCATCCAAAATAATAAATTTTCAATTATTAATCAATTTAATAAAAGGAAAATATTTTTTTCGTGTTGCCGTTTCTAGAAATGGTAAAATTGCAAAATTGTGATTTATCTGTTAAAATTACTAAATAAATATAATTGTATTATTTTTTCAATGTTGATTTGAGATGTTTTACATTGTATCTGATTAATTTAAGTGAAAAATCAGAAAAAATCTCGATTTAACGGACTAATTGGGGAGTCCGATTAATTCGAATGTCCGTTAAATCCGAATGTTTTTAAATTTAATCGACTATAGATTTTGCACTTGTTCTGGGATATGGGCACCTAGGACAGAACTCGCTTATCTCTTAACCGAATAAGAAGGGATTTTGTTTGTTGGATGGAAATGAGATTCATAAACAGTTCTTGGAAGAAGCTCTGGAATATGGCCATTCCTGACGGAATTCGATCAACCGCTAACCGATTGTGTTGGGACTTTGTATGTTGGATGGAAATAAGATTCTTAAATGATTTTTGAAAGAAGTTCTGGAATTAGGCCATCTAGAACGGAACTCGATCAATTTTTATTCGATGATGACGGGATTAGGTATGCTGGATGAAAATGGAATTCTTAAACGATTTTTGAAGAAGTTCTTGAATATGGCCACCTGGGGCAGAACTCGTTCAATTCTTAACTGATTATTATGGGATTGGGTATGCTGGATGGAAATGGGATTCTTAAATGATTTTTGGAAAAAGTATTTTAATATGGCTTGCTGGGGCGGAACTCGGCGATTTCTTAACCAATTATGATTGGATTGGATATTTCGGTCGGAAATGAGATTTTTAAATGATTTTTGAAAGAAGTTCTGGAATATGGCCACCTGGGGCAGAACTCGTTCAATTCTTAACCGATTATGATGGGATTGGTTATGCTGAATGGAAATAGGATTCTTAAATGATTTTTGGAAGAAGTTCACTAATATGGCCATCTGGGGCGAACTTCGTTTAATTCTTAACCGATTATGATGGGATTTTGTATGTTGGATTGAAATAAGATTCTTAAACGATTTTTGTAAGAAGTTCTGGAATATGGCCACCTGGGACGGAACTCGTTCAATTGTTAACCGATTATGATGGGATTGGGTATGCTGGATGGAAATGGGATTTGTAAATGATTTTTTTAATGAATTCTTAACCGATTATGATGGGATTGGGTATGCTGGATTGAAATAAGATTCTTAAACGATTTTTGGAAGAAGTTCTGGAATATGGCAATCTGGGGCGGAACTCGTTTAATTATTAACCTATTATGATGGGTTGGGTATGCTGGATGAAACAAAAATTCTTAAATGATGTTTGGAAAAGGTTCTGGCATATGGCCATCTGGGGCGGAACTCGTTCAATTCTTAACCGATTATGATGGGATTGTGTATGTTGTGGGATTGTGTATGTTGGATGGAAATTAGATTCTTAAACCATTTTTGGGAGAAGTTCTGGAATGCGATTACCTGGGATAGAACTCGTTCAATTCTTAACCGATTATAATGGGATTGCGTATGTTGGATGGACGTGGGATTTTTTAATTATTTTCGGATGAAGTTCTGGAATATGGCTGCCTGGGCTAGAAATTAGGCATTGTGGATGAAATGTGATGATCAAGTAATTATTGGAAAACTTTCTGGAATATGGTCATATGGATTATGCGCTCTTGTATTGCAAGTACCTCAAGAGTGTAAATTTTCGTTTAGTTCTAAAAGTTCTGATGATCTCATAATCTTAGAAGACATCATATTTCATGTTCCCGTTGTTGTTGATACGAATAATATAAATTTATCCGAGCCTTTTGTGTAGAGTTCATAATGTAATTTTTTGTGCGAGTAAGTAGTTGACCTGCCACTCAACCAACTAATCCCATAAGTGGGTTACGTACTGGTGATAGTTGTTTAGTGATCCAACTTTACCAGAAACATGTTAGCATTGCAATCCGCTTGCTTCAAGAAAGACGCCTGCTTATTATCAAGTTCTGCCCTAGTTTAAGTTACCGTTTCGTGGAGATATTATAGAATTTCTTAAACAAATCATTTAAGGGTTCCTATCTAATCCATCCAGCATACCCAATCCCACAATAATCGGTTAAGAACTGAACGAGTTCCGCTCCAGATGGCCATATTCCAGAACTTCTTCTAAAAATCAATTAAGAATCCCATTTCCATCCAGCATACCCAATCCCATAATAATCGGTTAAGAATTGAACGAATTCTGCCCCAGGTGGCCATATTCTAGAACTTTCCAAAAATATTTAAGAATTGCATTTCAACATACAAAATCAAATCATAATTGATTAAGAATTGAACGAGTTCCGCCCCCCCCCAAATGACCATATTCAAGAACTTCTTCAAAAATCGTTTAAGAATCCCATTTTCATCCAACATACCTAATCCCGTCATCATCGAATAAAAATTGATCGAGTTCCGTTCCAGATGGCCTAATTCCAGAACTTCTTCCAAAAATCATTTAAGAATCCTATTTCCATCCAACATACAAAATCCCATCACAATCGGTTAGCGGTTGATCGAATTCCGTCACGAATGGCCATATTCCAGAGCTTCTTCCAAGAACTGTTTATGAATCTCATTTCCATCCAACAAACAAAATCCCTTCTTATTCGGTTAAGAGATAAGCGAGTTCTGTCCTAGGTGCCCATATCCCAGAACAAGTGCAAAATCTATAGTCGATTAAATTTAAAAACATTCGGATTTAACGGACATTCGAATTAACCGGACTCCCCAATTAGTCCGTTAAATCGAGATTGTTCTGATTTTTCACTTAAATTAATCAGATACGATGTAAAACATCTCAAATCAACAATGAAAAAATAATACAATTATATTTATTTAGTAATTTTAACAGATAAATCACAATTTTGCAATTTTACCATTTCTAGAAACGGCAACACGAAAAAAATATTTTCCTTTTATTAAATTGATTAATAATTGAAAATTTATTATTTTGGATGCCAATATGTGATTAATTTAATTGAAAAATATGCAGCAAATTATTCACAAATGAGAAATCTGTTAAAACATTCATAGTTGTTGTCATATTGTGGCAATATCGTTCCATAAAAATCGTTTCATAATCCAAAAATTCTCCTTACATTCCAAAAATCTAATTGAATTGAAGTTTTGTCGTTTAGAATAATCGTTACTTATTTTAATTTATGTTGATCGAATATTTATAATTATATTTGTTCCTAATTTATAATCGTTTCCCAATTATTTGTAACCGTGAATCATTCAATATTTCTTAAACTACTTGAAATCTATTTAGTTACATACGTACATATAATAATCGAGCTAACCAATTTATATCTTGAGAACAAAAATATGTATCTATATAATATGCGTGTATTCATAACGGGATAACAACTTGAAATTTTTGTTTTGTTCACAGCTGTTTATACAATACGAAAAATAAATGAATCGAAAACCAAAAAAGAAAATTACGCAAAATTATATTTGGCAAAATACATATACAAAAAAAAACTCGTGTACAACGAGTTTGTGCAATGTAGCCGAATACTATATAAAAAATGAGAGAGAACAGAGAAACATAAAAAATAATCGCAAAGATATGTAAGTCCGTAAATAACCTTTATAAAATAAATAAACTGATGTTAGTGTATAACCAATTGGAATTGCGTAACCTATGAATGATGAAATTTTTCTTTTGTTTCGGTACTCTTTAAAAAACTCTTTACTCTATGCTTCTAGTATATTATCCATTTGAAATTATAATGTAGGTCGAGTAAGAAATTCACAAATGAAACAAAAGATATATCTTATTTTATCTTGTTTAATTTCCGCATAAACACAAAATCTAATAGTTAAATGGAATTCATAGTCAAATTGGATAAAATTGATACATTTTTGCGTGATATTTCAACAAACTTGATAAAGTTACTCGGATAACCCCTATTTGATATACTTAAAAAAAATGCATAGACACAGGTTAAGTTTCGGTGGTTGCTATCGCACACTTAAGGCAATTTTGACCCATTAACCTATTCCCCTATTCACCTACTCACACAACTACCGTATACCATCTGCACATCTGCTGGAAGCTCCATGTCAACCTGTACATTGACGTGGATGGTGGGTTGGCGCTGAATTCTCCACTTCATCAGAGGGTCTTAGTTGTATTTATTAATATCACCAACCGTAATCGATGGCAAAAATTAAATTTCCATCACAACGGTTAACGAAAATTAGAACAGATTTATAATACACCTAAACCATATGATATGACCAGATTTTAGCCAAAGTTCGAAAAAATTGGATCTACTATAATTCTCTAAATTGGGACCTACTCAAAATAAATTTCAGTTAGGATGACCGACGTTTTAAGAATAATAGGAAATTTCAGAGAAAATCGTCACACAAAAATTCTCTACGGAAAATTCAAAATCATCAATCCAGAATTTCTAGTTCTCTTTTGAAACATTTGTAATTATTTTACTGTTCACAAAGGAGCCCGCACAAACGGAAATTTAATTTATGGAAATTGAATTTCGGTCAAATGATTTGAAATTTTCAGAATAGTTTCTTCAAGTCATGCTCATCAAAAGTCTCCATGGGCACAAAGTGCCTAGATGCTGTACACATCGTGGACTAAGGGCTCGCCGTTGATTAGATTCGGAGAAAGCGTTAATCTATTAGTTGAGTTGTTTGAAGTAGAAAGCTATAGACGTTGCATGTTGATTTGAAAATTGTCCTCCCTTGGATCGCACAAAATACCCAACGCTTTAATTATGTCGTTAGGTTGCATGGTAATTGTGTTTCTTTGGGAATTTTTGCAAGGATTATTGAATCATTTGAAGTCCATTTGTGTAGGATTAGTCCGGTTAAGTTGTGATAAGCATTGAGAACATCCGCTCTTGTATCACCTTATGTTAAAACATCACCCATGTACAAGTTTTTCTACAATATTTTAGCAAAAACGGAAAAATTTTCAGTTTGATGTTGTGTTCTTATTGCTTGAAAACTAGCTGGCTTTATTCCGTAGGCGACTGTTTTTAAAACCAAATCTGGTATTGCATTAGAATGTTCTGTTCAATTTTTTGATAGTTTTATTGGTTTTCATATTTATCCAAATTTATCTAAACATTATCCCTAAGCCTGCCGCAATAACATTCCTAAGTTCCCATCTTAGAATTAGCTTATCTAAGTCATCTTGTATCTTTGGGCCGTTTACTATTCTATTATTTAAACTTGCAACGTTTGTTGTTCTGACCGATACGTCAAATGCTACCTTCAATTAGATGGTGATGCTGTCCTCATTTATTATGCCATGATGTGGAACATAGTAGATTTTACTGGAATCATTATTGTGACACAGAGATAGTTGTTTCACTGGTGACTAATATTTTAATATTAAGTATTCTCTAAAGGACTCTACCACTCTTTCTTTATACATCTCAAGAGAATCGTCCTTCTAATCTGGCACATTTTCTTTTAAAGTTAAGTTTACAATATACGTGCCATTGAAGTCACTTTTTCTAATTGGTCCATTTTGTTGATACGAAGCTAGTTTTGCTTGCTTCATTAATTGATCCCTTGCATCCGGAAACTATCCAACCACCATGGATTCTCTTGCAACATGGATTCTTTTTCAATCTTTTTCATTATATTGTAGATACATAAATTTGTTTATGTTAAATTTAGCTAAAATTTTCTGTCATATCTCAATCAGTCATTACTATATCGATTGCTACAAACTCCTGCTTTGAGTCCACCCATTTTTGAGATGGAAATACTCGCTTTTTTCTTCATTACGTTTAGTAAGTTTGCAGCACATTTTGTTATCAAGATACCTTGCAAGACCTAGACATTGATAATCAAACCCCGCAAAGTTAATGGTTTTTGTTTGTCTCTATGTGCTTTTATCATCTGCAGTCACAAGCAGAGTTTGAAATGTCACTCGATTGTTTGATTTATGAGATAGAATCTTCAATTTAGTTGGAGTAGTTAACATTGTGCTTAAATCTGCTATGTTTTCCATTGCAAAAGTTGAATTTCTGGCCACTTTTACACTTTGTCGTGTTATATTTTTCAAATGAAATTCTACATAAGTTGATTTTTTGCTGATAATGTTGGTGTTAACCCACCGATGGTTTGTATTCAAGACCACACAAACATTTTGAAATTTATCTCATATAATTATTAGCAACATTTGTTTTAACTTCAGAGTGATGGTTATCTTTTAATCTCGCTAAATCTGACTTCGCTAATTCCTGCCTGAATCCGAGAGGCTCAAGCGACAATAGGAAGGATCAGTAAGTAAATGGTGGGCCAAAAAAACCGTTGGCAATGGAAGTGTTTTATTAAACTCAAGGCCACTTTATTCTGTATTAAATAACGTCACTTCGTATGATGTGCTTACTCTGGTGTACTTTTTGATCAGAGGTTGAACATTTTAACAACATCGATTTAGTTAAAAATTTTGCTTGAAAGTTAAAAAGTTTTCGAAATCCTATTTTAATTATAAGTAGCTATAGTATTTGTATATATTTGGCAGCTCTTGCATCTTATACGCTGTGCACACCTACCTAAGAAAAATGTTATAAGTCTAAAATAAAAATTAAATTTAAGTTGATTGTAAAATTTATTCTTACACTTTCTTAAAATATTTCTTGGTAGAAAATAGAGAGTCCAGTTTAGAATACGTAAATCTACCTAATAAATTAAATGACATAACAAAAAAAAAACACAAAGTATTTTCCAATCCTTTTTCCAAAAAAAAAATAACTTCCATCCTTTTTTATTATTTCCGAAATTTAACTATAAAGTTTCGCCTTCAAATTCATAAAATCCATCACTTTCCCATAGATAAAATCGAAACAAAAATATTATGTTCCTTGAAACCACAAAACATGAATTATCCTTTTTCGACAAAAACAAATTAAAATGTTGTAAAGTAAAAGAAAAAGTTACTAAAAAAAAAAAAAATCATTTTCCAAAAACTTAATAAAAATACAGAAACAGAAAAAAGCTCATCATCAATCGGGCAAAAACCTTTTTTTCGTTTTAATTTTGCTATTTTTGAAAAAATTCTGTATATAGACGACTACCTTTTGTTCTGTGGGATATACCCAATCGTTGCCAACCAAATAAAAAAAGGATTTTCTAGTTCAGAAAAATATTTGTCCTCCTCACCTCCTCGAATCTAGTATATATGTATAGGCGAATTGTGTGTGTGTATGTGTCGACCTCAAATTTAAATTTGGGGTATATAGATTCAATTTTTTAGTGCTTTTGTGTTTTGTTCTGGTACTATGGGAAGAGCTTTTTTTGTGTACTTTTAATTTTTGTTGTAGTTGTTCTTTGTGTTCTCTGTTGTTAAGATAAAATAATGGTTTCATTAAATAAAACGATTAAGTGGTGTTATTGCTTTGGGATTTATCTGAATGTTTTGTTGGAAATATGTGTATATAGCAATATACACACATCAGAATATAACAAAAAACAAAAAAAAAAAAAAGTGGAGAGAAAACAAGATTTTTACTGTGTTACATGAAAAACAACAATAAAAAATTGTTGAGCTTTTTTTGGTGAGCTTTTTAATTTTTATTATTTTTTTTATTTTCTATTTTTTTCGTTTTACAAACAATAAAAAGTTAAAATGAAGAGATACATTTATTTTTATTTTTTTTTTATTTTTTTGGAAAATTTGTGTATTAAACATTTTAAAATGGGGAACTCGGGGGTTGTTTAGCATATTATAGTAAGTTGGTCTGGTTTTGCTAGTTTATCTATGATTTTTTTTTTTGGTCAGTGCTTTGGTTATTGTTTTTGTTGTTATATTCTTTATTTATTTAGGGCAAACATTAATATTAAGTTCTTTAATTATTTTTATTTTCAAATACATTCAAAGAGCTAATATGGGAATTTTACACACAAAAAATAAAATTTGGTAGATTTGTAGGTCTCGTAAATTTTAATTTTAACTGTAATTACTTAGAAATCATTTACTGATTTATATAAAAGGTAGGGTAAAAGGAAAGGTTTTATGAGGATGTATATAATTGAAAAATTTCTGTGTTATCTAATTGGATTTTATTAGGAAATTAATTTTGGAATTCATGTAATTCTATTTGCCGTATTTGATAAAAGCTCCGCCAGAGGGCAAAATCATTGATTTTGTAAATTTTTATTTATTTATTTGGGGTATAATAAATAATGTTTATTTAAAATTAAATTAATTGGATGTAGGTAGTAAATATTAATGTAATGTCAATGTTAAATAAATTGTATTATCGATAAAAAATTGATAAAATATAAATATTTTAATTACAAAATATAAGTTATACACAGAGTGGACCTGAATACTTGTCGAAGTATTTTATCCGCTTCTAGCAGGAAAAATAATTTTGAATTACCTATAAAATTCTAAACAAATATTGTTTTCAATCTGAAAAATATTAATTACAAGTTTATGGCCTAAGCAAATTCGTCGCGCGTAATACTCGTTATAGAACAAAGACTACATGGACGCGCGTTTTTGACATTTGGGTGTGGTTCGTTAAAAAAAGTTTATAAAAGTACTTAATGTCAAAATTTCCAACCACTAATAAAATTAATTTGAATTAAGGACTAATATCATACTCAAACAAGATTTGTTGAAACTTTTCAATCAATTTTCATCAAACAAACTGAGTTGATTTTCAACCCGTAAATATAAGGATCGTATAGTTTGGTTCATCTGAAACGGTTAACAATCGCTTTAGTTTCTTTAAAATTTCTTGTTTTCAAGAAACTTTAGAATTCATGTTGAAATGTTTTTAGAAATTATTTTCCGTCCATATTTCAAAACTAGTTCCAACACGTCGGATAACAACTGGCACTTAATTCCATAAAAAATATTTATATTCCTCTTTAGAAATTTTTTACTTAAATTGAATATTTTCTAGGCACATCGGAATCGCATTTACGTACTATCCACCTTTTTTAGGGTTTTATATAATTTAAATCAAATTGAATTTTTCAGTAATAAATTGATTCCGGTGATGGTTTGAATTATTTTACAGAACAAATCTTAATCTCATATTTAAATCTCATTTTCATTAGATATTAGAATCCCATTGTCTATTGGTCTATAGGCTATTTCTATTGGAATTGGTTAATTTGAGACTTGCGCCTCCTTCTCTATACATATTTAGTTTTGAAACTTTTATCACCAACCAGCTCGAGATTTCCGCTAATACAATAAAAATTGATTTAATTTTATTGAATGTTGCCATTTTCTAGAAATATTTCTTGAACCATTCGAATTTCTTTACTTTTTTAACCATTATGCTTAGAACATGTTCGTTGTGGTGGGATCTTTTCACTAACCACACTGGAGCTAGAGAGTGATGCTTGTAATAAATTTATTGATGATCGACATAGCAGCTTCGTTTAGAGATCTCACCTCCCCATATAACTACCAATTTTACCATGCACAATAAAAAATATTTGTTCTAGAACCATGGCTGATGTAGTGAAAAGGGAAAGTCCTTTTTTATAATTATATTTTCTAATTTAGTACTTACAATAAACTAAAGAAGTTCTGTTCCACTCATATGGTGTAAATTGATTTTTCTTGTTAAATTAGTTGTATACATGTAGATTTGATTAGGTTCTTGTTGCTGTTTAACAAACCTCGGATGTATACTTTATCGAGTCGTCTTGGAAAATTGTATAGAATCAAACTTTCTAAGAGTCTTGCGTTTGCGTATATACGTGTTGAGGCGTAACAGTTGCTACATGTTATCGCGCGTGATTTTTATTCGCCTATCAAACGGAAACAAAAACATAAAAAACAATTAATTTACCTTTTATCTTAATATAAATGTTTAGAAGGGTTGATTTGCGAATACCCAAAGATCACCACACCCAATTTTACCTAATATTATCCCGGCTTTTACTTATAGTTTTTACTAACACTTGTACAAAAAAAACTAATATACACTAGAATTGTGCCGAACTTTATTAATCTTAACTATTGCACACACAATTTTTATTTTATTAATTTTTATTGAGCTATAAATTCCACGGCGGACACTACACAACTGATTATGACCATAAGGTAGATCTTTTATTTGCTAATTAACAACATTACAAAGCCAACGTAATACAAAGATAATACAAAAATGAAGTTTTTCACAGTCATAAAAGAGAGTTGTGCATTGCTTGAGAATTTCGAATTCCAACAAAATGTACAGTGAGCCGAAAAATGTTCTTGACAACGTATATTATACATCGAACCATCATGTGTCTTGTTAAATTTTTGAAACTTATGTTGTTAACAGACTTCGACCTTTACATAGTTTCGTTAAAAATTATTATTTTATGGGAACCGTACTGTGTATTGTTTCGTGTGATTTACGCAGTCATATCACATAAATAGATTTTCCTCCACACGATATTATCCATCAACAAAAGCGATGTCACACTACGAAACCCTACTTAAAACTTATTTACCTAAAGTAGCATACATCCGAGTTGGATGAAATTAAAAATGTAATTAGAAATGCATAAATTAACTTCATTACTGATGAAAGTAGTGATGTTGCCGGTCGACCTACAGTAAACACTTTAATTACATTTTATAATGACCTTCAACAAAAAAGGCCTTGTTTTTATGGTAGACATTACTTTTGTTACTAAGCCAAATAGTGTAATTATTGTAGGAGTCTTAGGAACAGTTTTATCAAAAATTGATAAAAAAATGGATCGATGTGCTTTCCATATCAACGGACAGCGCAAAATACATGAAATCAATGGCTCGTCAAATCCGAATTGGTCAAAATAAACCCAATCTATTACACATCACAGATGTTCATCACTTAATTCATGTTGCTGTTGATAAAGCTTTAAATGCGATAGAATTAACTTCAGCAAGAAAGTTTGTGAAAAAATTAGGAGCTCTTTTTAAAAATTCACGCAAAATGTTTGGGAAATATTTTGAACATTGTACTCGTTGTGATATATCTGGTATTAACCTACTAGCTGGTCCAGTTTCTTTGAGAGCTAAGCAGTGACTATTAAAATATGGCGCGGGATTAATAGTTTTTTTAGAAGATTCTGCGACTGTTCGACATAAAAAAGTAGCTGACGTCGAATAAATAATAAACAATTTTTGAACTGTACATTGTTCTATTGTATTTGGAAGAACGATTAAAGAAAATTATTCAACTTCGAAAGAAAATAGAAGCCGGCATCCTTAAAGCTGCACATGGAATGTAATTGGCAACCGACAAAAATCGAAAAATGTATGGTATTGAGTTTTGAAACCATTATCAGATGCTTCTCGTGCATTGGTTCAAAACTGCAGGGCAAATTTTCACAAGTGCTAACTGGAAAATGGAGTGCCATCATATCGCGAAATATTGATACCGAAAATTTAAAAATTTTAAAATATTCATCAAACATTAACAGTAAAATAAATCAGAACTATCAGACTATTTTATCGATTCGTCTCCTCTCTATAGCTTTTACATCCCATGAAGGGGTTTTGCCGCCCGCAATGGTCCTCCATCCGTCTCGGTCCATCGCTCTCGTCCTTCAATTTCAACATCTTAATACAAGGAGGTCTTGTTCGACTTTGTCACGCCAGCGCACTCGAGATCTTCCTCTACGACGTACTCCGGCTGGTTGCTGATGGAACACTTTGTAAATCATTCGTTGTTGTAGGGACCTAGTAACGTGACCGAGCCATCTCACTCGATTAGATTTGGTGAAGCCGATAATATCGTTACCTCCAAGAAGTTGCTTTATTTCGTGGTTCATGCGAATCTGATATTCATTGTTCGCAACTTTAATTGGACCAAAAATTGAACGGATGACCAGGAAGGTAGATAATAATCTACAGTCAGCACAGGACTTATGAGTGCTTTATAAAGTGATCTCTGCAAAATTTAAATTTAGATGTGTTAGAATTTAGGATTGAATATGTATGCCAACAGTCGCAATGTTGAGAGGAGTTGTAGTCGTTTGCGTCATTTTCAATCACCTGAAAAAGCTAGAGCATCTGATGAAATATGGAAAATGCAAATGATGCTATATTTTAATAATAAAGTATCGAATTAAATTTGACTTTGTATTTTAATTCATTTCAGATATCATTCCAAATTGTAGTAAAATATATTATATAACCAGATAATTACCCCCGAATGCAACTTTTTTAATTTATCGAAAAAATCATACCCTATACATAAACTACTAATTCAGTGGAAACATATGACGTAGATTCCAATCATATCCTTTAACCAAGTAGGAGGGGTATTTTAGTGATTTTTATTCTACTTAGCGCCAGATTAGAAAATTTGGATATAAAATTGGTAATTGGGTACAGATACCAGCCTTTTCAAGCATACGCTCTTCGTTCATCTTTATAATTCCCTGTTATTATTAAAGTTACCTGCCATCCACTTCAGGTGAATGTTGAACTAATCTTCCATTTCATTGTTTGAAAATAGTAGAATCTGATGACGATATAATTTATTGTGAAACGTTAAAACTCAAAGAAGACTACTTATTTTACCGTATGTATTATCTTATGCCAATATGCTTAACTATCGCAGGCTAAAAAATTCTCGGACGCGAAAATATTAGCCCATTAGGCCAAAGTGAACGGATTCTGAGCGACTAGCAATGGTGTTTCGACATCGAGCCACAACCGATTAAAATTTTACCCTGGGATTACTGTTAGAGAAATATGAGAATGAAATCCTTGTTCAGTATCTATTTACAGTCTTTCAGGTTCCATAAGCACGGCATGCGGCAGTTTATTTTATTTAGGTGACCTATTAAAATTAATTGCTGTTTGTAGAGTTTTTATTAAAGTTACTATTGCAGAATGGTGGTCGAAGTTAAACTTTTGGGGACGTTTGAAATGACTTCGGGTGTGCCAGATAAACCCACAATATTTAAATATTGTAATATTAAACCTGCCATTGTCAGCTAAACATAACCAAATATCGCAGCGGAGTTTCAAACAAGTCGCTTCTTGCTGCAATGCTAGCCCAAATATTGATAATATACCATTAAATCTGAACCAATCAAGGGAAGAGATTACTAATACAGACAGTTAGAAAATTTTTAACTCGTGAGGGTTGTATCATAATCCCGAGCATAATTAACCGAAATTCAGATTATCCAAATGAGGATCAAGCTATCAACGTAACTCCAGATCGTGGTCTTATCGACCTCGAAAAAATCGCCCAAATAGTAAAAGTTTACGCGAACTTTCGGGACAATAGGGCAAATTCAGCTTATGGGAGAAGACGGTGGACCATACATTGAAAAATATTAAATGCTCGTATATTTTAAGGTACACCGTAATACTACAGTATATTAAGTAAAGTCCGTTACTATCCAAAAAAATATCCAAATGTCGTATTCTGCATTACGTTAATAAACTTGACCTAGGCACCCTTGAATACCATATGACGACACTGGTGCCAGACAATTATACTATACAGCATTTTGCCAAATGCCATCAACACCATTCAAAAATGGCGCACTTCTACCGAGACACGGGTCTTGACACCTTCTTCAGAGGATTGAAACTTGATTTGTTTCGACTGCTCAGCATTAGAGAGTCAGTGGATCTACTTTAAAGTGCAAAACGTGGATTTTAAAACGTTGTATGCATCATCATAGTTCAAAATTGAGACAATTCCTGTTCGATGGCCTTTCTTCCTCCAAGAAAAAGTATTGTTATAAATTATACGGTAACTTGTAACACCCATTCTACCCTCAATTCACTCCAAGGTGACCACAAAACCCATTCGCTAGATCTTTCCACTGTCCCAATAGGCCTTTCAATCGTTCAAATCCCGGTGATCAACCTAAAAAATACAAGCCCCATAGAGCAATAAATTTAATTTTTCCAATAATTTAATTTTGAATATCCTTTGGGGTATGCCACACGGAACAAAACAGTGACGAATGGGGCACAACACAAGACTGTTGACCAAAAACAAGATTCTAAGGAATTATGGTTAAAAGATTATCTGGGATCACTCTATAGAAATTGAGAAATCTTAAAATTCCTGATTGACACAAGTTCTATAAAAAAATTATGTTCAACCAAAAAATATTAGAAACCCCATAACAAACCAGCAAGTTTTCCAGGCAAATTCCATTGGATTAAGCATCAAAATAATGCATCACTCTTTCGTAAATTGGTTTGGACAGAATATACAAATAAACTTAAATAAAAACGCAAAAAATGAAGATCAACAAGATGAAATAATTTTAGCGGAACACCAATGAGCTCATCGGAATCCCTGTGATAGTCGAAAGTAGATCAATCGGAAATATTATTTCCCAAAAATGGCTTCTAAAATAAACAAACATTGTAAAATTGTACACCATGTAAAAAGGTACTTTAGAACATATTATCCTATTTTTGCATTTCTTCAGTCGTAATTGTAATAGATAATGGGAAATCACTCAATTCAGCTTGCATCATAACAATGATGAGAGAAGATCTCAAAATCAATGTCTTTCAAAAGCAAGGAAATTGCGCAGATTGAAATATTCCATTCAACGTTACCTGAGGTGATTATGGTGTCTCAAAGTGAAAGGACTCTCTTGATCACTTCAAGAGCTTATTCAAGAGAGCCGTGAATGAATTTAACCATTCAATTCATTCCACAACAAATATAGTAAGATAGCCGTAGAAATATGATTTGGACGTACGCCTAACGTATACGCGGAGCAAATTAAAAGAGCTCGCTTAAGCGAGAAAAGAAGTTAAAAAAAAACAAGAATTCGGTTAACATACGGAATTAATATTCCACTCATTAATTCCCATGACAGCTACTGTCTTTTATCTACAAATGCTTACGTACAGATACTGCAGTTTTCAAATTCCCTATTATAGTATCTATTCAAACGAATCAAACTAAAACTCACACAGATAACTTCAAGATAACCTACGCTATCGACTTGGACGAATATGATATCACATCCGATATTCTCTCATTCTATTCAACGCTGACGCTTACAGAAAACATCACCTTTTTCCGTACATCGTCCACGAATTAGAACAAATTAAAAATTTAAATGAAAATATGAAACCACGAAATTTCAAGAGATCACTAGAATAAACGGAAACGGATTGCATGAAATCCTGACTATGAAAATTTTGTTACAATCCAACAAAGGTAACTGATTAGAAAAAATAAATAAAAATAAAGTAGTCACAGAAGTGTTGAATGAGATAATTATAAAACAATAAAAAAAACTCGGACACGTCTTGGACATATCTTTAAATGTGTTTCGGTGAAATGCAGTGTCCCAAACACTTAACAAATTCCAACAGTATGAGGGAACGAAATAATCCTTCTATAAAAAACTTTAACTTTACAGTTCTCATAGGAGTTTTGCTCCAAAGAATGGTACGTTTCTCCACATCTTCCGTCATTGCCTTCTAGAAAAGAGTCTAAATTCCAAATCTTCCCAAAAATTTTACATTCACAACGTGAAAGAAATAGAAAAAGTCGAATCCTTAGAAATGTAGAAACAGCATGTAGGTTTCTGTTACACCTGTTGTCGGTTATATATACTGTTAAATATGACAGTGCCTTTACACAATGCGTAATTGTTCTATAGTTATAGAAATTATAGCTGTTCATAGTTATAGAGATAATAAAGTAAAGTGCAACCTCAGTGTAAAGAAAATAATTTACAGAAAAATGACGGCAAATCACTGAAAATAATAATTTGATAGGTATACCTACCGTTCAATTCAGTTGCATTTGATTTAATATGAAACAAAAACTTGTTATGATCGGCCAAAAAATATTTATAAGTGAGAAGGAAAATGTAGCATCTTCAACAGTTGGATTACATAAATTATGTACTCGGTTGCCTGCGTACTGTAGACCAACAAAAATAATCGCTAAGGTCATGTGGGGAGAATTGAGAGCAGTGAGGTAATTTGGGCTTACTAATGTCCAAAAATTCTCTGAAAGATCTACTGGATTGGCTGGAGTTTAATTTCGTATTGATGAATTTTGATCTTAATTCCGCTTTTGTTTTATACTTATTTTCATTCACAAAGTCTCCGAGTTCAATTTTATTTAAATTGTATTCTATAGCCATACTAATCTGTAATGTCAATTTTGTACTTTTCAATTCGAACCAATTTCACAAAACATTGTCCTAACCTGACAAAAACGAAACATAGGACAAAACCCTAAAAAACTTCAATTAAAAATTATTTATTGAGCCAATAATAACTATAATAAAGTTGATAATGGTTTAGGGCTCGTTTTTATTTTAAATAAAATAAAACAATATAAAGACTGAGCTTTCGATGACTCATCGACATCATTTTCAAAGCTAATAAAAAAATTTATATAAATTTCTTAAAAACAAATATAAAAAGCCTATATAGTAAATACAATTTTTTCAAAAAGCAAATACAAAGTAAATTTTAAAGTAAATTTTACAAACAAGTATATAAAATATGACTATGATTTTTAAAATTGTTCAAAAAAATATAAATGAAAATTGTATATATAAATTAAACAATGAAATAAATTTAGCAAAGAAATAAAGTAGACAAAAAACGAAATTAGACAAAATAATTGTAGCAATTGCCAATGTAGGCGCAATCATTATTTATATATATTGAATTAATGCTAGATTTAATATATAGCATCTCTAAAATTGATCTTTTCCTAAAATTTCGTTCTTTTTCTAATATTTTAACATTATTTAGGCTAATTTTGTGACCTGAATTCTTTAAATGTGTAGAAAGTGCACTAGTACCTTGTTCTTCATCTTTATTTATACCATTTTTATGTTGATAAATCCTTTTTTCCAAAAATTGTTTTGTTTGACCCGTATAAACAGCATTACAGTCACATTTAACTTCATAAATTAAATTTGACTGCTTATTGAGTGGTATAGGATCTTTAAGTTTAGATAAAAGACAATCATTTAAACAAATTGAAGAATTACCGGCAATTTTGAGATTATTATTTTTGAACAAGTGTTTTATTTTTACAAATAAATGTTTAACATAAGGAATTGAAAAATAATTTGTATCATTGTTAATGGGGCGAATTTCAAAACTTGTAATAAAATTTTTTTGTTTCCAAATACATTGATTTATTAATTTGGCGGGATAATGATTAGTTAACAATGTTACTTTTAATATATTAAAATTTTTATTGTGAAATTTGAGATCAGAAAGTTTTAAAATCTTTTGAGCCAAAATGTTTACTGTATTAATTTTATAGGAAGTAGGAAGCCAAGAATGAAAATTTAAGTATCTACTAGACCAACTATCTTTGTGATACCAATCAAAAGAAATTTTGCCATCAGGCTCATGGATCAAAAGTAAATCTAAACATGGAATTTTGTTGTTAACTTCCTTTTCCAAAGTAAATTTTATTCGATTAACCATTTTGTTAAAACTGTTCAAAAATATATCAATTTTGTTTTCCGGAAAAGCCGTTATAATATCATCAACATATCGATAGTAAAATAATGGCTGAAAATTTAGAGAATTTAATGCCAAATATTCCAAATTTTCCATTAATAAATTTGGTAATATAGGGCTTATGGGAGAACCAAATATTTGTTTATAATTTTTATTGTCAAAAGAAAATTTCGAATTATCTAAAACAATACTTAAACCTTCAAGAAATTGGACTTTCGTCAATTTTGATTTTGCGTTCTTTCTAATGTCTCTCCAATTTTTCTTGATAATTTCCGAAACTATATGACTATCTACATTAGTAAATAACGAAATCACGTCTAAACAAATTAACAAAAAATTTGGGGGTATAATGAAATTTCGAATTTTTTGTTTAAAATTTTCGGAATTTAGAACAAAAGAGTTAGTTTTTCCTACACTAAATTTAAGAATGTTATACCTAAAAATGCCGATAAACCGTATGTGGGGGTAGGGTATATTTGGTTTATGGATTTTAGGTAAACCATATAATTTAGGAACTACTGGAATATAACTAGTTCATTTTTTCTTTGTAAATTCATCAATGTTGCCAGATTTTTGCCAATTTTTTACTAAAGTATTTATCGTAGTTTGAATTGGAGTAGAATTATTTTTTATCAATTGTCTATAAGTTGTGTCGTTATTTAATAGGCTATATTCATTTTTTCAATATAATCATTACGTGTGGTTAATACGGTTATATTGCCTTTGTCTGCTCGAGTCAACATAATATTTGGATTGTTTTTCAAAAACGTTTTTGCTTGTTTAAGGCATTATAAAATACGTTTTCCAACTGGTTAAAGTCTCTGCAACAATGAACTATTTTTAAAATTAGTCAAAACATTAACAAATTGATTACGAATTTGGGTACGACTATTTTCCGGAAAAACTAAAAATTGCACTTTCCACACAAGATATAATTTTGAAATAAGGTACATAACTACCAACAGTTGGTGGACAAAATTTATTACCTAAACTTAAAATAAATTTAATTTTTAATGGAAGATCAATATTAGGGAGATTTACTAACCAATTTTCACTAGCATTAACCGAATCTTCGGTTTCGCAAATTGCGAAATTTGATAACATTTTTGTAGACAGTATCAATTGTGGATTAACCAATTAAACTGAACCCTTTATAACGAATTTTGAAAAATATGTACGTAACTATTGGAGTAGATACACGATCGGCTACAATTTCCTATCCAAAATCCTGGCTCAATCAATTTTACCAAGGAAATTTGATTTTAAATTTATGTTTTTCAAAAATTTTTTAAGGCGATGATTCATGTAAAAATTTTGTCTGACAGACATAAATAATAATCGTTCTGATCGGTTAATATTTTTTGGTCTTATACGATAAAAACGAAATTCACACTTAAGCGATACATGTATAAAATTTTGTCATATTACGGATATTTTTTGACATTTTAGAAAGCAAAAAACCTAAAAAGTGTGTTTATTTTTGTTCTTTTAGAATTATTATTTATTTTAGAATATGTATTCTTTTGTTCTCACTGCCGTCAAATCTTAAACAAAAACTGGGCAATGTTCAATTTTTAATTCTGTGGTCACAAGTCAAGAGTGCTAACGTCGCCTTAAGTATACAGTCTTTTAAATGAATTTTTCGTGATAAATTTCGGAAAATATAAAATATGCGTCTGTACTTAAGTCGACTTCAGCAGTTTTAACTTGTGGCCTACATTCAACCAATCAGAGCGACTATTATTTATGTCTGTCAGATATAATTTATAGATGAATCACAGCATTTACTGTGAAATTCCAAAAATAAACAAAAATTGTATATAATAAATTTAATTTGTAATTCAAATTTTCTTGGTAAAATTGATTGATTATAGCCAAAATTCTGGCTAGCAAATTTGCATGCTTGCTAGCCAATCGAGTATCTACCCCATTATCAATATAAGTAGAGTGCTTGGGGCGGAAACCGCACGAGGTAAAAAACTCACCCGATTTGGTGTAGAAGGGAAAATACATAGAGGAAAATGTTTTTCTTCATCTACATAAATATCGGATTTTCAATAAGGATATAATAGTTTTGTATTTAAATAAAACCCAGAATAATTGAGATAATGGGCTAAAATTTATTCCAGGTGCAGTAAACATGTTACATTTAATTACAGAATTCGATCTCCTTCATATGATCACCGCTAGCACGTTTGCAGTAATCGATTCTTTGGAGACAATTTTCCACTTTTCTTTCACACATATCTGCCGGAACCTTAGCAATTTCACATTCGATATTGTCCCTGGGCTCTTCGTTGTTTGCTTGTTAACATAAAGCAACGATTTAACGTAATCCCATTAAATGGAATCAAATCGCATGAGCAAGGTGGCCATTAGACCGGACCATTTTTCGAGATTATACACGGTTACCGAACTTTCCCTTCAAAAGATCATTTGCTGGTCCAGCTGTGTGACATCTGGCATCATCTTGTTGGAGCCACATATCACTGATATCAAGTCCATCCAATTCTGACCAAAAATAGGCTTCGACGTCTTGGCATAATGGCGAACTCCATTGACCGTAACATGGCAATCATCTTCAACGCCGAAAAAATAAAGTACAGTCACACTTTCACATGAAATCCATTCCACACGGTCACAAATGACGTTCATCGCTGAAGATAATTTTTTCGATGAAATTCAAGAATATCTTAAAACGTTAGCAGAGTCCAATCGGAGAAATTTTGGCGCTCAAATGATCAAGAAACTTTTCAGTTCTTCAGTTAATTTGATCTTGTCGAAATTTGCCAGAATGTGGTTTAGAAATTTCCAATTCGTGTGAACGGCATGTAATCGACTGAAGCACGCACAGCCTAACTGGTGTGGCGATTATAACGACCGAAAATATTAGTAATTATTAATAATCTCCAAACGTTGCTCGTTCGTAAACGTGAAGCTCACCATGGTAAAAATGTTAACCTTTACTGACGTTTTGACGTTCACAAATCATGAAAAAAGTTCGAGGGTGCGTTCGTATAAAAATAAAAGATTGTTATGTCCCTATTGTAAAAACCGTTACAAATACCTTTAGACAAGTGAATCAGCTTGAATCAATTAAAGCTAATTTATGGATAAAGCAAGTGCAATGTACTTTGGTGGCATTTTTCAAGACCTATTCAGTGATATATGACAAGTACATATTTTATAATAAACGAATATTTAGCAAACAATTCCAGAACGGTATATTTATGAACTAAAGTGGTATTTTCAAAATTATTGGGGTCGATTCCGGGGTCCAAAATTTTAGGTTATGTTATGTTATTTTTGTTTTTTCAATACAAATTCCAATAGGAAGCGGGAAAATAATATAATATAACAGCAATTTTATGCCACGAGAATCGGACCCTTTAAATGGTTAATTTCTTTAAAATATCGTAGTCGGTTATTGCTGGCTGATAAACTAGTTACTGGGCACGCTGGTTTGCAAATATTCCACTCCAATCCAATAAACTGAAATGCTCAAACATCTGTAAAATATCCATTTTCTGACGTGTTCAAGTTCTAGCTTGAATTTAGTTTAGTTTTCGGTTAATTAACCTAGATACGATATGCATTTTTAATATTTTCATGTTCGGCCATAAACTTTATGATATTTTTATAAAATTTAAATTGTCATCATAACACTTTTTGCGTTTTGTATTATATAAACTGATATTTTCCATGATTCATAGTTCCCACAATAAACAAATCACCTCTTAACAAAACTTTTGACACGACAACATTCGTGTTGATATAATAAAATCATTCTACCATTGAAAATATTCTAAATAAATATCAAAACCAGAATCGAATATCAAAATTTACGAGTAGGTACACAAGAAAGGTAAACAACATAAAATGTAATATGAAAAGCAATAAAGTGTAACACCGTGTGCCGCCAAACAAGAGTCAAGTCATAAGATGATGATGGAAAAATAAAGAAATTTTTATTTTTTCTTATTCTCAACTTTCTATGGATAATATAATAAAAATAATCATAAAACATTGTAGGTGGATTAGTGAACTAGAAAATATTAAAAAAGCAACAACAACAAAAAAAAATTAAACCTTCGGCCGGATATTGTCCGTCCATATCTATCCGCTCGTTTATATAAACATAAAATTATTATAAACCAAAGTGAATTATTGTGAAGTATTGTATCAAGTGGATCAATATAAATTTAATGGGTCAGAAACGAGCCAACCAAAAGTAAAATAATGAAAACCACTATGTGACAGTTAAAAATGTATCCGTTGGTATCTTCAACAAAAATTTTATGCGTTCAGGTAATACCCGGTGCTCTATATACCTCTGTATTTTATTAGGATTATTCTGGGTTAATCATAATTAGTCATTCAGCTCTAATCTTTTTGCCTCTCTTCCATTTGAATAAATTCTAAAAATTTCAATTCCGTAACTAATCCTGAAAGTGATTTTTTTTTTTTTCTAATTTTAATTTATTAAATGATTTGGAAATTATTGCGTAATTATGTCGTTAGTTCGTTCGTTTTTATGCTAAGCTCGCTTTTTGTTTTGTTTTAATCAATTTAATGGATGAAAATTAAAATTAACTTTTTAATTATTGTTGTGTGCGCTATACGTAAACGGAGACAAGACATGAATGTTTTGTTTTTTGGAGCTTATCATTATTTCCTATGTACGAGTATATACGAGTCTGCTATTTTATGTTCACCTTCGACCATGAAACTGAATAATTATTGTCAATTTTTGGAATTGAGGCTGTGACAAATTTTTTTCTTCATAGTTTTATATATATTACGGTCTTACTTTAGAATGTAAAAATAAGAATGATTTCTTGCATGAATTGCTGTGTATTAATAATCTACAGGTACAGACATTATAGCTAGGCAATCGCAAATCGCAAATCGACATTGTAGCAAATTAATAGCAATATCGAATGGTGTTTAATGTAGTGTCTTGCTTGTTCGCTATATCTGTAAAATGTTTTAAAAACAAAATGTTTGAAATTTGCAGGAAAAGATCATGTTGTGTATAGGGAATCCAATTTTTGAAGAAAATAATAAAACCGGGTTTCTGTCTTGAAATTTATATAAAAGTGGTTTCCGGTTTTGAAGAAGTTATGAAAATATAGAAACGCCGACTGTATTCTTTTCTGGTGAAGTTTACAATGTATAACTTAATTATGACGGGGATAATAACTATCTATCGACCTTATCCTTATAGCCTCCTCAATTGAAAAAACTTTACATACTTTATAGAAATATTTGTGGTCTTACTTTGGAAAGTATTATTCCTATTCGAATACGAATGAAATTTGTACCCAAAGTAACAGCCAAATGATTTTTTTTATACTTCTATCGGTTGGTATTAAAATTTAGTAAAATCAAACTAAGCATACGATTTACTTTTAAGGCGAAATAGCACCTTCAAATTTTCAAAAAATCGAATTTTTATTTTATGATAGATTATGTTAGAATGAACGTTTAAAAACATGATTTTAATGATATAAACATGAAAATCTCAAAAAAAAAATTTTATTTTATTTATTGCGAAGCGCGCCAAAGTCGTTTTATACGCGATTATCTCGAAATGACGAACTTTAAACGCGGTTATCTCGAAATGACGTTTTTCAAGTTGGCGTGCAAGATTGAGAAAAAACTATTTATCCAATCGTTCTAAAATTTTAACACGTTGATCTACATATATTTCTGCTCGGAATGAACTACGGAAGGAATAATCGGCTTTCAATTTTTTGACTTACAACTAATTGGGGGGGGGGGGGAGAATAAAACAAGAAAAATTCGAACAAATTTCGAAAAAATGCCGCCATTTTTTTATTTTTCAAACTATTTTTTTTCTTTTAGTTCATTCTAAGGGCGATTTAATGCTGAATAAAACCCCGTTTTTTTTTTAATCAGACGTTTCTGAGAGTAGTTATGATGCACGCCGCGAATTTTCAGTGTTTTTTGGAAAACTCTTGTAGCAGACGACCTTGGGCTAAAAAAAAATCTAAAAAAAATTGTTTTTGTACTTTCAGTTAAATAAAATGTCAATGGAATGTTTCATTAAAAGATATCTCTTTTTATTCCTTTAAAAAAAAATCTTTGAAAAACTTTTTTTTTCAATTTTGAATATGCTATGTCCCCTTAAGTCATAACAAATATTTATTTGTAAGTATGTCTTATTTTTCAGATTAATTTAACCGGGCGGTGAACATTTGAACTAGATGAAGAATGGAATAATTATAATCCTACTTTCAGGTGGAATGAAAGTATTCATTCCGGATTGAAATTTATGTGGAACTTTTGTTATAAAATTTCCAAAGTAAGACGCTAATAAATATCTCAACGGTAGTATTTTATTATCAACGAATAATAAAAAAGTATGGTCTTTAGACCGTTTACTGTACATGATACGAATTACGTATTTTTGAGCCACAATTAATTTTTTTAGGGACTCATAGAGAGTGCCACCCCAAAGAGCTATACCATAATCTACCCTCGAGTATATATAAGCCAAGTAAAACGATTTTAACAGAGCTCTGGGACACAATTCTCGCAAAATCTAAAATTTCCTAATTGTAAATTTTATTTGATAAGAAAACTTTTCGGTATGAGCTCCAAAATTCAATTTGGTATCAATAAAAACTCCCAAGTACTTGAACACTCCCAATTTTTTAATCGATAAACACTTATCATAACAGCGATTGAAAACACAATAGAACGAATGTATAGTTATAACATCTGGGGTACCATTAGTTTGCATGAATCGAGTTTTACAACTTAAAACCCTACTATGGATACTGAACCATGATTTTAAAATTGTCAGACCACCCTTTATTTTCAATAGAATATGGTTCTAGTTCTCAGCTTGATAGGACAAAGTTGTGTCGTCGGCAAACGCCAATAATTTTCCTGTAAATTTAAGATTGCACAACGAGTTAACATAGACCAGAAATAAAATATGATCCAATACCAATCCTTTATAGGTACCCCCCAATAAGCATACTTAAAATCACTGGATACGCTATCAATCATAACAGTTTGTGGACGAAACGATAAGAATGATTTAAGCATGGAACACGTAGATATGTTCAATAGGCGATACAATGTTTCCGCGATTTGTTTTAAAGTCCTACTTGATATTTCATCGAACCCACTAGAATGAGTATTTTTCAAATCATTTATGGACGATAGAATTTCACAACCATCAAATAATTGAAGAACTTCATATCATATCCCTCCTGAGCAGTACAGGTAACTTTATCAATGCTGTTGTTGAGATGAGTTAGCATTTCAACAAAAAATTTAGTAAACATGTTGGCGACTACCGTATTATCAACGTGTTCAATGCCAGCTTCATCTTTGATGCAAAATTTATTTCTTTTTGCCTTTTCACCGACCACAGAGTTAATAATTTCCCATTGCTTTAGGATTAGCTAAATCTATTTGAAATTTCTTCGTGTAGTATTCTTTCATAGTTTCCACATTGATGCGATAAACCTTTTTCTTTAGGTAGCTTTTTTCTATAATTTATTTTTGAGATCAATAGTTTCCTGATTTTGAAAGACATACAACATGAACATGCAGCTATCTAAAACTTGGTTGCATGATACACATTAGCCAAATATGTATTTAAGGCCGGATAATAAATTCTAAATTTGGTTATGATTTTATCATCATTTGGTGGGAATTCAATCATTAATGCAGAATATAGTCACTAATATCCAAATTAACCACTTTGACCAGAAAGACTATTTTATAAAAAAAAAAAAAAAAAAAAAATGGCGGATAAACAAGGGATTAACACAAGTATTAGAAGTGCGCCGTGTGGGTTCATTTACATAATATTTAAGTCCATGGTCAGCCATTAATAATAAATATTCATTTTGCTCTGAAGACACCGACAGGATGCCAATATTAAAATCGCCAGGGATAATTAGATTTTTGAATTTCCTTTTTTCAGGAAATGGTTTAATTGTAAGAATGAAGCCTATATAGAGCCATACTACACAAAAATGTTGCTGACCAATGGAGCATTAGGCGGCTATGTCATCTGAACCAAGTGTTCGATTTGGCATTTAAAACAATTTTTATCAAAGACAACAGTCCTACCAGCCCGATGTAGTTGATTACACTTACCGAATGTCGAAAAGTTATTTATTTTATAATTATCCAGCTCATAATCATTAATACAAACCGCAGTGAGAAATATTAGAGAAGGCAAACTTTCTAATAGGATCAAATGACAAATAAAGTTATTGAAATTTGCATATTTGCATATGTGTATGTAAGTATAGTAAAAAATTTGACTAAATTTTCCTGGATGCTAATTTAAATAAATCTTCATTGGATTTTACATAGATGATCTTTTGACTTCCTTTTTCAATTTAGCCGCTTCTTGAAATAATTTTTATCTGAAGAATGATAGGCTTTCATGAACATAAATACGTCAAATTGCTAATGGTTTGACAATTTGCGACTTAATTCACTAGTGACTTAATTGACATATTTGGTTTGCTAATGGGAATTTGTAATCCGGAGTGAACAATAGTGAGCACAGTATACTCTATATATTCGTTCTGGATCGCCAGTACATCTACAAAGTCGATCGAATGTCCCAACAGAATTTCCTGAATTGCCTGAACATATTTAATTGGTTTTTCTAGCTCGGATATCCTTGTCTTAAGAGCATGGTTTTAAGTCAGGATAGCATTAAGCTGGTCCACCGAGATGTTGGGAGAGTCGAATCGACAGTTTACGGTTGACTCCAATTTCTCCATCGGTTGTTCCGTTATTTGATCACCATTCAAGCCATCCACCGACAAATTATCTACAGAGGTGCTTTGTCGTCTAAGGACAAACAGACATCACATGTCCATTTGCTTTGCTTATCACAATCCAATTGCTACTAACATTTCCTATATTTTCAACAGCTGATAAATAATTCAACTGTTTTTCAATTGCTCTGTCCATCATCTCGTTAAGCTTTTCCGTTGTTATTTATAATTGCGGAAATTTCATTTTATATTGAGATTTTTCTTCATCTTCATCTTCGTCCATGTTTTTTAGGTTTACAACAGAATATTCTTCCAAAACCTTAGTTCTTTTCTACTACTTTAAGAGCTCGAAATTCTTTTGTTTAAGAAATAACTCACTTGGATATTTTTCTGCATTCTGTTTTTGATATTAACTGCACAAGATTTGATAGATGATAAGAACTGCACTAGGCTTGATAGATGAGTACGTCTTTCCTTGATACGACTAAATAGAGCCACTCTTATTTCCAGTAAAAATGCGGTGTATTTATTTCATGCAAATAAGTCAATAGAAAACTAAAATTGGCATGGACATTCAGAAGATTAGAATCTCGCTGACATAGGGATTCAACTGGTAGGGATAGATATGCAAGAGTATCGATATTAGTTCTGACAGTTGTAATTGTAACTCTTCTTCGGAGAACATATAAAAGGCATTTAGATCTAGTAAGGACTACACAAGCACACCAGTACACAAATGACAAAATCGCTCCAGCATCATAACAAGACTGTTCCATCTTGTTTTAAAATTTAAAATTAAATTAAGATCATGTGCGTCCCAAGCCTAAAATTAAGAAAAATCATTTTAACCTTTAAAAATAAAAATAATGAGTGAGCTGCTTCAAAATTTTTGCGTCTAGACTGTCATAAAAGGAAAACCCAAAATTTTGTTCGAGAGTGCAATTAGGGTGAGTATTTAAAACGTCCAACTGAATACTGTGGACGAACATAGTTGCTGCTCGATTCCATTTAATTTCCCTACTTTTCCCCATTAATCTTTTCAGCCGGAATGCATTGAATTCATTTATTCGCACTAATCACAGATTCCAGAAGGCATTTTAATTATAGTAGGTGGCATCGGAATATTTTCAAATACTTTTGATATCAACAGCATTCAAAGGTATTTGTATGTCTCATGAAAGGAACCGGTAATCTTTTTCTTTGATGCTGCACCGCATAATGAGGTTTAGTTATCTTGATCCTTTGAGGACTCGTCCCCGTCAGTCATCGATGTTTCTGGAATTTTTTTATCTATAGTGCATTGTTCGTAGGTGAGTGTGTAATACACTTGCTGATCGACCAGCACATTTTATCACCTTGTTGCAGATTTTACATTTTGCTTGTTGTTCTCTTCTTTCTTTAAAAAAAATGAGTCAAAATAGAGTTAGTTTTTTCTTTTTTATATTGGTGTAACCAAAGCTTTTCCAGTACTTTTTCTCGAATAATAACAACACCAAACAAATTAAAATAGATGGTAAACGAACTAAAAATTTTTACACAATATTATGATTTCTGTCACATTAAAAAAAACAAGTGAAGTGAATTATTTGACATTTGACATACAACCAAGTAAAAATTTGCAGTAGATTAAGTAATACAGAAAGTAAGAAAAAGTATTAGAAAAAGTAATATACCCAACAAGCAATCTCGATATTTTGATTTCAATAAAGACTATTGTTTTTAACTTTTTATATTTTAGATTTATGACATTTTAGAAAAAAACGGGTTTGAAAAAATTAAAACTGGGTTTCGGCTTTATAAAATAGGTCTAAAATCCGGTTTTACCGGAAACCGGGTTTGGATTTGGATTCGCTTTAGTTGCTGATTATTTGAAGCATTTTCTGTTCTCTCATATCTGCGGAGGTATTCAACTATATTTTGTTTATGTTGCTATAGTTTTCGCTTACAAGTGCCATTCCTGACAAAAAACCGTTGAAAATGTTTAATTTCTTAAGAATTATCTACCTGTTAGTATCGAAAATAATGTAGAAAATTGATTTTTGCGTAAAAAATGTCGATTATTGGTATTGGTTGGAACATAATTTCATTGACGTTTTGGTTTCCCAAAACTTTGTAGATTAATTTTAAATATATACTTTACAAATGGGAGAGATTAGCACGCAATGCCATCTATTTTAGACATTACTAAACTAAAAAGTAAAGATTTTTTTTTACACAACAGCCAAAACATTGTTTACCATACTTATCACTATTTAATCATTTATTTTCGAAAATATTATAATTTAAATATAACCATTTCTGTCACATAAAAAATTACCATCTCCACATACCTCGAGAAATTAAAACTAAAACTACATTTAGCAGAATATAACAACTTGATTTTCTGGATATCGATTTTGTCTCGTGAGTTACTCATTTAAAATGAGTGAAGCAAAAAAAAATCGAATATGTACACAGTGTATAATACACAATTATGTCTTTGTATTTGTAATTTTCTTTTGTTCGTATTTGTGTCATTTGTATGATGAACAGTACCAAAATAACGCGATCCGGGCGAATCGGTTTAATTTTTATGGTGCTTATACTTCCTTTTCTCAGCACATTACGTCTGCTCTCGAGCTGTGGAGTGTCATTATTTAACATGCCAATGTATTTTATATTTTCTATTATCATAAATTAATTATACATCTAATAATAAAATTTTATAAGTAAATTTATTTTAAATTTCAAAAATTTTAGAAATTATAAAAAAATCGAAAATACATAAACAACGCAAAAATATGGCGTGTAGAATGGTTAACCCCTTGAGTGCCAAAAAGCGCAATTTTGTTTCTCAATACACCAGCCGAAATCATGTTTACACTGAAAGAGTTAATATGTATAAACAAAAAAAGAATGACACGTGACTTGCATATGCAGAAAAACAATCATACGCAAGAAACTACCACAAATACATATGCTGCTACTATATCATTCCGCTTACACTCATTTCGTTTCACACATTTTGAGACAAAATCGATATACTGATTTCTTCAATCCTTTAAATGTGTTGGTTATAATGCCATACTTCGCATTTTCGGTTGGCACTATACTACCAATTTTTCAGCATTTATTTACTTTCGATATCGAACCGCAGTACGCATTACTTTATGAAATTTTCAAAGAAACACTAAAATTTTGTCGTCCCTTCAGTCAATCACCGATGCAGTTTGCGTATCACATTATTTTTGTGAAAATTTTTCCAAAATCCATAATAACCGCTACCAAATACTAAACACATTTCGAAAGAGTGAAGAGCTTACCAATTCTGAATCCAGCAATTCTTCACACATTTTCTTGCATTTAGCTTAGTATAAACTAGTTTAATTTACGGCCACGGCATCGATCAATTAAAACGTATATGTAACGTCAAGGTGTCGATTTTTTCCAAAATTCGACGAACGACGAATGACGTTTTCGTATACGTATAAAGAGTATGGTATACATTTTTATATTAGTGTGTGTAATTTTTCTGTGTTTATATTTGTTTATTTTCTACGAATGTAAGCATCAAAAATTATGAATCGGTACAAATCGGTTCAGTTTTTTGGTGCTTATGTCCTTTCGTCGTCTCAGTTTTTTGACATCTCACCAATTATTTGAGTGGTGAGTTAACACGTTCGCGTTAATTACTGCTATAGCGGTCATACAACTTTTTCCTTTTTTAACACATTTTAAGGAATAACTCGACATATTTTGCAGTTTTCATGTGTGTACATTCTTTTCCGCGACGAAATATCATTGATATTACAAAAGTTATCAAATGTGTTCCTGAGTAGCACACACATTTAGAAAGTGTGCCTCAATGTGTTAAGGAAAAAATATTTTAGCTACACATTTCAATTTTTTTTTCAATGTGATGTCGAATATTTGTTTTGTTTTCACAGAAATACAGAATTAGAAATTATTTTAAAACTAAAATTAAATCAATTTAGTTTTATTTAAAGCATATTTATTTGCATTTACAAATTTTAAATGATAATAGGAAATGATATCTAGAAATGTCATATCCAAAAAAATTAAATGGCACACATTCGTACTATTGCAAATACACGTACCACTACTAATATACATGCGGTTATTTCGTCAACTTGTCGAATTTTGGAAAAAATCGACACCCAAAATAAAAGTATTTTTGTATTGATGGGTTTAGAGGCCAAATTCAAAAAGCTAAAACTTAACCATTTTTTAAAGTTCTGGCTTTTGTAAAACGAAAATCCATATATTTTTTCATGGGATCCTATAAAGTTTACCGGATTAAAGAATAAGTTTCCATGATTGTGCAAATATGTGAAGCTTTTCTAAATAATCGTGTTTCAATTTTTAGAGCAGTTTAGGGAATATCCCCACAAACTTATTTTAAGCGATGGAGTTTAGTAAGCTTATTTAGTTTGTATTGCATCTTTGTTTTTGGAACCTTTTCGTTTGTAGCAATTATTTTGGAAAATATATAGCATGTTATTTTGCATTCTGATACAGGTGTTTGTCCGATTCTCGATTTGGGTCATGCGATTTAATTGAAATACCAAAAGATTGGCAAAGAACGAGGGGAGTCACAAATTTTTTAATGATTAAACCATAATGAGCCTTTCATTATTTGTATGCCAATAGAACTTATTTTGCGTTCTAATTTCGGTTTTGGTCCGATTTTTATTTGGGTCGTGCCACCTCTAAATGAAATAACCAAATCCTTGGTCAGGAACGAGTGAAGCTTAAAACAATTCGCCTTTAATTATTTGATGGTCAATGATACCTTTATTATTTCAACGTCAATAGATTTTGTTTTGGAATATAGTTTTAATTTCGGTTTGATTTTCGATTTGGGTTTTGCGAGCATTAAATCGAATCATTTCGTTAGGCCATAATAAGCACCCGGAATATTCAAACAAGTGCCCTCAAGAAACTCGTTAATATTAAATATTTCTTTTGATCCTTGTGACAAGTCCATGCAGATTAAATTCCCATGATTTTCAAAGAGAAGTTGAAAAAAGACTAATCGGACGAAATGCTCTGGGGTTGGCATAATAAGACTTACCAGCTTTCGGGATGAAAACAACTGTACTCCTGTTCCAAGATTGTGGAACATTTTTACTATAGCAATGCATGTTTTGAAGAGTAGAAGTAAATGATTCTAAACGAGAGGAAACCCATATTGTAATTCAGCAGGAAAGACTCTATCCGGATCACCTGATTTTTGGGATGGGAAGCAAATAAAAAACATATCGGCAAGGTCTCAATCGAGCGGAATCAGAATGATAGCTTCGCAACCGGGAAAATGCACAGAAAACATAATTCGACAATTTCCCTTGTAGAAGAGGTAACTCTACCATCTCGCAGCCGCAGCACATCATGTCTACAACATTCATTTTAAACCAGAGATCTATTGAGCCTTGCGCAATTCCAGAATGACTTTTAATTTCTCCACGGAAGTTAATCTAAGTAAGGCTTGCAAGCGGATCATACATTTTTTAGAGATGCTAAAAAGTTATCCCAATCAAGCTCTAATCTTTTGGTTTTATGTTTGAATCTCTAGAGCAAAAATACCAGCTCAGAAAAAGTTACAAGCTTGGAAAAGAAAAACTACCCAGTTGGTAAGCTTATTATGGTAAGGTTTAAGAGTAGATCTTTTAATATTTATGTTAAAAGAGATGCACCTGTAGTTATAAGCGATAAGATCATTGGTCACCTTCAAGCTCAGATGTGCTTACATAGTTAAGCAGAAGCACCCCCTGTTCGAGATACTACATAACGTGTGTAGAGCATTTGGATCGCAACCTATCACTAAATGCTACCTGGCTTGATCTGCTCCACAAAACAAGGTTAATAAACTACTCCGAAGGCGGAGGTGAAACCAAATGATAAGGTAGATACACAAATGCTACCACCAGTAGTTTGAATGAATTTGCTAATTCAATAGTGACGAGCACAGCTGTAACATCTGTTGAACTGCAAAGGGGAAAATAGTCAAAAAACGTACTGAAAAAATGGAGAAACATCAAAAAAGCAATAATCTACATTGTCTACGAATTATTCTACATACTCTTTGAATTATCGACATTGTCTACGCCAAAATGATTATCTACCTATTTTCGACATCGCAAAACGTCGATATTCCCGAATTACGCGTAGACACACAACACTGACTGCAAAGAATATCTGGAACCTATGATGATATCAAAGGACATCATGGTAAACTCAGAATTAAATTTCTGGAAGTTTAGATTCGCGATGTATCGGACGACCTTCCATTCGTCAATCTACAATTTCTGGTTTATTTGGATTGTTTAATACAACTTTAGAACCCTGCGGAAGATGGAGAACTCAGGTGCATATACTATACCAGAGTTCTATGACGATCGCTTACAGACAATTGCCAACCACTCAAGATATTTGTGATAGAGAAAATCTCATACAACCATTTGTATGAGTCGTCGTTGGCCCATTTACCAAAACGATACTGTCAGCGGGTAACATCCCAGCAATTGCGGAATAAAGTTATGGCTGAACCAGCGAATCAGTAACAAAACAACTTAGCGTAAAAATGCGATAAACATGTTTTGTTTGTTAGCAAACATCTTCATCGTTTCGTTCAGTTTCGTTAAAATATGTCTGTCACTTAACAGACCCAAAAATTGCGTGCAAACTGAAGGAAACGTCAAATACCAAATAAAAGCGCCCACCATTTTTAACGATCACGATTTTAAAATCACATGGTAATTTAGTGATGTATATTATATCTAACAAGTATAAATTCGTTCACGTAATGAAAATTAAACAAACAAAAATTTACCGACCATTTGTGTGCGTAAAGCATTTAAACAAGTTATAATTACAGCTGCACTATTGCAAAAAACTTTCGTCGTTTTCCGTAAAAGTTTCACAAGTTGTATTACTGATTCGCTGGTTCAGCCATTACTTGGATGAACAGAAACTAATACTTTCGTTGAATATTTAAACAAAATTCGTCAAATACAACGCGCAACATTTCATAGCCCTCGTATCTAGTCTGTGCTGCAGTGGGTCAGGTGGAAAGCAAATAAAGTAATGTTCCTTCATCGTATTCAGAATCGCAGCAATGCCAATAATTAAGTGCGTGAGAAAGCATCAAGTGTAAAAGCGCTATAGTTTAGTTTCCCATCAACTTTTCCATACGGGTTTTCAACATTCGTAACGAAGTTAACATATATAGGTTTCAGAACTATTTCACTCATCCAATCGTATATGGTGTCATTGTCAGTCTTCTCCTCAAATGACGGTGACGACATATAGCAAAAACCGAAGTTTTAGTTATGACTGAGATCGTAGATATTTGTATACACAGCCGAAGCACTCAATAGCGGCTCACTGCACGTTTATGAATCTGTTCATCAGAAAATATTGAGCCATCTACCAGATATAACAACAAGAGAAAAGAGATAAAGAGCCAATGAACGAGAAAGTTTCCAGACCCCCATAGCAAACGGCAAATAAAAAGCAAGTCTCATTATCTTTTCTAATACAAATTTGCTTTTCTAATACGTTAGGTACCCAGCTTATAGTTTAATGCAGAACGTAGGACAAAGATGCTATGACTTATTCACAAACTGATAACTTACACCTAGAAAGATGAGAAATTTTTAAGGAAATTTATATTTCCCATAAAACATAAAAGAAGTCCAACGTTTAAAAATGTGTTTCGCTAAGTGCCCACGTGTTAAAAATATTAAGCTTTATACTTAAATTGAGAGATCCCAGTGATTTTTGACAGATTTTTGGCCAAATTTTGCGATTCTTCTTGAGTGTAACACATTTTCTAAAACTGTGACTGAAAACATAAAAGAACTTAGCCTTAATTATTTTTTTATTTGGAACTCTTTTTTGCTATTTTTGCTTATTTGAACTTCTTTCTATCCCCCAAGAATATATTTGTTCCATTGAATTTCCTATTTGGGTTTGGGTCTTTTGGAGATGAAATGTTAAAAATTACACGTATTCCTAAATTTTGAAGAATTCAAGATGATTTGCAAAACTATACATTAAAAATATATGCTATCGCACCCTGTGCTTACGGGTTGTGAACAAGACATGATTAAAAAAAATTAACATAATTTTTTGTCAGCTTGTTAACCAATTAATATATGGAAACAGATAATTTAAATTATTGAGCTAAACTTGTTTCATTGTATCTCACCACTACGAGCTTATTGGCATAAATACTACCTACGGGGATACCTAAAGGAGATTTTTGATTCAATAAACCTTTTACAGATAGATATCTGTCCCAATGCTTTAGTAGCACGTTTAAATCCAAAACATGTTTATTAAAAACAGTTTTCTGTACTTAACATTTTTATCAATTAAATTTTGCAGTTCAAATCTGTTTCTACTTCGAATATGTAAAGGCAGAAATAGCAACACCAATTACATTTTTTATAAGCTTAATGATCCAAACAACTTTTCACCGCACTGTGTCACTTTTCTAATGTTTTTCGAGAGTTATATTTTTATCACCTCAAACCAACCCTATAACATCGCATCCACTTTACAACTATACAAATAACAACTTTTCATTTTATCATCGCTCTGTATCATATTTTTATACATAAATAAATAATAAAAGTTTAAAAATATACAACAACAATTTAAAAACAACCACAAAAACCCATTAAACTAGATCAGTCATTAAAATGTACTTGTTTCATAAAACATTTCTTCTCAATTTCATCTTAACATTTTAGTTTTTATATATTTAATTTTGTTGTTGCGATGTTGTTAACAACATCAAACTGCTAAAGCGGTTTGGTACTTATGTGCGCAAAGAAGAGTTGGAGGATTGGTAATCTATGTACTATAAGTAACAATATGTAAATTAATACATTTTGTCACACACAGCATATACGAACTCGTTTATTCTCACACACAATTGTCGAGTAGTTTTTTTTTATAATTGGTGCGAGAGCATAAAAAGTGAAAATTGTAATTAACTTTTCCATCGAGACACATTTTGACACAATTGGAGTATTTTGTGCATATCAGATCGAAAAATATACATTCGAATTTTGGGATCTTAGAAATTTAATTAAAACCGTAATTTGATCGATTATTAATTAAATTTGTATAATTGTGTACGTATAAAGCAGTTGGTAAACTACTTTCATTCGGATATTCTTGTGTATATAATTCACCAAGATGAACGCGCAAAAAAAACACAAACTGCCACTCACCATTTGTAATTTAAGAAATTAAAAATGTTTTTTTAAATGTTATAAAATTTTGAATCAAATTTTTAATCCATTTTTTACGAAACTTTTTAATTCACAATCACTTCAGACACACACACAAACACACTCTATAAAATATATATCACGGTTAAACACTTTATACCAAATTTGCGAAAATTCCGCACTTAACACGTTTATATCAATATTTTATTCACTAAAATCGAACGTAACAACAAGAATCGAAAAAAAAAAAATTACCGCGCACATAAATTTTTGCATGTATACCGGTCCGGTGTGCACTTAGCGTTTAATCCAAATGAATGTAAATTAACAAAATGATCTTATTTTTATCGCACAACTAGACCGATCTGATATTAAAACCGAGTAATAAAAATAAAATAGAAAAATTCGGCTTAAGATCGAGCGACGACTTCCCCACCTCCATCCGTCTCGTCGGATTTATCATACAAGTCGATACCCCTACTCCGGGTGTCTTGGTAATAAACGTATTTACTTTTAACAGAATATTTTGTAAATTTTACTTTTATTTAAAGCGAAGCAAAAAAAAACAGACCACCTGTATTATTACGATCGTATAAGAAAATGTGCAATTAAGAAGTACGTAAGATGTAAAGAGGAAGAAATGTTGAATAAACAGAAAGGGCTTTCACTGCGCGCCGCTTTAATACAAGATTCTTGAATATACAATTTGGTTTCTTTTTCGTTTCAATTGAGATGAACACGATATAATAATAGTGGTGGTGATATGTAAATAATGATAAATAGTTATTACTTTAAGAAACTGTAATAATAGTTTTATTTTAATGTCGCATGAGCGTACATAAGAAGATTAGTTAAGTATGTACTCGTGTATAGTGGGTGGGTAAAGTAAGATTGAAAGTTTGATTATTTAAAAATGATTAAATTTAATCCTGGAGTATTTGGTTCATGCGTGAACGATTTATATAATTTTGAAAATCTGGTTTCTAAGACTAATTTTAAAAAGTGTAAGAGTTATATGTAGGTGTTCAACAATGAATTTATATGACATAAATCATTCGCATAGAGTTATATCCTAAATCTGTCCGAAAAAATTGGATTCGTTTTGGACAAACTTCACGGTTCTGTCCTGAAGTCAACACTTCACAATTCTTGGAAAAATTTGTATCCATAGGTAGAGTGGGTCGCGGATTTAAGAAGTATTCGATTTGACATAGAATGGTGTATAGTATTCCTCGAAAAATCAATGTGGATTCTCCAATTATACGAACTAGGTGTCTCTTCATCGATTTAAAGCCAGCTTCCCAGATGTCACCCAAATATGGTGAATATGGAGGAACGAAATGCTAATCGATTTGGGGGCCTATTATGAAATTGGTCGGAAAATACGACACCGTCGGAAAATACGTCGTCGTAAAATCCGATCCGCGGTATGATATTCGTATTATGAAACATGTATTTTTACAATCAAACTCGAAATTTTTAGTATATACTTGTCACATTTAAATTTGATTAAAATAATTTTATAGAGATATGTACTAACATTTAAAAATTTATTAAACTTTTAAATAATTAAATAACATGTAAAAATTATGAACTACGACCTATTTTCCGTGCGTATACTACAATATCCGTCACCTAACTAGCTGTCGGATTTGACAATTGAATTTTGTCGTAGAATCCGCTAACTCGGATTTTTATTTCATAATATGAATATCCGACGTGAGACGGATTTTCCGACGTCGGAAAAATTTCATAATAGGGGCCCTGATTTGTGGTCAATGAACAAAGAAACGAATGCAGCTACATAGCCCTTGTAAATTCTAAACCTCTTCCGGTTTTATATTTATTTTTGACAGGTCTCGCAAAATAACGATAGACTACCCATCGGTTGTTTTGTTGAATGAAGATGATGATAAGTACAGGAGATACAGGATCGAACAACATGTTTAACCAGAGTTTTTACTCCAACTATATCCAATAACTTTGTTGAATGATGCCAAGTAATTGTATTTGAGTAGGGTGAAGGTATAGTTTATGTAGAGTCCTGGTGAGTATCTCCGTGAATGGATGGCGAGCGTCGATAATTGCAGGATGTTTATATTGTCGTATGAACAGCAACTAGTCAAACCGGCCCGTCCACTATTTTTTAGTGTTCCCTGTTCGACCATAAATGGGTTTAATGATCGTAGCATATATCCGCATTGCAACTTGGACTCGGTGTTATTTATTTAATATCCCTTGGAAAACATTCATATTGAGACCATCGCACGCCAACATTGTAGTGCGTTTGATTTGAGAGCTTATTAACCCTTTCGATCCGGAAAATAAATACTGTAAGTAGGATGAAGATTTTGAATTTTATTGATCAAGAATTATTAAATAAAGCAGGGCTGGGACATATAAATCCTAACCGGTTTTTTAGCGGGACATTTGAATCCCGAATAGTTATAGTCACTGCCACTTGAAAATCCCCAAAGTCATCTGACTCTTCTAAAATGGTTCGAAGTTCATCCTCGGCGTATGCTCGTTGCATTATGTAGCTGTTACAATATTAGAAAAATAATTTTTATGTATAGTTACTGTAATTTGATAAATAAAAAACAATCTAATAAAATCTAACGGGACATATACATACAGTGGGCTCCAAAAGTATGTTGAAATGGTCAAATATGTTATAAGAAATGTAAGAAAATGACAATAAAACCACATGATATCATAGTTTTAATAACTGTTCATCAAATTATAATAAATTTAGAATATTTCTATGAATAAATTAACCATACTAATTTTATTGATTTTATTTTTTATTGAGTATTTAAAAATAATCAATTAAAATACAATGCCAAAAGTTAGTTCGAATAAAACTAAAAAATTGATATTCGTTGTCTTCCCAGATATCTTGATTTTTAATATTTTGTGTGACTGTCATTATTCTCCGTCAAGGCATTAATTCTACAAGATTTTGTAAAGTTTCATCCGGTGTGGCTGTCCATGTTTCAATTATTTCATTTATAAACATATTCCTGTTGCATCTCCTGTAAATAGGAATCTTGCGATGTATTTCGCCCATTAATGTTCGATTGGATTTAGATCGGGTCATATGAAAGGCCATTCCAGGAAATCTACTTCGTAGCTGTGTGCATAGGATCATTGTTATTGAAATTTGAACGCCCGACCTAAACCCATTATTTCACCAGATTGTTTTAAATTGTCGCGTAAAATGTTACAATAGACCTGTGCTGTCATCTGCCTTCAATCATTTGCAACCGGCTCACACCTTTGCAAGAAAAACACCCCTAAAGCATTACACTGCCACCGCCATGTTTAACAGTAGGTTGCAAGTATTTCTCATTATAGAAGTTTTCACTGCTACTGCACATTACAGTTTGTCCACGTCGATTTCCTAACAATTCAAACTTCGATTCATCACTAAAGATTACTCTCTTTCAAAAACTAAGTGGCTTATTGAAATACTTTTTGGCAAAACTTAATCTTCGTTTTTTTATGAATAGAGGTTAACAAAGGTTTGTTTCTGGCGATGTGTCCTCGTAAATTAGCATCATGCAGGCGTCGTCTGATAGTAGTTTTAGTAGTTTTAGAAACTAACATTTCCGCTTCCTATAACTGATCTTTGATCTCTCGTACCACAATCTTGGGATTGATTTTGCACTGGCGCATTATTGTCGATCATTAACAGAAGTAGTAACCCTAGGAGGTCTGTCTGCGAGACTAGGTCCTTCTAAGCTCTTCTTTATTATTTTTCAAATACTTTCTGGGCTGATTTTAAACAATTTATCCACAGCAGTGAAGTTTTTCAAGTTTTCGTATTCACACACTACCTTTGTTCTTTCTTTTATGGTTAGTTTCCGCCTTGGAGCCATTTATTATTGAAACTGCAGTCAAATAATCTGACAATACCTAATTATTTAATAAAAAGTACTGATACTGCACTAACATAATACTATTAAATCAGTTGAGAATAGAATATTTTAATAGTATGAGTATTATTAATCAACAGACGACTTAAACTGACTTATGACGCATTGAAATCATATAGTCAACAAATAAACGCAGAATATAAAATGAAACAAATTATATTTCGGGGAACCCTACTGTAGTTATTAGAATAGTGTATCAAAAACAAATAATAAACAGTTAAAAATTTGAAATCAGGGATTTTGGACGATATGTGTAATAATCTTCAACTGACTTTTGGAGCTCACTGTATATACCAAAAATTCCGAGTGGGACATCTGTATCCCGTCTGCTAAAAATTTTAAATACAAGTGTAAAAATAAAATAATAATACTTACTTTTCCTTATATCCACGCACGACAGTATATACTCTTTGAACTAAAAATGCCTACTTTTCACCACTATTTTTGACAAAAACCTACACGCAATGTAATCACTTTCATGATTTGAACAAGACTGAACAGGTATAGAGAAAAATATTGCATCTCTTTTTTCTTTTTATTGATAAATTGATCATAAACTTCGAACTGGGACAAATTTCAATCATTTCCTATGTGTATTTTTGATTTTAGCGCTTAGAAAATTTTTAAGTTTGAAATTTGTCAAAAATCGATAACACTCAGCAAACGTACGAATCTCAAAATAATATGATGGCGATTTGCGATGGTGGTGAAATCGGTTAGTTTGCAAGTTAGCACGGCGTATAATTTCATTAAAATGTCTCCTCCAAGCAATATATCTGCTGCGGACTCGAATGGTAGAAGTTTTTATCAGCTAGATGTAATGACTGAAACTTTTCGTATTTTATTAGCTCACAGCGATCGGAGGAAATCAGAAGTTAAATTTTTCATATTAAGAGCTCTCTCTGATATAGAGAGTTTACCGAATGATAATATCCATTCAGTCATACAGATTCTTTGGTTTTATCAGGGCTTATGGAACCGAGACCTTTAATGTTTACACCTGCAGGCATGGTTATTGAGCACATTTTTCCATTATCAAACTAATTGTTGCTGCGGAGTATAATAAGGCTCAAATACTATTTTTAATAAGATTTTCTGGCATCCTGCACCAATACTAAGGCAGTTGGTCATAAGATCAGAGAAGATTTAGAAACCCTGGGAGTTAGTTAGAATGAAATTTTGAACCAAAATTTTTTTTTAGAATTAAATGAACTGTTCTGTTGACAAGAGAGAATTGAAATAGAAGGTTTAGGTGAAACATCCTAAGTTTGGCAGATAGCATAGAGCATCGAACGAATGGTTTCTGGCATGCCCAATTTCGATAAATAGCTGCCACACATAAGCACGCACTTGCCTTCGATCATGATCAAAGCTTCGTCATTCATTTCAAGCTCATAACTCGATTTTGCCGTGCAAACTCGACGCACATTGTCGTCAGCCATCTCGCCCTTGTAAATTTGTTCCACAATTCCAAATCCATCAATAATGATCCATCAATAATTATCGCGAACAATGTGCGAATTTGATTTTCCGCGAGTGTTTAGTACCAATGTGAGTACCAATGTGAGTCGAAATATTGTAGGTGGTAAGGCACTGTGATGGTTGAGGTGTGTCGCGGCAGATATACGTTATTTACTGGTACATAGTGTATATTATGTACATATACATATCACGTTATCACGATAGGTAGCACTTATAAAGTTAGATTGTAACACTGCACTTTCACCATATGAGTTACGTTATTACCCTACTGCACCGTATCATTTATTTGACTCCAATTTGTATAATGAAATAGATAAACGCACAACAAATTTATTTTTTACTTTTATTTTTAATATATATATAAATGGATTGATTAATAAACTAATTTTATGCATAGATTTAACACAATTAGTTTATGATTTATATTTTTTATTTTTAATACTTTTATTATATAATATTACGAAGTTTATTCTGAGATGTGCGTCGAAGTACCGCCAATATTTTTCTAAAATAATTTTCATTCCAAAATTCTAAAAACCGATTTTTAATACAATTATAAAATCGGTTAACGTATCATCATCATCGTACACATATAAACCAAAATTTAATAGAAGAGCAATACAATACTAACTCATTACTACGATAGAAAACGAAACAAGTATTTTACCGATGATTGCATTACAAATTGCACAAATTATCTTTCCTCTCAATACGCAAATAATTAGTAATGTACTCGTAGAATATCGTTCGATTAAAATCATTTGCTATTTGCTAATCATCATTACCATAATTTAGGGTGCAGCTGGGGATGCTTGGTATCATACTATTTTATGCGACGTTTATAGTGTAATGAACGTGATCACTATAATATATACATTGTCGATTCTCCAAGTGCATTCAGAAATTTTGAGCAGTGGGTTGACATTCGTGTATTGCAAATGAGAAAATACACCAAATCGCCTCATTGCAACTGATATTTCGGCCCAATTAAAATGTTGACACTTCGTCATTTGCATCCGGAGCAGCAATGCTGAACACTGCCAGGTCGCGATCTTTGTTCACGTATTTTCAGACATATGTAGCTGCTTCACTTGCCAAATCGATTAACTCCATTTGTTGAATTTTTTAAATTTTAATATCAAAGCATGAATATGTTTGAATTTCACAATTTTCTGAGATTTTTCAAGCTTTGCATCGACTTTTGACGCTTTACGTCGTCCAAAATCATCAAAACATGCAAAAAATACAAAATTTCATAGAAAAAAAATTCAATTTTCTTCGGGTGTTCCCATAAGTTTCCGAGTTTTCCACTTGGATTTTCCAATTTTTCTCTTTGAAAAGACCATCTGGATCGGATGCGCGCGAACATTTACATTATTTTTCGATTTTCCGGCGAATTTTTCAAAAATTTTCTTTGGTGCGAACCATATCCTGGCAATTGCGACCATAATGAAAAATGTTTAAGCCAGATCGGTTCAGCCGTTCTCACATACATTTTTAACACCATTTTTATATATTTAGATGTATTCAAATTACAAAACATTGAATTAAAATTATAGCTTACTATAAAAATGAAAAATGTGTAACTCCGCCAATGACTAATTATTTTCTTGATTTTTGTGAAGATGATATCTTCAAAGTCGTGGTGGAATTACTTAAGATCGAGATTTAGGTAAATTGGGTATATAAATTGATTACGAAATAAAATTCCGTTACAACATGCAAAAAATACAAAATTTCATAGAAAAATCAAAATTAAATTTTCTACGGGGTTTTCCAGAAGTTTCCACCTTTTTCACTCAGATTTTCCATTTTTTCTCTTCTAAAAGACCATTTGGATCGGATACGTGTGAAATTCCGTACAAAAACATCATTTTTCGATTTTCCGAATTTTCATTTTCCGACTGTTCCGATGAAATTTCCCAAAATTTTTATGAAGATAGATAGACAGATAGAAAAAATAAATAGATAAAATAAAAAGATTGGATAAAAAACAAATACTAATTTGCATGCAGTCACCGGTGGAATTCGAATCCAGTACCTCCCAGGCCAAAAGTCGAAACTTTAACCACCACCTGTCTCATTAAAAATGTACACACTAAATTCATATTTCCGGTGGATTTTTTCAAAATTGTCTTTCATAAAAACATCTCTTGGCAATTGCGAACACAACAAAAAAAATATTGAGCCAAATCGGCTCATCCGTTCTCAAGTGATTACATACATACATACATTTTGTACACCAATTTTATATACATATATTACCGTCAATATTTTTTTAAACAAATCAGTAAAACTTGTCAAAGCCGGAACATTGATGTGCCGAAAACTTTTTTACACGGAATTTGTTACATTTTATTCTAAGATGAACTTGTATATATCGGGAACTTCTCAAACCTGCAAGCCGGAACATCTTTTTGGTACGGAAATTAAAGTTTTCAATTTTTGGTACTTGTGTAAGACGAAACCGAATTCTATACGAGTTCGGAATGCAATGCAGACTGTTTTTAAGCGTTTTGTTAAAAAAATGCTACATGGTTTCGGTTTGCCGTCTGTCCGTCTGTGTCCACGATAACTTGAGAACGGAGGGAGATATCAACTTAATTTTGTCACTAAAAATTCAAGCAGCTCATGGGAAAGAGCCCTATTGATTTGGACATTTCTGTAATTAGGGTGTTCGGAGGTATGTAGGGTTTTTTGATCCCCCTCCTTAAAATTTTTACAATTTTTTTTTATTTTCTACTCTATTTTGGTGTCATAGAGCATCTGAATATGAAATAAAATTATATCTTGTGTGGACATGGGTTTGTGTGGGTGGTGTGGTTATGGGAGTGGTAGGAGTAATGGTATGGAAGGTGGAGGGGGTGGAATGAGGTGTTTTGGATTAGGTGTGGGAACTTGAAATTTGGGGGATGAGGATTTGTGTGGGTAGTGTGTGTTGGGAGTGAGTATGGAGGTGTTAAAGGGAAAAGGGAGGTGCGGTATAGGGTGGTGCGGGTGGTGAGATGGGTTTTGGGGGTTTGAATTGGATAGTGGGTGGGGGTGATTATAATGTTTATGTGTGGTGGTTTGCTGTTGATTGGGGACGGTTGGGCTGGGTGTAAATGGGGTTAGGTGGGTGTTGGTGTGGGTGGATGTGAGTGGATGGATGTGGGTAGGTGTTATATTTGAAATACGCAAATTACACTGCATATATCCCTTTATACGCAACAAAAATGCTTGTACAGTTCGGCTCCGAACCTTTCACGTCTTTTTTTCTTTGTGTTTAATGAAAAATAAGATTTAGAAACACCAAACGGAACAAATAATTAAACATGGCATTTTGGTTGTATGTCTTTAGTTGTTAGTGCTCATTTGTTTATGAAATCATTATTGAATTGACATCTTTGTTTAATTTATTTGAAGAATCACCAAATTGTGTAATTATACATATGTAATTGATTCAAATTGGGGGGCAAAGTCCTAGATTCATACCACCTCGCTGGTGCTTCCTGGGTAACGCTAAATGAATCAGGCGGTGTAGTGGAGACGAGCAGGGGAAATCCTGTTTATAGTCATGGACACTACATGTCAACTCGGGCAATTGACGCCTCAAAACCAATACCAAACCAGCGTCTGTTCTCCGGGTTAGGAGCGGCTGAAGCGGGCATCTGTCTTGTACCAAGCGCCTTAAGATTCTCACCAGAACGTGGCCCACACACGTAACAAGCGGGTTGAGCGGCAGGCCAAAAACCTTCCCTCATAAAAACATTTAAGTTATGAACCCTAAACAGAGGCCTCGGATTAACTGGAGGACGAGAGCGATGGATCGAGATGGATGGAGGGCCTTATCAAATTAAAGACGGGATTGAACCACAATTTTAAAATGTGTATGTTTTATTTCAGTTTCACATACAATGAAACAAAGCAGCAAAACACAGGTATATGACACGATTAAAAATAAAGAGGACATTAAACCAAGATATCTGTAATGCAAATACGAAAAAATAAGTGAATTAACATTTAAATATTTTTGTGCGGCAAGGGCTAAAAATTTTCCTATCTCCAATTTTACAAGTTAGGGCTACCTGTAAGCCCAAAATCAAATCGATCCTGTTATTGATTTTAAAGCTTCCTCAGGGTGGTTAGACTCTTTTAAACAGAGATATGGCATATCATTCCAACAAATCGCCGGTAAATCAAATGATGTTAATCCCTAAAACTATATGGTAATGGCATTCTAAACATAAACACATTATAAGCGATTGTACGATCGACAACATTGCTAACCTAGATGAATCGGGAATATTTTATAGATTACTACCAAATAAAATATTGGCATTATAAGGTGAAAAATGCTACGGCGGAAAACTCACAGTTTCATTAATAGTTTTTATGAATAGCGCAATCAACAATAGTTGTTGGTTGTTCGAATGATCCACGTGATCGAATGATCTACAAAAAATCTCTGCCCGTCGAGTATTTTTTCAATAAAAAAACGTTGATCTTTGAACGCTACGATCGTTGAACAAAATCTACGGGATTTTAACAACAAAATGACCAACCAAACAGAAACACTATGCTGTTTCTCGACAATTGATCTTTTTTCCTGCCAATATACTAACGCTTCTGTACAACCTTTAGATGCCGGTATAATTGCAAATTTTAAATTCAACTAGAGAAAAGATATGCTTCAAAAACTGTTGTCATCAAGGAATATTTAATTTTCAGACAATTTTTATCACAAATCCGGTAGATTAAATTGTTTCCAAACAAATCTAAGTACATTTGTTGTAAAAAAGAGTCGGGTAGTATACACAACAATTACTTCTACCCTCCCTCCATTTTCCTTTGTTATGGAATATATACATGTCGGATAGTTGAAGAGGTCTTGAAGTATGTCGCTAAAGCGCCATATATTACCGCTGGTTTATGTCATGAACAGAAGATAGTTTTTCATAATTATTTGTGTAACAGATTTTTGGATTTAACCAGGTATAATTTGAATTCTCTTCCTCCAATTCTAGAGATAGATGCAAGTAGTGGCATATATACCATGGAGACCACATCACTATATCATGAACATGGTTTATTTTCTACAATTTATATTCTGTGCGGTTTTATAATTTGACCAGGGATAATTTAAATTTTCTGGCACCAATTCTAGAGAAAAAAATCTACCCGATGGATTGTGCCATTCTATGCTAATTTTGAGATTCAAACTACATGAACATGTCAGCTATATCTTTGACGTTTGAGGAACTGGTATACAAGATCCAACCACCATAAACGTTGTGCTTTTCAAACTAGATACGTAAAGTTTTTACTGATAAATGTGCTATCGTTAACCAAAATTTAAATATTCAGAAAAGTGTTATCTAAATAATAGAAACCCGTAATAAAAGTGATAGGCGATTTGCATTGGTCCTTGACAGTGCAAGAAACTGCTTATTTATTTTCACATGTGTGATTGGTCATTATCGTAGTGTAAGAAATAGTCACGAATTATCGCATTTCTATGATTTTTAAATGTGCAATGCATTTTCTTGATTCATGTCTTTATCACTTAATTATATACTCTATATTCATATCGCTACATTAAAATAGTCATGTGTGACGGAATTATACAACAATGATTGCTAAAAAAATCTCATGCTTTGTTGGGTACAAAAATGATTTCGCTATAATTACAATGATTATTTAGTTAATAGCAGCAAATTCATTATGCATTGTATACAGTCAATCAACTTCCTCGTATCGTGAACATTTTTTAATGCTCATCGCAAATTTTCAATTCGCTTTACTTCCACAGATTCGTATAGTAAAGTGCGACATAATGCGTATAAATAATTTCACTTGCCGCGTTCATTTCTGTAATCTAATCAATCCGCCACTTTCATTTATTAAAGACGCGCAATTAATTTAATTTTCCCACGAAAAGTTAATCTTGTGTGCAAACAGTTTAATTTAATTGTTTTAATGTCAATTAAACCAAAAAATTAGTTGAACGAATATTTAACTAAAATTTGTTATACACAAAGCAAACAAACCTCAAACTATACACGTGAAGTGCTTTTATGCAACCAAAAAATGGCTTCAAAAACTTAACATACAAATGAAAAAAAAACTAAATTTTATATTCATAATGTTTTAGTACATATAGGTACATACACGTTCATGATCATTAAAGAAGAAAATCTTCCATGTACAGAAAAGTTACAATGTTAAATAAAATCCACTTTGCATGTTGTACACCAACAGTAAAAGATTAAAACACTTAATAGTGTGCTTCTAGTGATTACAGTAATAACAATACAACAAACGTGATTACCAAGCGCAAACAAGCATCTCAATTCTGTGTAACAAAAGCACAACTTTACCATGGCATACGAGTACATACAAAACTCACTTTAAACTATTAAAGCTCTTTTATAATTTGTACACGACAACTGGATGAAGAAAGATTTTACTTTTTTATTTTCGTTATAATCTATTGCGTCTGGATTTACGTCTTTTAAGGAGATAAGCTTTATTTGTAAATAACAAGCGTCTATGTTATGCCACAAAACGACTTAATCGATTCGCCACAACAAAGTCGAGGTTATGTGCGGTTTTTGTATTGTTTGTGGTAAGCCGTATATAGATGAAAATTACACAGAAAATCTTATAAAAATATATAATTTCTTGAAGATCTTGTCAGCGGTTAATATAATAAAACTACAAAATTGACGATGACGATGATGGAGAAAGGTACAACAGGAAAATGTTTTGCAATGTATAATAATTTCATTGCCGCGGTTTAATTATATTTTTTTTTATTTACCGCGTACGTAAGGTATTTCGTTTTGCTGTGGTCTTGATTGTTGGCTTAATTCGTTTTACTTAGGTAAATTATTTATAATTGTTATTGCATTGATCTTGACTTTGAGTTTTCTTATGTCTGTTTGTTTATTGTTTTGTTAATGTATATTTTGTATATAGTGCCAGAATAAAGAAATTGAAAATGGTCTGAAAACTATTTATATGCTTATTATGTTTAATTGATTCATATCAGAAAGCTTTATACTTGCTTAATTCTTTTAAAAATTATTTGGTGGGTTGCACTAAAAATATACCAAAAAAAATGCTGATTGAGTTAACGACCGTAAATCACTGTAAAATCTATTGCTGTACAATCGTATCTATTTATTCATGAACATATAGTCCCATAATATAGAATTATTAACAATTTAGTGAACCACACACATTGTAAGCATGAAAGCTCATTTATAGTGAGGCGTGCAATTCAAATTTTTACAAAAATGCATATTGCCTTGTTGGTAATTTTGATTTGTTTTGAACAACATTTCGTCAAATACAGGGTTGGTTTTGGTGGCTCTCGATCATCGTTCATCACTGAATCACCTTGACTGCATTTAAATACGATTCAAAACCCAAAATTAGAGCTGGTTTCTGAGGTTATTTGTTGCACCAATTAATAACTATAACCAATTATTAACTAATATAAATGCTATTGTTTCTCTATCAACTACTAAAAATCCCTCGATGTGATTGAACCCTGAAAAATTCGAAGATCCCTAATATTGGGATTTGGACTGCATTTCACTAAATTTTGATACATTTTAAAGCCCAACAAATGAAAAACTCAGACCTAACAATATTCGACTTAAAAATAATAACAATAGGTGGGAAATTAGAGCTGTTTGTGTTCAAGGGGAAAAAATTTATTATTTCCTGTTCGGACATCCTACGGTACCCTACGGTTTCAATAATTGTAAGATCACTGGTCAAAAAATTCCGAAAGTTAGCCCACCGAACAAGGGTGGCATAAACTACAAATTTGAGTTGCAATAATTCGTTATGCTTTGAGTTGCAATAATTCGTTATCGGAATTCAATTTACCTCGTATACCAGGTGTACAAGTATGAAATGCGGATTTTTTTTTTACTAAAAAAACAAGTTAAATTCGGAAAAATGATGAAAACTGCTTTATTCAAAGTATGCTCCATCGCTGTATTACAAGTTGTATTTTTCCCATGTTTCTGGCAATTTTAGAATACCACGCCAGTAAAAATTTTTTCCTTCTGCTGCGAACCATTCACCGAACCTTTTTTTCACATCTTTATGAACTTCCCAGCTTAGTGATTCGAACCGGTGATGAAGGTTGGTCATAAAAAATGACTTTGTGTTGCTTCTTTCGGTATTCTGGGCTATATATAAGCAGCAAACGGTTCAAATCAATCACTTGTTGTTGGTAACGTTTAGTATTAACCGTTTTCTCTGGTTTTAACAGCTCATAATAGATTGGGGCGTGGTCCCACCAAATACATTGCATCGTCTTTCTGCCAAAGCGATTCGGTCTGCCGCGGTGGATGATACGCTTGGGTCTACCCATGATTTTTTCCACTTGGGATTCTCAAAATAAATCCACTTTTCATCCCCTGTAACTATACGATGCTAAAACGACTTTCTTTTGTAGCGAGCAAGCAAAATGGCACATATGTTTTTTCGCTTTTCATTTGCTTGTCGTTCAACAATTGTCTTCTGAATCTTTCTTGTTTTTCGTAGCCGATTGGAAACAGCTTTTTGACTAACACCCAATTGATCGGCGAGTTATTTTTGTTTTTGCGGATCATCTTCGTCCAAAATTGCCTGCAATGTCACATCTTTGTATTTTGGTGGAGGTTTTCCACTTTCGTTGTCTGCAACATCGAAGTTACCACGTTTGAAATGCCGAAACCATCGTTGATACGTATCATGCGATAAAGCAAGTTCATCATAAGCTTCTCGAAGTATTCGGTATGATTTAGCAGCAGTTTTCTTCAAATGAAAACAAAAAATTGAAGCTGTCCGAAAATGGTCTTTGTTCGGTTCAAATTTCGATATATTGAACACAACATAATATAACACTATATGGATGCACACACTTTCCCAATTTATCGCTCGACCGCGTCTAACACTTGTTGATGGCACAATAAAAAGACGCAGTATAAGATTTATATATCATAAACTGCATTAAAGCACCATCTATTGTCTCAAATCCGCATCTCTTACTTGTACACGTGATAGAGAGATTGGTGTCTGCAGAACTATTTCAAACAAAGCAAAATAAAGCTTCGCGCTGTTTGCGGATTTATTCCAGAAATAGCCCAAAGAAAAAACTGCTGCCATGGAGATGTCGACCTCTTATTTTTATCACAAATTCTGCTACAAAAACGACTACGGTGTTGCGTCGTTTAGAACGCCAGCGTTGCGAAACGAGTGAATTCGTACCCAACAGTTTTGTTCCTAATTGTTTTTTTTCGCAATTGCTGTACTATTCAAAATATTTGCAAGAATAGCCTATGAAAGATGGCGTTTTGAGTAAACCGCCTTCTTATTTATGGAAAAAACTTTATTATAAAGTTTCATCCATCAATCAATTCGTCTGCGATGTACAGAAGTTTTTTTTTTTTGAAAAACAGTGTTTTTGTTGAGACCTTCAAATTTATAGAAAAAGCTGTGAGTAAAATGGTAGACCATTTTCTCGCAGCTTTAAAAAAGCAGCTCACCACGAATAACGGGAAACTAAAAAATATTGTTAAATAGGCGCTTAAAGTCTTCTAAAAGACAGACGTGGGTGAGTAAACAGCGCGTGTATGGGGTGCGGAAAAACTGATGGAAGCAGTATTTTTACTGCCGATCCAGAATACGAGAGTGATTTAGCCATCGAAGATAATTATTATACGTCATACTTAAACGTCATATTCCGAATGGCAGTCTTTCTACTGAATACTCTGAATTGCAGTCACTTTACCACCTGTACACTGCCATAATTCACGAATCATTTTATTTAAACGCTGTTCAAAAGTTTCAATATATGAAAGGACTTCTTTGAGGAAAAGTCGCTGCATTGTTTCAACACATTGGCATCAACACCGATAACTATAGCTCATCCTCCAACAGTATAAAATGTTTGCTCGACTCTTTTGATGAGATAATCCGTGGGTTACATACTCTTGGTGAGGAAGCCGAAACAAGACACCCGTTTCAGAACACTCCACAGGCAACACCGTTTGAGAGTTTCCCGAATTTACCAAATTGAGTCTTTGATAACTTTACATCCAAACCTAGTATCTCAAAACATGAAGTAAAGAGTCACATTGCTTCTGAGGATTCAGAGGAACCCACTTCAAATTATGCTACGATCCAATCCTCTAAAAAAATTTAATGTGCCATGTAGGGAATCCAAGAGAGTTCGGGAAATGCTGCAAACAACCGAAACCGACAACCCTCCTATGCATCTCAACGAAAATGGAAAAAATAGAAACGTATGTTTCTAGAAACCGGTGGGGTAATGGTAAAAACACGGAACTGAAAGTCGGGTACCCGAAATTCGGGTAATTGGATTCCCTAGTCGGGTAATTGGATTCCCTCCAACGTATGGGGTATGTACGTTTATGTTTTTTCCATTTTCATTGAGATGAATAGAAGGGTTGTCGGTTTCGGTTGTTTGCGGCGATGCCCGATGGTTTCGAGTGTCTCTGGGGGTGAATAATTGCCCAACTACACGAAGTCGGGTACAACCTACTTGGATTCCCTAGTGCCATGTGCAATGTTTTCACTTGTTGTCTGTCGAAGAGCGAAATTAATACATCAAAAAGTGCGGAACATGTCTTAACTGCCTTATAGTGCGTTCATGACATAGTGAGTTAGTTAGGAAAAATTTCTATGGAAACACACAAAATGTATTAAAACAACAACAAAGATAAAACAATTTCAACTCGAGTTCGGAACTAGTAGGCGTGGTACAAAGCATTTCAAATAATTTGATTGGTTTTGAGTTCGTTAGCGAGTATGGAAATATTTGTTTCCGATGTCATGTACGCGACATTAATGTCGCGTACATGACATCGGAAACAAATATTTCTATACTCGCTAACGAACTCAAAACCAATCAAATTATTTGAAATGCTTTGTATTACGCCTACTAGTTCCGAACTCGAGTTGAAATTGTTTTATCTTTGTTGTTGTTTTAATACATTTTGTGTGTTTCCATAGAATTTTTTCCGAAATAGCTCACTATGTCATGAACGCACTATAAACGCCTGCCTTACGAATAAAAGAAAACAGATGACGTTTCACATAGTATTCCATCTAGAGTGTGCTGGGGGTGATAGAGATGGTGGAGTTGAAATTGATTAACAACCGACAAAACATTCCGCCACCAGAAGAATCCTTTTGTTAAAACTATTTCATAAAAACTTTACAAAAGAACACAGAAAGTCAATTCATTGTCCAACTTCCGTATAATGAATCTCCATTACAGTTAGGTAATTTGCTGACATTTGAAATACAATGAGTTCGAGAATTGGGGCGCCGCTTCTTTCGTGATCCAACTGTCACAAAATCGTATCACGAATTCATTAGCTGAGTATGAAGATTTTATTCACATGGCTTAAACTTCTTCGGATATACACGGCGTCACTAAAAGGTCTTGTACATCCAGTTAAATGAGAGTAGTATTAGCGGTATCCCTTGACTAGTGCCTGCCATCTATCAACTACCCTCATTTTAATCCAGTATGTATTCAGCTGACGCTAAAAATATGTGTGCCGTTAGCACGTGGCTTAAAACGACACTGTAATCGAAAGATATAATATAGGGCTATGATCCTCCGCAACTCTTTTGTTTGTCATTTTTGGCTACTAGTCTTTATTTACGGTCTCGCATCTGCTGCTTTTTTGGGAACGCAGAGCAATCAAGTAAATATCAGAAGAAGCCTAAATTCATAACCACATGCTTCAGACGTTATTGCCCCTGAAATGTATGTATAGATGATCTGAAGGCACACTTCGACAACGAAGAGAAAGCTATGGAACTCAAAGATAATATTTCCATCGTATTAAAGTGTTATGGTTCTCTTTAGACCATAATAGAGGATCACAGCCAACCAAATGCAGAATGCTCTAACGTTGGAACCCAGATGATGATAGATTTACGTTCACGTCGCTTTTGTCAGACTCTACGAATTTTACAAAATAACAGGTCTTTCGGAGACCAGTAGACTGTTTGATCCGTTACGTTCACTAGAAGCAAACATTACCTTGCTCGATCCTATGCGCAGCTGTTTTGCTATCCAACCTGTTAACAGTTTTTGACGGTAAGGTAACGCAATTTTAAATCCGTCACAACTTAGCATTGACTGATTCCCGAATATTACTCGGTTGGCATCAAATATTATTCGGATGACTTGCAACATCCAAGGCGTTAGAGCATCTTTTTGGGTAATCATGCGGCTGAGAAAGTTTAACATTAACTAAAGATAAGTGGTAACACGTTACCTCTGCAGAAAATCCAGATTTTACTTTTCATCACTCAGCAAAAGTATCGGATACCAAACGGAAAGTCGAAGGTACAATAAATTATCCGAAAACACATCAATTCATGTCTAGTTCATGAGCTAAACTTAGCGTAGTTCTTTCCTGAAGACTGGAGTTCATTACGATGGGCCTATGTTCTTTCATCTTAAAAAGAGACGAGGGCAGAAGTATACATGGCGTACATTTGGCCCTTTATAAATTTGAGCACTTAGGCAGTATGCTTGGAGGTGGTAGACGGTTTGTCCCTGCAGCGATTGCTTTCTAGCTACACTAAAAAGAATTACTGAACGACGTGGTGTTTGCGTATAATTACGTATCGACAATCGCATAACTTTTCTTTCTCGCAATACAACGAATTTAGTGAACTTATTAAAAATTCGAATAATTTATCAAATTATTTTCCCAGGAATCACATTAATTGAAATTTCATACCACAATGGAAAGCTGCAATAAATTCTATCAAAATTCACCTAAATAGGGTGATAAGCCAAACAATTTTGACGTTGGAATAAATTAATACTCTCATGGCCAAAGTAGAAGGAATTCTCAATTCTAGACCCTTGTGTACCATTAACGCCATCAAAAAGGATCCTTTCACTCGTAGACATTCAGTCACCAGAAGTCCTGCATTGGACATCACTCACCTCAAGATATCGCACCATACTCGATGGCAAATGGTGTAACGGATTGGCCAATATTTCGAAAGCAGTCACGCCAGAAAGGTAAGACATTGTGTTAATCCGGGACAGCCAAGCTTCTTGGCAGAGTTATAAAATTTCACAAACAAGCTTTGTCTGGTACCGAAAATTATTAAAATATAATATAAGCTAACGTTAAGCCATCGAAACAAAGCTAATCAACAACCAGCCAACTTTGTGTCGAGGCCTTAAAGAAAAGATATTTACGCAACTAGAAATCCGTTGACAAGATGACAACTACCAGTTGATACTATGGAGAAATGACAAAGGCACAATCAGCATGTACAAGCTAAAGACCTAGCCATGAAGATCTAGCCATAAGAGCAATTAGCCCGGGGTGATAGAGACAAATACCCAGCAGCACAAGAGCAACTACTGAAGATTTTTAAGTGGACGACAAAATATTAGAAGCGGACACGATTAAATAAACTATCGCAATGTAAGTACAATTAGTCAAATTCTTATTGATTTCAATTCATACAGTTAAACTATCGTACCTAAAGTAAAAAAAAATCGTTATATTGTCAGTTTTGAGGGTGTCCCTGGGCGAGTACAGTGGCTTCTCGCGGTGTATTTTGTGTATGAAAAACTTTAAAGCAACTACGACACTCGACACATGGTGCCCGTTGGAAACTGAGTAAATCGACATCATCGTCTGACATTAGCTTATGGAGTTTCCACGCGTTCACCACAGACATATTTACTATTTGAGTAAATAAAACCCACCACCATTTCCTCTATTTTATCGCTATTCGATAGTTATTCGTAAACTCATCAAGAAAAATCTACTACACCCATTCCACTGTCGTAGTGGGAAAAGGGTGCTGGCTGTAGTACATCGATTTTTTATTTTTTTGTGGACGACCATGTTTTACGGCATCGCGTGGTTCATTGCTGCCGTGATTCGTAGCGATGGTTACGACACTATTATCCTTCCATCGCACAAAAAAAAAATTATTATCTTGGTGAGTTCCATATTCATAATAACCATGTTCGTGGTTTTTGAGCATTTTACTGGCTGTCAGTGGACAGTTTTTGGTTCTGGTTTTTCTAACATCCCCATAGCTTTAATTTTATTTTTTTAGTATTTCCAGTAGATCATAGCTAAAAATAATAATTGTCAAAAAACACAATATGGTCGGATGGTACTTCTACAATTTTTAAAAAAACGATTACAACCTTTGAGACAAATAAAAGAATAGGAGCGTTTTTGTCATAGTTCTTTGTCCCACCATAGGTGTCAAACTTTTAACAATATCGATCAGCACTATACGCATAAACCAATTTTTGTATCCAAATCGTATTGGTTTACCCCGGATCGATTCATCAGATGATATAGGTTTTGGTGAAAAATTCGCCATTGTTGAAACTTTTTATTTACTAGGTTTGTTAGACCTCAAACTTTGAACATTTTGTCATCTCTGTCGATATTCGAATTATCAGCCAAATGCAATTTTTTTTTTTATATCCTGAAATCTATTTCGAGATATCCTGTCTGCAACAAATGGAATTCGGCTGTTTTCACCTAGACGCCAAAACATTCTTTCCAGCGCTTGTGAATGATCGCCGGAAAATAATAGTACAGCAATAATTATTTGTATGTCGCTTGTTGAAACCGAAAATGAATGGTTGTTTTGTTGTCTGGCATATAAATTTGTGTGGTGACCAATGTAGTTGAAAACTTCATTATAAAATATTTTTTCAAATACTTGTATTTCGTTCAACCCGAACAATTCAACTTTTAGTTTTGCTAAGTGCTGAATATATCCATCGGTGGATTTCATGTCTATATTTAAAATATCGGAACTCCAATTGGGGCTCACTTTACTCGATTTCTCTTGTCTCTTGTTGAGCCTCTCTTCGATTTCCTCATTTTCACTATCGACGTAGGAAACGTGTAATTCAATTACACCAGGTATGTCTTTTGGGAATACTGTTGATACTAAATCATCTTTGTCAATTTCTTCAACATCACTTACAATGTCTGGCATCAGGCGGAATCTTTACTAAATCAATTTTATGTTAGCTTGAAATGCTTTCAATTTCATCTTTTGCTTCCTATAAATGCTGGAAACGACGACCGTAAAACGCATTCTTTGAAATCTCACGTGGTACATCCATTTACGAAAAGTTCTAAAAATATGCACAAACAAAAAATAGTACACTGTAGTACCATTGTACACGTCTGGGTACACCTGCATTTGCTTTAAGCTCACAAAATTTTTGATTTTGTTATTCATTATAAAATACCGTTAAAAATTTGCACCACTAAGATAAAATGTTATGCAATACTCAAAATCCTTTATAGAATTGGCAAAATCGAGCAAAACATGATAGAACAAACAGCCACAACAAAGAGAACACAGGCGAATTACTGGGATTTTGCGATCCGAAAGAAGCATGTGCAGCAGTTATTTACTATAAATCTAATACTACAACCACTCCAGCAAAGTAATTTTATTCACTGCTAAAATAAAGTACCGCCAAAATCCAAATTATCCATTCCTATTTAACCAACTAAACGGGACTGTGGTTGATTGGCGTTTAGATCGGGAGGTACTGCACGTTCTAGTCGTACATTCTCGATTTGGTTGGAAACTGCGCAAGGTAGACTTCGGCCTCAGAAAAGATTGCGAGGCATAAAAATAAAAAAACCAATCGCTATAGATTGGTATTATCTGCAGCTGTATTACTATCAAAATTAATCAGGAAAGCCAAACAAGCGTTACAGCAACCGAATATTAAAACATTTGCACGGGCGGATTCAATAAAATCGGTAGCATGAATTATAGAGAAACCTTCTCTCTCTCTCTCTCTGGCGCTATATTCCATTAAGGGATTTTACCGCCTCAAATGAGGTTTCATAATCATATATTCATTTTTGATAATTAGTGATTAATTGATTGATCCTAAACCAGCCGAAAATTCTTCTTTGTCACCACCGGGAATCGAACCCGGGAGCTCCAGTCGCTGGAGCAAGCATGCTGGTCTTTTGCCACCGGGGCGGTCCTAAGGGAAACTCAATTGTTTTAAAACGTTCATGGCAATCTATCTAAGCTGATTTTATCATTGCCACATTGCATTCAGATAGCCGAATTACTTCGCATTCTATAGGTTTAAGAGGTCTTTTACGAGCAAAATTGTATGTCTCAATTAAACTTTAACTGATTTTTTTCAGTCCAAACATTGCATTTGCATCAGATTTGTGACGCTTGGCTGAAAAGAGCCTGTAATGAAAATGTAAACAGTATTGTTGAATTATTCACATGCAGTTGCTGAAGAGGGCGTTGCTACTTAAGTCATTCAGTTTAAATTAATACAAGAAATGTTTTACCAATTAATTCGCATTGAGGTACTAAATTAGAAAATCAAATCATCTAACACCCACCATCATAAACAAATCTTCCATCAAAATTTGAAATTCGTGTTAATAAACCGATTTTGTAAAAAACCACAAAAATTATTTTAATTTCAAATCATTCAAGTAGCTATATTTTACCAATTTTCTCTACACCCGTACGATATACAGATTTCGTGAAAATCAAGTGGAAATTTAACTAAAAACTTGATTCGTACGAGAAATAATTTTAATTGAAAAAAAAATTTTAAATCTAGAGAGTCATCGAAGATAGCAAGGAGTGTGGGCGTATATAGTTTATTTTTGTTAGGTGGGTATGAAAATAACTGTACCAAAAACACAAAAAATTCAAGACTCAAACCTAATAATGTACACCCTCTCTACACGCTCTATTATTCACTATTATTTATATTTTATAATTTAAATTGGAAATTTTACGATTTTTTTTGTTTTTGTAAATTGTAAAATTTTTAATTTATATTGTTTAAATTTATCCTGTATGTATGTATATGTTTGTACACCATATTAGTAAATCAATGTACAGTGTGCTACATTTCAATACATATATAGTAGACGCCATTATATTTGTTCTTGGGTACGAATAATTAAGCTGCAGCACGTGTAAATATTTACACAAACAACAAAATTGTACATCCTTTTTAAAACATAAACCACATTCATTTTAAATATGTATATAAATCGGATTTTAAACAAATCCTTTTTAAATAAATCAGTTTAAAACCACTTAATTGATTATTGTGTCACCCACTGTACACATAATATTATAATGAACAACAATCAAGACCAAATAGCTTCAATCTATATACCAAAAATTTACTATACGCAAACAATGGATTATTTTCCATTTTATTTTATTTTATTGATTAATTATTCGATTATTAAGATTAAAATTGAATACAAAAAATATAATTAAAATAAATAAAATTAATGAAAAATCATTTTTATTGTGATAAAACAACATAAAACACGGTAATCCGTACATGGGAGTATAGGGCCGCTTGGGTGCGATGCAAATATTCTTATCAAAATTGACTTCATGTCTATTTTTATTGGAAGGATGCTTTGGATATTGTATTCCGTAATTAAAAAAGTTATGTATGTAAATGACAGCTGGTCAGTATCAGGTTAATTGCTTTTTACACAATCTTGATGATTCCGTGCTAACCAGTACCGGTTCTGACTGACTTTTTACGATACATGCAAATAACCCGGGTGATGAAAATTTCGATCCATCTGATTGTTCTCCCTTTATGCTGGTCTTTTCACTGTTCGCTATCACCGTGATAATGGCACACATATTCACTCAGTAATTTGTGTAGTTATAAGATAAATTGTCGTGCATTTAATTATTATATAAAAAATGTCAAGGTTTTAATCATTCGCCGAAATCCTGTCTAAAAATGACTAATGGCGACAGCAAAATTACGAAACTACAAAGATTAAGAATCACATTACAAAAGAACAATCCAGTAATACAGGAAAAAATGAATAATCTTTTCAGCAAAGAGGAAGCAAAACCTCATTCAAGTAAAACAGGAGAACGAAACCTTTAATCGCTTGGCAATGCCAAAACACTGCTGAAGAAACAGCAAAGCTCCCAAAGATGCTGGAAGCGTTTAAGCTCTTAACATTCGGCTAGCTTAACAAGATAAATGCCTTGAAGCTCAAACCTATACAATTTTATTCAACGGCAAACTTTAGTAGGTGTGTAAGAAGAAGCTCATTTACAAGCTGTCGTTCCATGTGCACCAATTTTAAGAGATGATGTCGAACAATTACCGACATTGCATTCTAGTGCTTAGTGAACAGACTGTGAATCATTTAACAGTAAAAAGGTGTTTTGCAAGATTTAGTGATGTCAATTTTAGTCTGGAGGACGATTTATGTCAGGACACCTGGGTGCAATAAAATAATTTGAACACGAAGAACTTAAAGTTTCACTGGATTAAAATCCGTGTCAAACTCAAAAAGAACTTGCAGAACAGTTTGGAATTACTCATCAAGCAATATCACTTCGATTGCATGAAATAGGAAAAATACAGAAGGAAGCAAAATGGGTTCCTGATAAACTGACCCAATAAAACACCAACCGAAGAATTGATATCTGCATGAATTTGCTTTCCCGGTACAGAAGAAAAAATTTTTTGCACAAAATCATTACAGCTGATGAAAACTGGATTTAGTGCGATAATCCTAAACGCAAAGAATCATGGGTTGATCAAGGACGGCAATCAACATCAGTTGCAAAAATAAGTATTCATGCCAAGAAAGTGTGTCTGTGTGTCTGGTGGGATTGGAAAAAAGTCATTTACTACGAGCGTCTGGAACCTGGTTAAACTGTTACAGTTGAACGTTACCAGGTCCAACTGATCAAATTAAGTGATGCTCTTGAAGAAAACAGACAATTTACGGGCCAAAGAGGGTGGAAGGTGATATTGCTGAACCTTTTACTTCTGAATTGCGCTAGGCAATTGGCATTGGAAATCGTTAGATTTATCAAAAGTTATACACCTTTTTTTAAATATGACTTCATCTACTAAAACTTTTGATATGGCGGTAAACTTTCATTTTCGTGGAGGGTGTGCCGACGCTAACTACTAAAAAACATTTTTTTTTAAATTCGACTTTATTCATCAACATTGTTTCCTTCAAAAGTGATTCATTCCAACGCTTCTCTACAATTTCGCCACCCTTTTTGTAGAACGACTTATCTGTGGCCTCAAAATAAGCGTTTATTGCGCCAAAATCTTTCAAAATGTTGTAGTCGCAATTCAAACTTCTATTCGTTCAACTTTGTCATTGTGATACGGTGCATTATCTTGGTGTAAAAGAGCACTTTTTCTTTTCCATTTGTGGATGTTCAAACGCACCAATAACGCCATATAGTATTCGCTATTGATGGTCCTTCAGTTTTCAAGATAGTTGATGATCGGGGATAATAGTGGGGAGTATTGACCGGAGGTAATGATTGGTGTGAAGTGGGGAATTAATAAAATAGAAGAGAGTGGTAATGAAGGAAGGGAGTATTTGGTCAGGGGAACTGTCCGAGGGGTTAATATTTGGGCAGCAATGTCCTCTTACGTTCGTAAATATGTTGTTCCTTAAATGAATTTTGTACTTATCGTTCTTGCATGGATAATTATAAGTTATTAGATACACATAACCCTTCGTACTTATTTAATTAACTCACCTTGTCTAAGCTTTTTTGGAGGGATAGGAGGAAGTGGAACATCACGGTCGTATTGAATATCGTCAGATTTCAACATATACAGGCTGACGACTCAGCTAGTCTGTGAATTTTTTCCTGGCTACTTGTAAGTATTTCTGCAACACGAACTAGTCCATTATTTACAGGCAAAAAAAATTCTACAACCTTGTCAATTTTCAATTGGTTTATTAATGGATTTTCTTCTTTAACAAGGACTTAATCTGCAAATAATCTTTCTGTGTGAGTTCCAAATGCCAACGCTTCCAAAAATTAGTTTACTCATTCTTCGTATCGCATTCCAATGTGAAAATCGAGTATACGGTACTTGGGTCATATCTGGTTGTAGTATTTGCTCGAATTATACTATGTAAATGAGTTTTTGCCCATTTCACACCAGCTTCCCAAATCCCTCCCAAGTGAGGTGCATGTGGTGGAATAAAATTCCAAATAATTTAATTCCCTTAATGAACATGCAACACTCTTAAATTCGATCTGTTGTCCGAATAGATGCCAGTACTGACACCACTTTGGGGAAAAAGTCAGTAAAGTGTACCGAAAAAGAAACCGGTAGGAATTCTATTTGCTCCTTTTTAAGGTAGCCCATTAGTTGGCTCGCCGGCCATTGCTTAATGCAACAAACACAATTTCGAATTGCTGATTTTATGGTATTTAGACCGTAAACAGAATTTAAATCGAACATTGCTAAATGATAAAGCCGCTACAATGTAAATTGTGTTTGTGGAATTACCTCACTAATTTTCAGGTTATATCGGATTTAGGTGCAATCACTTGCTCAATCCGTTCACCTACTAATTGTTGATTTAATTGTTCAGATACTCCTCGTTGAACTAAATCCGTTTTTCTATCAGAATATTTGGTTATAAATCTTCGTATCATGATCACAATATTCATAATTTTATTATAATTAAATGCGTTTTAATGAATTCTTCTTTTATTGGTATAGATGCATCGAAGAACTGGTCTACCTCGCCACAACGAATGGCTCATCAGTTTATTGGGACTTATTCTTCATGTCCCACAGTCTGCCGGGTTGAGTTTTGATGAAATATGTTGCCCTTTGTCCCTCGGTAGAACTTCCAAAATTTTGCAAGTATGGTTTGCAACATATGTTTTTTATTTCCGTGGCGGCTAGGATTAGTCCAAAAATACAATTGGTAGTCTGCAAAGTTAAGAATTAACTAACTACTACAAAATTAAGATTGAATTGGCTTGATATTTAATCAAGGGTGACTGGAGCTAATAGACCTGCTAAATCAAATTTTCGATTAGCTTATAGCTTCAGACCACATATACAGCTCTTTTGATAGTTGCTGCTAGATCATGAACTAGATACGTAAACGTATCGGTGGTTGATTGCCATTGCATTCCCAAAATCTTAACTTCATTTGGTTATTCGATCAATAGTTTTGGGGGAGGGATGAGATTCAACGACATTCAATTTATTGAAAATTTTATTTGAATTGGAAGAGGATTTGCGAAGAACAAAGCTATATTAGGACATATATTAGATATTTGACGTCAATATACATACCCCGTAATATTTTTCGGACACTCTTCGATACAAAATAGTTTGATCAATAACTATTTGTTTAGCGTCGCGGGTTGCAAAATATAGTGCGGAATATACTAGTGCCTGCAACTCGTAATGATGTATATATTGTCAAGAGGTGAAGGAGATACATCTTTGTGGAATCTGCTGTAAATACTACCTTATGAACTCAGAAACGTTATAAAATATCATCCCCGGTGAATTTGGCAATATTGGCGCGGTTAATAAGGTACATGCACACCTCTGTTATCCGGAACTCTATTATCCGGTATAACGTCTAATATCCGGAATACGTTTTTTTTTTCGTATTCTTTCATTTCCTTTTTTATTTACCTTATTTTCCAAAAATGAAATGATTTTTTAAATATGTAATTAATTAAAATAAATTTAAAATCTTAATAAATGACACTATGGAATTATGAAATAATTAAATTATTAAAAAAAAAATCTTTATCCGGAAAAATCCTTTCTTCGGAATTATTTGCCCCAGGCTTTCCGGATGAAAGAGCTTGCACTGATATATTCAATGAGTATCCTGATTTAGTTTTAGTCGACCCTTCGAACACAACTATACTTTATGGTGGATGATGTCTCCTTCGAAACAGCGTGGTGTGGCAAAAACAAATAAGCAGCAGCGGACATCTTTTAAGCTAGCAGAACCTATACGACAGAACATTACAAGATAGAATAGATAATTATAGGCTAATTATAGGCTAATTAAATGCTCTACTAAAAAATGTTGAGCTCCATCCCTTCCAACTAAAACTCGGATTCTGCTAGTTTTAGAAAAAGTTAGCAGAACCCTTTTCAAAAACTGACTTAAAAACAATTGGAAAATTAAAGGTTAATTTTAGACTAGTTAAATGCCCTATTTAAATTTTTTTATTATGCTCGCTTTAGAAAAAAGTAAGGCCTTATCACTTAAAAGCTAATAAACCTAAATCGAAAATCGGCCCAGAACCGAAATTAGACGCACAACAAGAATATTTGACATCCAAATAGTTTTAGGGTCATTATGGCCTAATCAAATGCCTTATTCAAAAAAATTCTCCTCCACTCGTTCTTGACCAAATTTCAGGCCATTTAAACTAAAGCTAGCAGAACCCAAATCGAAAATCGGACCGAAACCGAAATTAGAACTCAAAACAAGATCAATTGACAACAAAAAATTTAGGCTCATTAAGGTCAAATTGAGCCTAAAATTGGTTGTATGTCAATTGTTCTTTGTAACCTTTTGGCTTGGGTCAACTGACGCCGCATGATACACTTTATTTACAACGGATAACTAACAGTGGCTAGGGAGGGATCTTATTACTTACTAAAACGTCGGAAGCCATTATTACAAAAAAAAAATACAAAAAAAAACAATTAATTGTGTGTCTACATGATTAAAAATGGTTCGCCATAATAAAACGCTACATCCCAAGTTCATCTTATTTTATAAAACAACTTCAAAACATAACTCTAACTATCATTACAAAAATAAAATGAAAACGAAATGCGCCGCAATGCTCACACATGATATCACTATTTCGCGAAATTCCTAAAAAAAATACTTGTGAACCAAAATAAAATAAATAATAAAAAAATTAAAATCCATTCAGAAGGATCAATGGAAGTAAATGAAATAAAAACTGTTTATGAATGAAAACTAATATAGAATCATAAATTTAAAGGGAAATCAAAACAAGATTTTAAAATTTGGAGATTCCATAAAAAACAAAATCTATTAAGTTAAATTGCAAGTTAAAAAATAATAATTTAGAAAACCTAAAAAAAATGTACGTCACCAAATAAATGTGCTGAGTGATGGTGTCCTTGAGTGCCCTCGTTCACGCTTCTTTATCAAACTGTTTGGTTTCAGGTGTAGTAGAAACAGTTAATGTACTCGTATATTAATATTATGGATCATAAAGTTACTAGTTCTAACTTCCTTGATGGTATTTGTTTGTTTACGCATGGTTCGTGGTGATTACAAACCGAATTGATTTTTGTTGTACGCGGAATGAACCACACTGCGACCGTATTTGATATTACGATTTTTATGAATGACCATGACTTAACAATTCCGCATATAAATTTTTGTTTATGCATAGGGTAAAACATTTTATAATAAAAACTATTTTTTTATTATTTTAATAAATTATTAATGGTGATTAAAATAGATAGATAGTGATAATAGATTTTAATTATGGATCTGTTATTATATGTATTATTAGTTAGTATCAGAAGCGCGTTTACGCCTTAGCTTATGATTTATTATCACTATACAATGTTCATACTCTTCACCCACTACAACCTCGAATCACTTTATGTTCTTATTTTAACACAATCACCAATGATGACCAGCAACAATCCCGCCAAACGAAAATACTGTACTAGTGGTATACCGAAAAAAAATGAAACACAAAAATGAAACAACGCAATAAACAACGCACATACACTTTGGATTTTACCAACCATCGACATCAGCTAAGACAAAGTATATACATGGTTATACACATCAACAATTGCATTTACAACACAACCGCAATAATACTATGTACAATTATTATAACGAAACAACGAAATGACTACAGTGCGCGAGGATGAAGTTTTCGACGTTACTATAAAGATAGACCAATTGCTACATCTTGTCTTGCGTTCTAATTTCGGTTTTGGGCCGATTTGGGTTCTGTTAGCTTTTAAGTGATAAAACCTTAGTTTTTTCCTAGAGCGAGGATAACAAAAATTAAATAGGGCATTTAATTAGCCTAAAATTGACCTTTAATTTTCCAATTGTTTGTAAGTCGGTTTTTGGTATGGGTTCTGCTAACTTTTTCTAAATCTAGCAGAACCCGCTTTTTAGTTGGAAGGGATGGAGCCCAAAATGGTTTAAAAGAGCATTTAATTAGCCTATAATTATCTATTCTATCTTGTAATGTTCTGTCGTATGGGTTCTGCTAGCTTAAAAGACGTAGCAGCAGGTTTTGTTGGCTCAACTTCTTTCATGTGTCTCAAGCTTTTGATTTTTCAATACCTAATGATTCTTGTAATGGATTTTTTTTTAAAAGCTTTAAAGGTAACTTTACCATAAAGCGATTATCTGATAATTTGGTAGTTGTTTTTTTTTAATAATTCTTCACAAATTTTGTCTTCAGTGGCCCTATTCTGTCTTTCCCTGGGAATAGGGAATTGGGAAAAATATTTTCATAGCATTGAACAGAGGAAACATGTTTGGTGTTAGTATTTTTGAAACAAAGTTAAATGGGAAAATATTTTTCCCAATAAAAATTTTGTGAAACAAAAGTTTCTCAATTCACTTTGTTTTGAAAATTTTTGCACTAAACTTTTTCTTGCAGTAGGCCAGAAAAATACAATTTAGACAAAAATGCTATGAAAATATTTTTCCCAATTCCCTATTCCCTGGGAAAGACAGAATAGAGCCACAGTAGCACTATTCTGGTAATTCCCTGGGAATAGGGAATTGGGGAAAGATTTTATATGTAATTTGTATTTAAAATGTTTTTTTCTGGCATACTGAGGTAAAAAGCTAGTGTTAATTTTTTTGAAAACAAAGTTAGATTGGGAATAATTTTCTCTACCAATTTAGATATGGAAAAATTATTCCCAATTTATAAATATTTACATTAAACTTTTTTCCTCAGTAGGCCGGAAAAAAACATTTTAAATAGAAATTATATATAAAATCTTTCCCCAATTCCCTATTCCCAGGGAATTACCAGAATAGTGCCACAGGTAACTGAAGTACGTGACTAAATACTTATTCGCACTACCAGAATCTCTTCAGGGTTTTTCTTAAACTGTATATAAAGCATAAATTTGGCCGTCTCAATTTTTCAATTGTTGTGGTTTAAAGATTTGGAAGAATTTATCAGCTCCAATCAACAAATAAATCTTTGACAAAAATTTACGCTAGTAGTTTATCAAATTTGTTCCTTCAATTGCATTGACTTTGGTGTTGAAGGGTAAAAGCGGAGGGTTTTACATGTAAAACTTGACGAAAAGTGGGGTGATAATGATACCTTGACCAGCCCTCGAGTAGTCATAAGATTTAGATTTGCAAGCTACTGGTTACAAACTCTCGCTTGTTCAAGTTTGAGACCTAGCACCTAGAAGAACTCAACACAATTTAAGCTGACCGCTTCTATCTTGTACTCTCACTGTAGTGGTGGGCAGTATGGCTAAACTATGACTTGTGGTTGATGACCCTTTGCAAGTAAAACCTTGGGATGTTCTGGTATACTGATGCTGTCTTGGATTTCACTGGATGGACAATTGGCATTGGAGGCGGGATGTGACAGTGAATTGTAAGTTCTTTTGCAAATTTGACACCTTCCCTTGGACCGGCGATGGTATACGGTATACTCAAACTGTTGAAACAACGATTGTCTGTTTTCGTAAACTCTCTTCTTTATTCAACGGTTAATTTTTTTTAATTTAAGCAATAGATGCTAATCCTTATGACAAACTGAACGTGAAACAACAGCGTTGGTAATTGTTTTAAAAACTGGCTTAATCTGTGCAACTGTTTTTCGTGGATTGCATTTTGCTGCATCGAAAGCATCAGCTCGTTTCATAAGGAAACCGATTAAATTTTGACAAGTTGGACATTTTATTTCTGCAGTTTCATTAACTCACATATCTCTGGTTTTTTCATCTAATTTTTAAACCAGATTTGTATTTAATATAATAGGTAAGTCCTTTAACAAATTTCCTGCTTCATCTCTCAAATAACCCTTTAGATACTGAATCTTTTGCTCTGGATTAAGGTTTGAATTATCGTGGACATAGACGAAAATAAATCGTAAAAGGAATGCCATTCGTTTTAACACCAACAAATAGAGGAATGTTTGATCTTCGGGAGCTCTAATTCTATGTTGAGGATCTAGAGTGATTTCCTGTAGTATCGTTCAAATCTACACTAATTATATTCACATAGATAAGTAATATCTACGAATGCACTTATTCACTTTTGGTTGAATGCCCGTTATTCACGAAGGTTTAGTGGTTGTTATAGGTTACACGTAAGTTTCTAACAAAATCGATAGAAATTGATAGAATAGATATGCAGGTATAGTCACAGTGATCCATAAAAAATGAATAGACGCTGTTCGACGAACGATTTGTTCTGAGATTCTACATTCTATTGAAAATCGCCCTCGTTCATTTTCTAGGTGAATGACGTATCTGGAAGTTATCCCAGAATTCTATCCCAGAAAATAATTCTTTTTAATCAGGCAACACTAACATTTCAATAACCAATTTGCTCTTGTATGAAGTTATCCCAGCCCAGAATATTTATTAATTTTAATGAAAAAAAAAACGAAAAATTATAAAATTTTGAGTTGCATAAATCAATGAAAAATTACAGGGAATGAAAGAAAAAATTTGTTCCGTGGCGAGTTGCCGAAAATCAACTCTGGGCTGGGAATGTCATTGATTTTTATATAATTTTTCGTCCAGCTAGATAAATTTCAAATTATTTCGCTAAAACTAAACAAAACCAAAATAAACTAAAAATTATATAAAAATCAATGAAATTCCCAGCCCAGAGTTGATTTTCGGCAACTCGCCACGGAACAAATTTTTTCTTACATTGCCTGTAATTTTTCATTGATTTACACAACTCAAAATTTTATAATTTTTCGTTTTTTTTCATTCGAATTGATAAACATTTTGGGCTAACTTCACAAATAGTGTATATTTGAATGAAATGAATCAAAACCTAGGCTGGGCTAACTTCACATAATAGCAAATTGGTTATTGATATGTTAGTGTTGCCTGATTAAAAATTCTGAGATAGAATTCTGGGATAGAATTCTGGGATAACTTCACATACGTAAATGAATGAGAAAAATATCTTAAATAATAATTAAAATGTGTATACTAAACTAACTAGAATTTATATAAGTCGAAGTCTAAAATATTCACCGTTAAGTCAAACGAAAATGTGGAAAAGTGCAAAATGCAAAACAGCCCCAAAACAGATTTCCATACGTTTAATTCCTACCGCACCTACTACAAAGTAATATGAGAGAAACATGTTATACATTGAAAATTGGTCACTTTAGAACTAAATCCCAACCGATACGTAAACTAAATATTTCCCAAAAAAAATGCTTACACATGTACAGTACGATGTACTTTAGCCTGAACACCAGAAGATGAATAAAACCAATTCATATTATTACAAAAAATATACAAAAAAAAATAATCCAGTCAAATGAAAGTAAAATCGCCTTAAGCAAATTCATCAACGGTTCGTTTATAGATACACTGGTCTCGTATAGTTGGGATTTTGGAATCCACACAACAACTTACTACTCGTATACGTATACGTATAATAAAACAACTATTCGAGAATAAAAAAAAATTACTCTGATATTACAGTGAATTGTTTTTGTTGTTGCTGCTGCTGTGGTTTTATCTATTATCTATTATTGTTGTATTTTTATTTATCTCATCTCAATCAAGCTGAATATAGTTTTGGATATAAAAACGATTCTTTATTTATGTGTTTTTGTTGTAATTGTGCTTTATTCTTGTGTTATTGCTCCACCGATGATGACTATGATTGATATTGGTATAGTGTACCAAAGCACAGATTGTGATTTTTTTTCTTTGCTCTCCGGTGCTAGGTTAGGTATCCGTCGTAGTAGTTTTTGGGCAAATCACTTTCAATTCTTATATTTCATTTCGCTTTCAATTTACGGATATGTATTAGCAAAAAATGGTTCAATCATTTTAATTTAAAATATACAATTTTACAAAATCTAAAGCGCGTGCGTTTAATTTTAATCCACTGTATAGGTTGGTGCATATAGTTGTGCTTGTGTTCCTGGTTCATTAACAAAAACCAAAATAAACAAAACAAAAATATGTATTTGAAAATGTTTGTAGACATACAGGGATGGAAATGTGAAGTCTCGAATTAAATAGTTGGGGATATACTGATTCAGGTAGGATGGAATAACAAATCGTTTGGTGAGACGTGCCTACCAGTTTCCCTTCAATCCGCTTATTTGATATTATGTACTTGTTCATTTTATTGTATTTTTATTTTAATTTTGTACCAGGAAATGGGATATAAGCCCACGAGCATGGACTCAAAATTATACAGCGCAAATATTTATTTTTACCAGCCAAATAGCATATAGTATACTACTTCTTTTTAAATTTTCCCAATAATTTGAAAATGTTCTTCCTAGGTCCATTAACCGCACATTTATAGCATATTCCATAGCTGGGATCGAACATAACCACAAAAAAAAATCTGAATTGTGTCCAAATCAAAATTGTCACCCGTCCAACGTTTGATAAAACCGAGCATGGAGTTCACTGTATAGCGATGTACAGCTCAATATGCTTACTAAAGCTCGTGTTTTCATGAAAGTAACACTTTTTATCTTTCAGGGGTTGGAACCTGAAGTGCTACCAATTAAAATTGCTGTAAATTTGTCAATTTTTATTTTTACCGATCAAACGTAAAAGTGGTTAATGCTTTGGCTTTTGGATTATGAGGTACCGGGTTCGAATGCCGATTGGGGCAGAATGCAAAAGGAATTTTTCATCATCTGATTATGATCAGTGATGGAAATGAACACAATTACGATCAGTGATGGAAATTAACACAATTATGACTCCTTGTTGGAGTGCGCAGTTCATATGAGCCAACCCATGCCCGTGCATGGAGTAATTTAATTAATTTGGGAGTACATCGGCCTCATAAATAAAATATAGCTGGGACATTTTTCTTGTGCAAACTGGTGGGTTTCTTGTTGAAAAGTCCAATGATTTCAACCAAATTGTTTACGCGCCCAAGGTAACAAAGCATCGTTTAAAACTTTTATGCCCTGTTCAATATGAAGAGTGGTAAGCATTCTGCGGCGCTACCTTGGCCCAAATCACTAATGCAAGCGTTTACTTTCGCAAAGCAATTCGCTGGCCTAAATTGTATTTCGTTTTGTTTGTTACCATATTGCTGAACCGTAAACATTTTTTCATCAGAAAAGGCAAAATTCTCAAGCTCGCCACCAACGAGCAAGTGTTTTAAAACAATTAATTGCTCTTAATACAGGCGAACTGCAGGTGTTAAATCTAACACTTTTTGTATTTTGTAGGGCTTCAATCGTAGTTTGTTATGATTTGTGTCATATTGAGATTTTTTGCCAATTGAACTACGCTTTGTCGTGGATTACGTTGAATTCTGGCTGTTACCTTTGGAACCATTTCCGGTGATGTTGCTGTTTTTGGATGTTTACCAAGTAGTATACAAAATAGCAAGCAGTTGGTTGCTATTTTCCAGCCAAATACAAAGCAATAACACTGTTGCGTTTGAATTCAATTTCGATAATTTTTTTAACTGCGACTTAGTTTTTTGACTAAGAATCACGATATCATCTGCATATCCAATGTTTTTCTTGTTCTGGATGTGATACAATTTTTTCGAGTTCAATTTTCAAATTTTATGCGATTAATCAGAAGTTCTTACCCAACTAATGGTGTCAAGACGGCTATAAACTGCACTAATTCAAACATTGTTAAATTACAATTGTGATGATCTTTTAAAATTTTTATTTTCCAAATTAAAAATTCCGCCTCACCATAATTTAGTTATAACAATATCTTGCCGTGACTGAGCACCTTTAAATCCAATTAAAACAAATTACTTCACATGATTCTTGATAATAATCTCAACAACAAATTAAATTTAAAATTTTAATCGATTTCGGTGAAATTAAACCTATAAATAAGCCATCTAACATATTTTAATTAAATTGTTAACGTTAAGGTAAGGGCCGAAAATACAAAGAAGGTAAGGTACGAGTAATTTACCTTTCAATTTCATTTAAAGTCGACTTAACATTTCAACGTTTTAATTCTTTGTTTTTCTACATGGAAAGACGAAATCAGATAACCAATTACCACGAGTACACAATACCTACGCGCACCCGTCCGATTATCGACATAATGGTCGTATTGTAAATTAAATCAATTCAATCGCTTTAAATGAAAGTAAACTTGAATAGTTATATATTTTTTTACCAAAAAAGAACAAATAGTTGTTCTTGTTTGTTAAACACTCTAACGGACAGGAATTATATTATATGCCTTTAACATGTTTGTAAATAAGCAGAGAAAATGTTTAATAGTGAATCGCGAAATACCTTTCCACACAGAAAGTGAAAATATTTTTGGTTTAGTTTCGGACTAAAGATAAAACTGTGCATGTTTACATTGTGTCTTGATTTCCACGGTTGTTCTTTACATTTTTATATAGACGACGTGACCGCGTATTTTGAGCACAAAATAATATGATAAAAATGTATGCAATTTCAAATTAGAAAATTACCATAAAATTTTGGCGGAAGTTAAATATCATTAGTCTAGAGCACAATTATATTCGTTACCCGGATTGTTACATCCGAGTAAAAGAGAAATATTAATTGTGTATGGGTTGAGCATCGTCCTTTCTTTGTATTAAACGAAGGTGCTTGTTCACAAAGGTTCTCGGTGTGTATTATAACCCAAAATGAAAATTTCAAGGTGATTATTTTATGTATGGATTAACAGCTTTATGTTATTCCTATATATGCAATGTTTTTTCTGCATTTCCAATCGTCAATCGACATCAAGCCAAATTTGATGAAATTGTTTACAAAGTGTTACTCAATACTTAATTTTGCCAACAGTGGAAGTAAACGTGCTCGATACCACTGTAAGACTTTTTAAATGTCGAGCCTTATTAGATTCTGGTTCGCAGGCCAGCTTTGTCATCGAAACATGCATTCAACGACAGCAGCTAAAAAAATGTTACGCCCGACTGTCAATCCACGGGGTAAGACAAGAAACAGCTGGTGGCTCAAAGGGCAAAGAAACCCTTTATATTACGCAAATAATAATTCTAATCCAACATTCAAAATCGGGGGTTTAGTATTGCCAAAAATCATCATGCAAATCGATAATAGCTGTGTTCCAATGGAAACAATTTGCTACTCACAAGTACTTGTGAGTAGATAACCAAAGGAACGGGCAAAATTATGACAGCAACATATTTTGTTGTACAAAATAAAATTTGTTTGAATATTTTCAGACAATTTGGTAATACATAATGTCAAAAATTGGACATACCATGAAGGCAAAGCCTTAATCTGTGCGTACGCTGGCAGGAAAGAGGAGTATTGAGGTTCTAATAGTGAAAATGTAAATAAAATTAATTTATATATATTTATTATAAAAATCCACCGCTTTAATAGTCGAATCAATTCCATCAGTTTAATAATTTTAAATATATATATTAGGATATTTATAATTGGTTCAATTTAATAATTATAATTAGTAGCTAATTGTAATTTTACAAATTTTATTGCAATTTGATAAGTAATTTTCCACAAAAATCCCTTATTGTCGATCAATCGAATATAAACAAACAAAAAATTGTAATAAATCTGACATTTCAACATAATCAAACCAGCACAAAGCCATCTGTTAAATTTTTTGAAACTAATATACCTACCGTCAAATTTATGCGTAACTACTTTCAACATCTACACCACCATTTGAGCATGGGTAGCTGCGAGTAGTTACAAGTACTTGTGAGTAGTTTGCTTTCTCCATTGGAACACAGCTAATAAATCACTGGCAACGAATCCAGCTTGCTATAATGCTCAATTTTATAAGCCGGGCAATGTTGACCTTTTAACAGGTCCTGATTACTTTTTACGTTTTATATGAAGATCAGATCAAGATCAGTTCAAAAAAGCTAATGTTACAAAACACAATCTTGGGATTCGTTGGTTGCCGGCAAAATAGGAAAACTCGTTGATATGGATAACACCTTTGTAAGAGGTTTTGAGAATTGGAATAAATTAGCCAACCACAAACCATAATAACTCCGGTTATAGAACATTGTGTAAACAAAATTTTCCCAAGAATACAATATTAAATTATGGCGGACGTTTTATTGTTCGCCGATCATTCAAAGGTTTGCCGAGCCAGCTTGATCAGTTATCAAATACGGCAAATGCAAACCTATGTAATTCGAAATAGCTAGCAGCTCGACCATTAAATAGCTAATCAAAACCAAGACACTTCTATATTTGCTGTCGCGCTTATAAGGAAAACATGTATATGGACAATCTCATGAAATTACGCAACAACTGCTGCAAACAATATTGGAGGAATAATAAAGAAACAACCTACACTACTCGCTCAGTAAAGCTGTTAAGAGTAATTTGGAAGCCAATTTTGAATGAGTTTGTAGTGACATCTGTTCCACACATATAGCAATTGTAGGGACACCTACAATATACATGCCTTGACGGTACAACCCAAAATAATTATATTATTTTGGGTAAGAAAAAGAAATGTCAGACAGAAAAAACCATATAATGACAATGAACAACAACAAACAATGCACAACCACCATCATTACGATCGTCTTCCAGTACCGACATTTAGTCGAGATAATGTGGAAATGTGGTATTTCCAGCTAGAAACTTGGTTCAACCGTCGAAATATTGCAAATGGTGACGCAAGAAAGTATGACACGCTGGTTGCGGCACTTGACACCAATATATTGACTCAAGTAGCTGGTGTCTTAAGAAATGTTAGTCATGGGAATCAATACCAACCACTCAAAAAAGCAATCATTGCCAATTTGCCGATAGTGAAACGCAGCAACTTCGTAAATTGCTAGCCGGAATTCCACGACGTACTAACAAACCGACGGGCTTGCTCAACATTATGCGAAACACGCACTCTAAAAAATTTTAGTTGAATTTTACTTCAATAATTGAGTGTAACTGATTACACTCAATCATTGTAGTAATTTTAAACGCGTTAAAAATATTCAACTTCCTGTTTAAACATCAACTTTTCAAGGAGAGAATTTAAACAAAAAAATATTAATAATATTTTGAATATTGTTGAATTATTTACAAAATATATTTACCTTTAAACAATATAAAATAATATTTAAACACTTTTAAACATATTTATGATTAAATTGAAATAAATTAGATGTGATTTTCAACAATAGTTGATGAAATTGTCATGGAAAATTGCTGAATTTTTAGAAGATATATGCTAAATTTTTCATATAATTTGTTTAATTTCAATAACTCGTTGTTCGAATTTAAACTAAAAATTGTTGATATTTTAGAAGTCAAAATTTACTTTTATTTTTAAATTTATTATATTTAAATTATATTAAATTATATTATAAATAAATACTTCAGATAAATATTCAAATTGTATTTGTAAAATGGCTTAACATGAAATTTCGAATTTTTTTTTATTCAATACAATAGTATAGTAAGCACAGTACAATAGCACTCGTATAGGCACACGAACAGGTCTACCTGGCATCCAGTTTCCGAACCAAATCACTAATTTTGGACCACTGATACATGGACGTTTTATAGGTCCACGAGGATTGGACTTGATAACGTCCTCCATGTGTGTCTCTCCTATAAATGATAAATCAGAATAATGTATATTTATTATGCATTACATATAATGTTAATGAATACGGTTTATGTACACACATAAACCGTATTCACGATTTTTTTCAAATTTAATAAAAAACACAATAGTTTTAAAACACTTTTTATTGTAACTTTATAGACGCGTGTTTTATGCAAACTATTCGAAACGAATGATCTGACATGACAGTATTAAACACAATTTTGTTTAATTATTCATACTACATTTTTACTAAGGATTATCAAGTATTTTAATAACATTTTAGCTCGTACTTACCTTTAAGACAAAATATCACACAAACTCCTTAAATTCCACTTTATACTTGACTGTTAACTTTTTACGTTTGTTTTACAGTCCTATTTGGCTTCAGTTTTAATAAATTTATTCAATATGTCACCTAACTGTAAATGAATTTTGTTTATTTTGTTGATTATTCAACAGTTTTATGTTTAAAATTTACCACACACGGATTTTATTCAACATCTCTACTGAAAATATATCAATTGATTAAAGTTCAACGAACGTATTGTTTAGTTTCCAACAACAATTAAATTTGCAACATATTTGTGATGAAATTTAAACAACTAATTGAAAAAAATCAACATTTTATTGAATAAATAACAAAAATTTTCATTACTTCATTTATTGTATGGAAATTGCTAAAATAATTTAAATGAAATTAATTGATCTTTAGTTTAAATTTGATCAAATTTTTCAGAGTGCGTGCAAGAATGCAAAGGCGGAGCAGCTTGGTTTAATCAGACATTTTTGGCTAGACCAAATTCCGACAGAAGTTCGTACAGTGATATTGGAGAATAAAGCAAATGCCGCACAACCTGGCAACATTACTTTAGATGGCGAAGCAATGCCCGCTGATGCTATCATCGAAACGTTAGGTACCAGAAATTTAAATGTTGCCCAGATATCTCAAGTTTCCGATGGAGATACAATTCAGTTAGCCATTGCTGAACTCACGCGTAAAGTCGACGGATTGTATCAACAAAAAAGTAGAAATAGCTCGAAAAGTCATCCGAACTCGTGTTCTACAAACGATGAACGTGAGAGTCATAAAGTTCATCGTAGCCCAAGCCGAACTCGATCAACTACTTGTATTTATCATCCGAAATATGGAATGGATGCTTGAAAATGTAGAGACCCCTGTAATTTCCATATTCCTTCCCAACAAAAAACGAGTAGGGCGCAGATTATGGTCGAATGCCTTCCATCAACACCAACATTTTAAAAAAATATGTAGCCGAACAAACAATTTCGAAACACAAGGCTGATCACGCAGATTTATTTACATCTGCGACTCAAAAAGTTAGCCGTATTTTCATTGCTGATTCATCTTCGAAGAAAACGTTTTTAATTGACACTGAAGCCAACATTTCTGTCTTGCCACCTGCCCAGCGATCAAAACTCAGTCCGAGAGCGGTCAAGCTCTTTGCAGCAAATGGTACTCCGATTGGTACTCCGAACACTTACGATGAATGCACGTTAAAATTAACTCTCGGACTAAGGAGAATTTTTAACTGGACGGAAGTCGGCGGGCTTCCAATTGCCAAGCACTCTGCTGCAACTCAAAACGTTTTGCATTAATAAGCCAATCGTTGATATGCTGGAAGAATTCAAGATGTTACGCAAGCACAATTTCATTGTTACGTCTGCGGTTAATGGTGTAAGACACCACATCGTCACAAAGGGTCATGCAGTTTCCGCAAAGGCACGATGTCTGACAGCAGACAAGCTCCAGGCTGCCAAAGACCAGCTCGAGTTCCTGTTAAAACATGGTATATGCAAGCTTTCAAACAGCCGTTTTGCAAGTCCACTACACATGGTAAAGAAAGCAGACGGTTCCTGGCGCCCATGCGGCGACTTTAGAGTCAATGCAACAACTGTTCCAGACAAAACCCGCTACCGTATAAAGAAGATTGTGGAAATGCGGTGTGTAACAAAAACGTATTCCCCAAGATTGACTTACACAAAGCATTTCATCAAATTTTAAAAGAGCCGGCAGATATTTACAAGATAGCCATAATCACGCCATTTGGGCTATTTGAGTTTGTGTATATGACCTTCGGTCTATGCAACGCCGCGCAGACGATCCAGCGGTATGTTGATCATGCTACAAGAGACTTGCCGTTTGTGTTTGGGTGCACGACGATTTCCTCATCGCATCGGAGAATGAGCTGCAATATCGTAAGCACCTTCGAATATTTTTCCAGCGACTTCGAGATTTTGGACTTCGAATAAACGTTGCGAAATGCGAATATTTCAAGGATGAGATCAAGTTTTTAGGCCATGTAATCACGCCAAACGGTCTGAAACCAATGCCACATAAATTCGAGATGGTCAAACAGTTTCCAAGGGTGACAGTCGCCAAGCAGCTAAAGAGTTTTTTTAGCAATGATGAACTTTTACAGGAAGTTTATTCCACATGCTGTGAAGGATGCCTGAAGGAACGACAAAAGTAAACTTGAATGGACGTCTGAAACCGAAGATTCATTCGCCAAGTTAAGAACGACTTAGCCCAAGCAAACTTACTTGCATGTACAGTACCGAACGCTTCTTCGTCATTAAACGTTGATGCCTGTTACGCAATTGGCGCAAACCGTAACCGGACAAATTTAACCATTGGGATACTTTTAAAAAAAATTAACACCGACCGAACAACGTTATGCCGTCTATGATCGGGACTTGCTAGCCGTATATCAAGGCGTTCGCCACTTCAGATATATGCTTGAAGATCGCAATGCCACCATATATACACTGATCTCAAGCTATATTGGTGTACGCTTTTGTACAAAATACAGACAAGGCTACACCGCGTAGAATTCACCATCTAGACTACATAAGCCAGTTTTCAACGGACATACGGCACGTCAAAGGAAAAGATAATCACACAGCAGATTTGTTATCGCGAATTGAGACAATCATCCGGGAATGGAGTTACGACGATATTTCGGTTGATCAAACTTCCGATGCAGAAATCCAAATGTTACTCAACTGTAATACGACGATTGAATCAGATATGTTTGCCGAATGTCTCAAAACCAGTCATCTGTGACAGTCGTGGTGATTCTATTCGCCCGTTCGTAACACAAAAATACAGAAATGCAGTCATGAGTCATTTTCACTCTATAGCTCATCCTGGCATTCGTGCTTCGACCAAATTACTCGTTGATAGATTTGTCTGGCCCGGACTTCGAAAAGATTGCGCAGCATTAGACAAACACTTTATGGCCTGTCAACGAACAAAGGTGCACGTTTACACTAAATCTCCGTTTTCGACAACCATACCGCCGACTGAACACTTCGAGCACATCAACATCGAAATTGTAGGGCCGTTGCCTCCGTCACAAGGACATCAATATCTGTTAACAATAATCGACAAATTTTCTCGGTGGCCCGAAGCCATTCCAATGGAAGACATCACCGCTGAGCGCATGGCCAGTACGCTGATATCCAGATGGCTTGCTCACTATGGAACATCTCAAAGAATAACGTCTGACCAAGGGCGTCAATTTGCGTCACAGATTTTTGAAGAATTAAATCGACTATTTAGCACCAAACATTTGCGAACTACACCAAGACATCCGCAAGCGAATGGAATCATAGAACGATTTTATCTTACGATAAAAGCTACTATTACATGTCGGCAAAATGAAGACTGGGTATCCTAACTGCCAATCGCCTTTCTTGGCCTACGAGCAGCATACAAAGAATATATCGGCGCAACACCAGCTGAGATGTTATACGGAACGACTCTTCGATTGCCCGGTGAGATTTTCGTAGAAAGCACGCTAACACCCCCGTCCGAGTTCGTAAAAATTTTAAAGCAAAATATGAACGATTTGCAGCCAACGGTCACAGCACACCATATCACATCGCAGGACGTCTTCGGGCACCCGTCGCTACGCATACGACGGCCCGTATCTCGTAAAAAACAACATGACAAATATTTCGTCCTGGAAGCAAATGGCTGAAAAACCAAGGTTTCAGTGGGTCGATTGAAACCAGCACATGTTTGTAAGGATGACTATCAAATCCCGTTGCCAGAACAACAAAATCAAATTCCATCGCCAGCACGACAAAGTCAAAGTCCAGAGGATTGAGGTGGTAACACTGGGACCGCAAAGATCGCCCAAAGTCACCAGATTTGGCCGTCCCATAGTGACGCCCGAACGATTCAGAAGATGGCTTCGGTGTGGAAGAGGAGTAGTGTAGTGACATCTGTTCCACACATATAGCAGTTGTAGTGACACCTACAAGATACATGCTTTAACGGTACAACCCAAAATAATTATATTATTTTGGGTAAGAAAAAGAAGTGTCAGACAGAAAAAACCAAAAAGCGGAACGATACAGATGCATATAATAATCACAATACCTGTAAATAAATATTGAAGTTAAATAAATAATTAGATAAAGTTAGACGTTTTATTAAACACTACAAATTCAAATTTACATCGGATCCACCAACCACAGAAAAGAAGTTGTCCAAACGAATTAACTTTCAGAAACAAGTCGATTTTTTGATCCTCTTTTTGAATCTCAATTCCACGGTATATTCCACAGTAACCGAAAATATCCCGCTTTTATTTATTTCAAAATTCAAAATCCCAACAAAGAAGCAACAACCAAACTTATTTCAGCATAAAACAAGGTATCCCGGATTAAGCCACCATCTATTAACATATTTAATAAATTTATTGAAGGAAAGTACCAACCTAGATTTTACAAAGATTTAAATTCGCTTTGTTCTAAACTCGTACCGACCTTAAAATTGTTCATTACCGGATGTCAAGTCACCCTAGGCAATGGAGTACATTCGTATGCAACCGTACTACAGAATATATATATCAGTAACGACAGTTATAGAAATCATTTTTTGTTGACAATACTCCTAAATTAGTTCCCTCGTTCGCCAATAGATGGCTCTAAATTTGAAAAAAAAACATGATTTTGTAAATATTAAAAGTTTTTAGTAGTGTACAAATAAATTCTCTCTCTTCGACTTCTGTTAAATTGTTGGCGATCATTTGTCAAACAATGAGCATTATTATTAATGAAAATGATTCGGCTGGCTAAAAATTTAGTACGGGCACAGAATATACTATATTCTTTGGCACGGGTATTAAATATTTATTTTTAATATTTAGTATATGCTTGGCTATATGTATAGTGTGGCTTGGCTTTATTCACATCAATAAGCCAATTCACGGCTTGGCTTTATTAAACTCGTAACTGGAATATAAAAGTTATGAGGTAACACATTCATTAGGACATATGTATAAAAAAATCATGACTTACGTAATATTTTATCGTGCAAACATTTGATTCAGAGTTCCCTCGGATAACAAAAATCGCGGTCACAGATTAACAGCGTTAGTAATCCCAAATTCATGAATGGTGTTCCAGGTTTTAAAATAATTTTGATCATTTCACATGCGATAAAATAAAATAAAAAATTTGACTTATAGCCGAAAATTTTCTGAACCCAGTGTTCATTTATAACATCAGAAATATTTAAAGCGGGTAACAGTATTTATCGATAGCAAACATCATCTGGCAACACGACTCAACATTGCGATTTTCGATTTTTAAATTTATAATGGTTTTCGATTGTCTGGGTATGACTAGTATCTAGTCAAATCAATTTATCATTAGATTTTAGGAGGCCATCTATTAAATGGGACAAATAACCTCTTTTCTAAATAAAGTGGATACAATTACAGTATACATTCAAGAGCATAGCAATACAATGCGAGTATTTTACATAAATCGTGGCCACCATTACATAACATTTCATAGTTGATCGCCAGAAATTAAAAATACTTCGGCTGAATTACCGGTTTGCCGCATAGTTCCGTCCAAACGGGACACATAACTAGAAATAAAACAATAATAGAATGTTAAATTCATTTGTAATAAATTATTAAGTTACTTTTGTGCTGAAGCATCATCATTTGTTGTAATTTCCCTTTATAATATGCATATAATTTAAAAATAAAGCATACAGGTTGATTAGAAGTGATTGAAATGTATCAGCACTTACTATAATCCATTCGACGATATTCTTCAGATAATTTAATTTTAGCACTAAATGCTGATTCTTGTGTTGAATTGTTATTAATTATTAATTGCGTATCACTCAATCTCATCAGATTTAAATATTAAGCAATGTTTTAATTTTACCAATTAACACGTATTGCTGTTGATGTAGCCAAAATAAAAGTGACATTTGTTATTGAGAAAGGAAATTTTAGTTGTGCACTGCGAAGATTTTATAATCGATTTTAATTTTTTTGAAAACTACTAGCGCTATCTATTATCTACCATTTAAACTATTTTACCACTCGTATTTTGATTAAAAAAATCAAATAGTCGAGTCGAATGAAATTCATATAAAAATGAAGTTATGTCGCTTCTGTATATATTCTGTTACCGTACTACCAAGATTCTCTCTTTCATTACCCGAGAACATTGGCATCAAGTCATCTAAGAATCACTCAGCGGACTGTGCATCGCATGACCTCTTGCCCGAAAAATTAATGGGTCACAAGGTACACTTTGATATAATATATATATTGGTAATAGGAATCCTCCAGACCTCCGATTCTGCCAGAAATGGGTATTAACATGTATCTTTTTGGGCAACCTTGAATAGAAAAGCATCTCAAGGAACGGTAGGTAACTCCTTTAGCAAAATCAAAAATAATATTTCAAAATTTTTATTTTTGGACATAATATAAAGGAAAGATCGTTGTAAATATTTTGGGATCCGTTCGTAACGCGATATTTTAAAACGCGATATTTCCTTCCTATACCCAGTTCTATACTCCCGCTCCTATCGATTTTTAATTCCTATAAGCTGAAATTAAATTTCCACTTCATCCGGCGAGCCTGAAACCCCCGCTTCTATATAGATTTTTTAATTAATAATTTTTAAAATATCGCGTTTTGTACCATATCGCGTTTTGTAGCGTATCGCGTTTTAAAATATCGCGTTTCAAATTGGACCCAAATATTTTATATTTTAAAAAATTCGTTTTAGGTTATAATGAATGGGGAGACGATTGTCAACAATCGATATGTCGATTTTATAATTTTATTAAAGAAGAAGCATTACACCCCATAATAAAAAATTTGAATTTTGATATTTTCAAAATGGTTGGCTTTTCGAGATGAATCCAAATGAAAATTTCGAAATATGATATTTTCAGAATAGTCTTCCGTCAACAACAACTTAAACTTATGTCTTATAGAATCATATAATAAAAGTGAGTTTTATGCTGAGTCTTATGAAATCAGTCATTATTTAATAGATGTCTATTAATTTACAGATCAATTAAAATAACCACACAGGTGATCTAAAAGGGCGTGAAATACAATGATGTCTGATTAATCACCGCTGCACCAACAAAAAACCTTTCATTTAGTCATGATGACATTTCCAAAATTTGTACACCAATTTGTTAAGTTAATTTCCTTTTGTGCCGCACACCGGCCACTCAATAAAATTTACATATCACGATATTTAATTCATCAGTCGGTGTACAAAGTGTATAATTTGTATTACCGTCAACGGGTAATTAAGTGATCGAATACCCCTGAAAAAAAAAAATATAAGCTCGTATCGATAATAAATAAAACAACAACACTAAAACATTCCAAAAAGCTTTTTCTTTACGTCTGTGGTGAAAGAGAAATCGAAATGTGCGCGAGCAATGTGAAATGAAAAGTGTATCGAAATATTTTGTTGCTGCTGTTTTGTTATACATATTCGATTATTATGATTGACGGGCATGTTGCTCATACATGGTACAGGTTATATATTATGTTGATTTATGCTATTATTATTGTTGTTTAGTCGCTTTATCATATTTTGAAATGCATCGAGTTTGACTGCGGATATCACATACACGTATGAACAGACTATCGCAGATATATAGCGGAGGAAAACGAAATGCCAATCATGTTTTAAACAAAAAAATCGTTTTACCGAAATATTAACAACAATATTATTTGTAATTATAATTTGTTTGTTCGAATAAATAATTTAATAAAATTTCACTTTTGGTTTAATACATATTATTCCTATGTGTGAGAATATAGAGATAGATGATTTTAGAAAAACATTTAGTTTTGGGTGGTCGCAAATTATCGCCAATGTATCATGCACTCTACTAAAGTGAATTATAAAACTCACAATTAATGTCATTATTAAAACTTTCTTTCCTATATTAGCGATGAGAACTAATTTATTGTAGTTTCAACAAACGGTTTCACTGAACAGAATTCCTATTCATAGATGAACTAGAGTCAACGAAATAAAGGAAGTCGACAATTTTGTAAGTCTTCTGCTGAGTAAGCAGTGTATGTAATTCCTCATATTGTTTGTCCAATCACGCGTGGTAAATAATATTTTAAAGACTTACCAGCTGCTTTGCAAAGTTCTTTAAATTGTGGTGAATGGTGATGCCGGTGGAACAAAATGCCATTTTGTATTATTTGTAGCAGCCCAATTAGCGATAGGGTCCTTTTCGTTTGAAAGTAGCTCCTGGAAGTGTTTAAGATTGTTTGCGGCACCTACAAAATTGGCAACATTGTCGGTTGAATGCCTACAGGATCGTATCGGTCGACACGTTGGAAGTGTACGGTCTTGGTAGCTATATATGTAAAAAATAACAATCTATCCTTGCATGTGCGGCCACCTTCCCTGCCTTGCTAGTTAAGCGTATACGTTCCGACATACTCCGCACGCTGGTCTGTAGAATACCCGAACTAGAGTCACTCGAGGTGGTTTCAACTGTCTCATTAAGTGTTCTTGAGCGGTTCGCTTCCTTACAGCAGAGGGTGGTGTACCTGTGCAAAATAATTCAAAGCACTAAGGTTGGCCCTGAAAGTATATACTGGTCGTGTTTTCCCTTTACTATTTATTTTGCTACCGTATGACTACCTAACGAAGTGATTGGATGTTTCGAGTGGTGGTATTGGAGGTGGAGGGGCTGGGTGGGATGAGGTGTTTTTGTTTGGTGTGGGAATTTCGGATTTGGTGGATGAGGGTTTGTGTGGGTGGTCACTTAGTTCTTTATAGGCAACAAAAATGCTTATTATAGAGTTCAAAATCTAACTGAGGAACTCATGCAAATCCGCTTCTATTAGAGGCAGCCAAGCGGGAATATACACCCAAGCTATGACCCTAATTACTTTAGTAATCTTTGAGAACTTATCAATGATCACGGTGATCGACGAATATTTACTGCTCCTCCGGATTTTAGTTCTTCTCAGGCTAAAATGGTTACTGTATTACATCTTATGGGTTCATCAGGCAAATGAGACGCGTTTTGCAGGGTACGGGAGTTCGTAAGACCTTTGCTTGAACATTTATCGTCTCCAATATTTCAGTGATCCGATTAAGTACAAAACATTGAGTTTTCGGAGTGGACTTGCCAACCAAGATGGTAGTGTAATTACACTACATGAAAATTTCTGGAGTGTGTTGAAAGTTCTAACAATTTTCTGACCATTGAAAGCATTCGAGTTATAACAATAGAACCACACACATGTTCAATTATGGTGTGTTGATATACTTTAATGGTGCCAACTTGGTTTTCGCATAGTTAAAATGTTCATCAGTTCTTCTCTGTTTGCCTTTACATTGCCGGCGTATTTTATAGCAGCATACGTGCAGTGTTCATCTTGGTATTTTAATCTGTTCTACGAGTCTAAATCTACTTTTAAGCTATCTATTGCTTTCCGACATTGATAGGGAGTTGATCATGCCATAGTCGAGTTTTGTATTATGAGTAACAGGTTGGGTTTATAGACCATCCGACAAAAGCACTACAAATTGGTCGCAACCTGACCAGGGATGTCGCCAGCTCATTTAAGTGTTGCGGTTTGGCGCCGTAAACAGACGTTAAGCCAAACGTTATTTTTAATACCACCAATGCTGTAATATTGATAAAGAATTGGTAGTTGATACTTGATTTCATCAAAAGATAAGATACGCTCTCCAAGTAACAGATTTTCCACCGTTGAGAATATTAATGTACCTTTAACCTTGTGTTAGATCATGAAACTTTTAAGCGAGTTGCTTTCTTTTCGGGCTGCCAAAAACCGTAAAAGGTCGCGTATTTCAATCATGACGGCTAGTAAGAGCGCATCAACGTTATTAGATTCCGAAGTGATGAATGGAAACCTTGCTCTGGATTTGCCAGTGGTCATTGGAGAATAATGGTTAGATATCGCGAAAAATGTAGTAGCAGATGGTATGAGGTTTGGTGTCTTCTGCATTGGTGGCATCGAACTCTTGATCTGCATTTAAATACGGCATGTCCATGTCTAGCGGAAGACAATTATAACATTTGGAACTCATTGTTTATGTTGTCTACGTGCATCTCAGTTCATCTCCCGAACTTAGGACGGGGAACATTTGCGTCACAAGTTTTTTTTTGGATTTTATTTGTTTGCTGTCTCACTCAACCCTTCGAGAGAGTTCGTTCTTTTACTCATAATGACTCCTAAAACTCTTCGATTGTTGGATATCCGGCTCTGCAAGATAAAATAGCACGCAATCTCTCAACTCTGCAATTGATCCAAGTCTCAGCTCTTCAAAGGACATTACATCAACTGGACAATTAATACTTTCTTTACAATAAAAAAAATATACGTTTTAATGTATTCATTTACAATGCTACGCCTTCTGTCACAACGCTTTTCTACTCTTTGAAATGTCTTGATATGGCTGACGTCATTTATACGAAAGTGATTTATACTGAAACTTTTGCGATAAACCAGTATCTTCGAGAACAGTACTTTTAAGGACGATGAAGTCAATACAGTGTTGTTTAGGTTACACGGTGGTGTTTGTATCTTTGAAGTCATCAATTTTAGCAATATGAATGCACATCAGCTTCCATCTCACAATCGAAAGAAAATATACAACTAGCATAAACGTGATAATCACTTCAAAATCAACTTAATCGAGGGAAACCGTACGGAAAAAAAACTCGAAAACAAATTCCGCGGAGAACTTGTATACACCTCTTCGAAAATGACGAAAGCTCTGTCAAGTCAAAATTGCGTTCAAAAAACATAGATTAATTTTTGACCAATATTAGGCTCATATAACAGGGATAATGGTAAAAAATATTTACACGCCGATTTAAATTTGGGCAAAATGTACGGATTATATCGTTGAAAATATGAAAATCTGTGAAATGAAATATTTTAAAATTTTTTTTAATTTTAACATTTTTTATCTTGAAAGTTATAATTGACATATTGAAGGATGAAAATGAAAAGGATGCCTTGAAGTTGGAACACTTAACATTTCACATGGAAACTGATATGGGTCTTAAATCCAAGGAGCAAGATAAAATAATCCGATTGGAGATACTTCATTTAAAATGTACACATTTGACCTTCAGCAGAGCCTACCAACTCCTCATCTACAAACATTAAAGTCATTTTACATTGTGGACATACAACCTAATAATTCATGATGGTGCCACTAATATACAGGGTGGGTCGTCTAATGGCATGCTTTTAAATCATACGCTATGGTAACACTTTTTTAAACGATTTGCTTGAAATTTTGAATGCTCGTCAGTCTGATATTCCGCGTTGCGAAATAATCACGTTTTCGCCTTAAGAGTGTTTAAAAAAATTGAAAAATTATTTTCATATTTAGTGTTGTGTGGCCGAAACCATGAGAATTTTGAAAAGAAATATAGGCCGTGAAAGAACGCAAAACGGGACCGCTGTAGTGAAATTGAAGAAATATCAATAGACAGACATGATATTGGATGGCAGAATAGGTCCTCGAGCTCGAACAACTCGATGCCGATCACATTAACTGGCCGTTAATTGCATAAGTCTGAGGAGAATATTGCACAAAGAAGGCGGATTATTTGCCTACATGGTTCAGATGACTCAGCAGTTGAAAGCAAATGACCAAATGCTTCGATATCAATTCATTTTCGCTTCATATTGGCGTTGATTTTGGTAGAAAAATCATATTTTCAAAAAAGCGCATTTCCATCTCACGGGATATCTAAACAAACAGAACTGCAGGATTTGGAGTTCAGAACAACCACACGTAAACACTACTGAAAACACTATTATAGTCAATTGCGACCGTTACAGAGTCATGCTGACCAATTTTGTATGGCCTCAAATCGACCTGCGATTAAAAGCAAGTTTATATTGAAGAACTTTAACCGACGATGGTGAAAAGTTTGTTTGGCGTAACGTTAAATGGCTAAGTTACTTAAATAAAAATTTTGGAGTTCCATGAAACTGAAAAAAAATTGTTTGTAAAACTTGTTCAGGAAAAAGGTAAACATTAACCGCCGAACTGTATTTTGTTTCAATAAATTTACTTTTTATAACTTTCCAAATTGGCTTTATTGGCTTAACAGCTTATTTCTTAGAATAATTGAAGAATTTCTCACCTTTTCTTGTTTAATTCTATCAATGGAATTATGGCTAAACTTTTATAATGCTTTACTATAAAGTAAGTAAAATCGACTTAAGTGGTTTTGCCTTTGGGCGGCAGAGATGTAGAGACAGAGAAAAAAGTATTTTTCTAGTGAAGTTATTCAAATTAAAATTTAAATACATACAATTAGATATATATAATTTACCAAGTGAAGTTAAATTTAGTACAGAACTAGAAGTTTTATTGTGGGTACAATGTTATTCTAAAGATGTCACTCTACTAAACTTAGCTGATGTAATGGTTGTCAATGTTGATGATAATATTTGGAAAAGTATATATCGCTCATTTGCTGCAAGAGTAACACAATCCAAAATTTTTCATTTTTCAGTAGAGCGAGTTGAAAATATCAATCAAACTTGTTTGTTAAAACGGCGTTTTACAAAAGTAAATAAATTACATTCTGAAACCGTCGAATCTTAATTTTTATAATTCTTTATTATTTTGCAAATGTTCTTACCTATTATGCTAGAATTTGACCTATTATGCTAGAAATAACTAAATAAGAGAGTATGTTTTGATACAAAATAATGAAAATATGAACTATTGGGAAACGTTTGATTCGAATATCTTAGAAATGAGTGAAATTTGAGTTATGTCACTGTAGGAGCAAATGAGCGATATGTCAATGTAAATTATAAATAATGTTGGGGGTTTATTTATCAAATTGTGCTACGTCGGTAGACGGGAGGTATTTATGAGACTCAAGAATCCCATCATTGATGAAACAATCATTCTTAGTACAAAACTCGAAAAAGATATTTAGTTTGATTCATAGACCATGTAACAGACATCGAATTAATTGTATTAAAAACATGCCCACTACAGAAATATGTAAGCTCCGATTTATCAGTATCATTTTGTATTTTGACATCACAAAAAATAATAATAATTCCATAAATTCCGGTTCATGTAATCTCATTACCAAATTAAATGCACAAAACGATTCTCGGCTGCATATATCCACATGAGAATATAATGGGTAGGTATATCCTGTTATATCGAAAAATCGTAGGTATATCCTGTTATATCGAAAAATCAATTAAATCCACTTTGCGACGATAAACAACCACCCAAAAATAAAAAAGTAACCAAATCTAATCAAAAATTGTACATAAAAATAAATTAATAATTTTTTGTGCAACTACCAACTATACACTGTAATATAATTTTATTTGATAATTAATTTAAATTAAAAATAAATAAATATACAACAAATAAATAAACAAATTATACTCTTGTATGTCATTATACTGATAAATCCATAAAATAAATAAAATTAACACAAAACAACCAAACAGAAAACAAAAATTGGAAAATTTTAAATTAAAATTTTCTTATCAGATTTTTTGGGGGATAAAACTAACAAAACTATCAAAAATCTCTCTCTCTCCCTGTACTACTATGGTGTAACATAGTCACAGGCGATACTTTGTAGCGCGACGAAGCACTATTTATGTATTATACACGAGGCTGCAGCCACATACAAAATAGTTTTCGAAAATTGTGACAAAAAACATAAAATTTAATAGACGTTCACGATATTAAACCACTGCCAGCGAATATGTTTTTGAGTCTATGTATGAAAAAATTATTTGAAATAAGCTCTGAAAATATATTTTGTTGTTAATTTAAAAATAGTTAAAACTATTTTAAATTTTAAGCATTTTTTATTGCTGTATTTGTGTGTACGAGTATATATGTATGATGCTGTTGTATATTATGTACCAATGTGTAGTTATGTACATTCGTGTATAGTTCTATAAAAATTACATTTTTAAATTGATTTTTTTTTGTATGGTGTATTATCGTTAATTTGTTTGAACAAGATACAATAAGTTACTAACTACTACATAACACCATTTAATCTAGATTTTTATCTGATAATTGTTCGTAATTTTGGAAATGGTATCGAATATTAAAAATAAATGTGATTTTTATAAAATTGCTGGGGATTAAATTTTGAATGTGAATTAGAAATTTATTCGAATTGTTTTGAACTCTGCAAAACCAAATTTTATAATAGTATTTTGATAAAGAACTATTAGTAGATGTAAATTTGTTTAAACGATTAGATTTACCTAAATTTTTAAGCTGATTTTTCTTCGAATCGGGAAGGTTATCTGAATAACATTATCAGAATGTTGAATGCTTAGGCCCAACTCTCTATTCTCAATTTAACACTGCTTCCGCACACTGTTATCTTATGAAATATTTAAATTTTCATAATAAAACACATAATTATTATTATTCTGAATGTTTATGAATAAAAATCTGTGAAATAACGGTGCTCACCAAATAATTAAAGTATACAAGAATTGTTTAACTATATGTATTAATTATAAAAATCAATGATTAGAAGGATGAACAGAACTACTTCCTCAAATCTATGGTGCGACGAACCAAAACAAAGTGGGCTGGTGATAGCTGACTTGCACCAAAATTTATATACTATACACAATCAGTACGAGAGTTACAGATCTCAGATCTTAGGGAATCTACAATTATCGACGTAGAACTCCAAAAAGGAAATGTGCGGCTTATCCATCCCTCACGGTACCCAAATAGCCTTCTAATGAAACTCAAATCTTTAGATTAACACCAGTATATGGAAATCCTAACGATTCTAATGTAAGTTAAACTGAAGAGATTTCTTAATTAATTCTTAATACATAAAAAAAATAATTAAAATTATAATAATAATTCAAACTTAAATTAAATTATAAATATTTTCTAATAATTTTAATTCTTATGACTTGAATTAAATAAAAATTTTGATAATCAATTCGACGAATCTTAACAAAAATTCAGTGTGAATAGAATAGAAGTGTAATAATAATAGAAATGTAAAAATCTATAAATACAATATGTATGTCACATTTTGAACAATTATTCGAGCAAAAAACAATTAATTGGGGCTGTTAATGCTCAAACTGGATTATCGATGAGACTTAAACATTCTTCGATTAATCAAACTCGAAAATCCTGTAATCCAGAAAGAGTGGAAACGTTAATAGTACCAAAAACCGAACAAGATCTCGCTGATATTTTATGATGACTGGGGTTCAAAAAAAAGTGCCTGCCTCTCCATTATGCTGACATAAGAGAGACCTTAGAACCTTAAAACACCAACTCAGCGGCATCTCATAGAAGAATATGAGCATAAACAAATTCTACGCGAACATCAACCATCAATTTTCGTTAATTGTCAATATGATCAAATTTGAAGAATACTCGGCTGATACCATAGAAGTTATTATCGAAAACCACAGAAACCAAGCTTTAGATGTTTTCATTTGAGGATTAAACGCAGAACTATCCAAGATGTTAATTATCCAACGACATTTGTTATTGACCCCGAACTTGATCAAATTTTGCAAATTTGAAATAAATGCAAGAATTTACATATTCACTTTATCGAGAATTAGCCAGTACCTAGAGATTTCCAACGTACATGGTATATATGTGTAGTTGCTTAAGACATCCTTAATAAATAAAAATTATACCCATTTTAATATGATGATGTAGACCCATTTGCTGTTGACCCCGAACATGATCAATTTTTCCAAATTTGAAATGAATGGAATTTACACATTCACTGAATCGAGGATTGACCAGTACCTTGAGATTTCCAACGGACATGGTATATATGTGTACTTGCTTAAGTCATCCTTAACAAATAAAAATTATACCCATTTTAATACGATGAGGTAGACCCCTTTGCTATTGACCATGCTGTATAAAATAGCAGAAAATTTCCAGCAGAAAAAATGTGTTTTGCTATTCACCGCTAGAGGCATCAGTATCACAAAAATGAAATATTTTCTGCTGATGTTTTTTTACACCAGCAGAAATGTTTTGATATTTTTATGCAAATTAAAAATTCTCAGCAGAAAGTTTTATGAAAAATCAGAGAATTTATGAAAAAAAAGGGAAAATGTATGCTTAAACGTTTTGAAGCGATGAAAGTTAATTTTATTTAAAAAACGATTTGCGTATGTATAGTGGAAGCACTCTCAAAACATACTAAAATTATCATAATCATCATTATGCAAACACAGGTCAACATCAAAAAAATGGCCATTGTTGAACGCACTCCATATATTTTTGAAGTCATTTTAATGTGAAATGTTTTCAGTTTTTTAACAAAAGTGTTAGAAAAACCCCCCTGTAACTACCCTTGGTGTACGTTTTCATGGTAGCTGAGATATTATTCTATATACTTGAGCAACATAAGGTTCACACATGGCGTCAGTAGCCTTCCATACATTTTTGAAGTCATTTTAATGTGAAATGTTTTCAGTTTTTAACAAAAGTGTTAGAAAAACCCCCCTGTAACTACCCTGGGTGTATGTTTTTATGGTAGCTGAGATCATATTCTATATACATGAGCAACATAAGATTCACACCTGGCGTCAGTAGCCTTCCATACATTTTTGAAGTCATTTTAATGTGAAATGTTTTCAGTTTTTTAACAAAAGTGTTAGAAAAACCCCCCTGTAACTACCCTGGGTGTATGTTTTTATGGTAGCTGAGATCATATTCTATATACATGAGCAACATAAGATTCACACCTGCCGTCAGTAGCCTTCCATACATTTTTGAAGTCATTTTAATGTGAAATGTTTTCAGTTTTTTAACATAAGTTTTAGAAAAACCCCCCTGTAACTACCCTGGGTGTATGTTTTATGGTATGTTTTTATGTTGCTCATGTATATGGATTATGATCTCAGATACCATAAAAACATACACCCAGGGTAGTTACAGGGGGGTTTTTCTAACACTTTTGTTAAAAAACTGAAAACATTTCACATTAAAATGACTTGAACAATATATGGAGTGCTTTCAACAATGGCCATTTTTTTGATGTTGACCTGTGTTTGCATAATGATGATTATGATTATTTTAAGTATGTTTTGAGAGTGCTTCCACTATACATACGCAAATCGTTTTTTAAATAAAATTAACTTTCATCGCTTCAAAACGTTTAAACATACATTTTCCCTTTTTTTCATAAATTCTCTGATTTTTCATAAAACTTTCTGCTGAGAATTTTTAATTTGCATAAAAATATCAAAAATTTTCTGCTGGTGTAAAAAAATATCAGCAGAAAATATATCATTTTTGTGATACTGATGCCTCTAGCGATGGATAGCAAAACACATTTTTTCTGCTGGAAATTTTCTGCTATCTTATACAGCATCTATTGACCCCGAACTTGATCAATTTTTGCAAATTTGAAATGGATTGAATTTACACATTCACTCTATCGAAGATTGGCCAGTACCTAGAGATTTCCAACGGGCATGCGGTATATATGTGTCGTTGCTTAAGACATCCTTAACAAATAAAAATTATCCTCATTTTAATATGATGAGGGAGACCCATGAACAATAAATATTTTTTAAATTAAATGAACTGTTTCCAAAGGTTGTTCTATTTAATTGATAAATTCGGATATCTAATTTTGAATATTATGTTAACATAATATTCATTAAATTAACATTCATTGAGTTGTTCTTCGTCTATCAAAATCTTGCTTTATTTTCCTTTTAAAAATTTTGAACTCTTGAACTCATGACGACCAAATTTTGTAGTTCAATTATCGATATTGAAGACTTTCTCGTTCCTTATAGACAACTGAATTGTTCTACCCAGAATCGTAAAGTTCTATACTCTTTGTTACATCTGGGTTTACTTTTTTAATAACATTTAGGCTGTATAGGAAAACCGTACATTCAGTCACTCCTTCACCAGACTCGATTTTCGACTAAATCTTCCGTCTCATTACTATGGTAATGACACTGGAAATTAGGGTAAATAAAATCATGTTTAATTGATTAGGACAAAACATAAACAAATTTAACACAACAAGACCGAGTTTTGGGTTTATTTGTCAAAGATCTACGAGCCGAAAAGTTTCTGTAAAGTTGCTCAGCGGGTGGCTGAGATATAAATTAATTTTTAATTAAATCAACACTCATTATAATCTGTTTCATAAATTTTTACAAAAATCATTCCAATAGTAACAAAAACCATCAAAAACGAAAGCCTATGCCCATCACATCAAAGGGTCTCCTAATTGTATTTTTTAGTAATAAAGGTTACAATCAATCAACATTTTGGCTACCGTAAGACCAGTAATTGAATCTTCACGAAATTTGGACTCATACTATCCGATTTATGGTACAAGCACAACTATTCACTAGGAAACAGGGGCCCATCGAAAAATTTGTTAAACGAAGTGTCATGAAATCAAAATCAAATCCAGTTTCGTAAACGGTTGGAAGGTCGCTGATCCCAAACTCGGGAAATTTAGAAATATCGCAAATTTCCAGTAAGAAAATTGGTCGCAAAATAGCACAGAAAAATATATTCTCAAAACACGATCATCATTAATTTTGAAGAAATTTGTTTACCGTCATCGTGAAAATCAGAACAGTTTTAAGATTTTTCCCACAAACACTTTAAAGCGAAAAAACAAAACAGTTCTGGTTTGCTTGGCATTTCGAAATCGAGAATTTCTATTAAAAATTACTGATTATTACTGATTATTTACTGATTTTAAAACATTTGTTTAAAAGTGTGTTGTATTATATTATACCAAAAGATCATCAGTCACTAGCAGCATCCAAGAGGCGAATTGCTGATAGCAATTTTTTTTTATTCCAATCCCTTTAATTTCATCATTTGGAGGATCTCACGAGAGTGAGAAAAGTGCAGCTAGTCCTAGAACCACGATGATAGTTTTGAGTACTATGGTGTATTCTTCGAGAGCTTTTCAATAATATTCGACTCGTATATATTCTATAATTAACTACCATCTCTAAAACGGTGCGTTTGTGAACTAAAGTGATTTTAATATTGGGTTTTTTGTGATTTCTTATCGCAGGTTCTCGATCCCATTGAGGTAGAGATCTCAGAAGCTTTTCAATTTTCCGAATTAAAATTAAAAGAAAATTGGCGAAAAATATTTGATATATTCTAGCAGACGATGGACATGTATTTTAACATTTTTGGTCAAGGACTTTCAAAGCGTGGATTTAAATTGTCCACGATTTGAAAGTCCTTAGCCATAGTTTTTTCATTATTTTTAGGGGAGTTAGTTTTAGGGGATTCCGTTATTATGTATTTTATTTTTCAGAAATTCTTTTTTCGGTATTTTGTTTTCGGTGTTTCTTGATTGCGGAATTTTGTTTTTAGGGCTGCCAACCCCAACCTATTATAATCAGTACCTCCAATTCACAGTTTTTAATCAAAATTTATGTCAAACATAATAGAAATATAGCTGCTCGAAAATTGTATTAAATTGATCCCCCACAAAAAGTAGTAGCATCTTCTAAAGTATATATCGATGTCGACATTTAAAAGACGACGATGTAAAAATATAAAAGAAAAGTAAATCATTCAAACTTCTAATTTTACAAATCATTTAACATATCCATCAATATGACGATAGCAATAAGAACAAATATTTATATAGACGTTGATTACTTGTAACGAATATAAACGTTCTGCGTTTTATTAATTAGTCTCGGCGCTATTTGATTGGAATCAGTCCTCATATCACGAAGATTTGCGCAATTTGATTATTTCCCAAATCAATAGATACAAGAGATCCCGCATAATTATGACAAATTCTTTGAAGTTTCTTTGCTTTGAGCAAATAAACAGTCATTGATGACCCATATTTAGACATACCTATATAGAGAAATTACTGTAATGCTGCCTAAGCAAAAAGTATCTTCCAATCATCTGTACCAAAATAACTTTAATTTAATTTATCCCGATTTCATTTTTTTTTTTGTTCTGTTTTCCATGTTGAACAGAAAACGAGAAATTTTGTATTCCACTTTTATAGTGTTTACCCATTTTTATGATTTTTAAATCGAGGCAGATGTTGCTACCGGAAAATTTCTTGTTTTTGCTCCAACAAAAATGATAAAATACAAATAAAATGTCTGGATAAATGAAAAATCATGAAAAATTATTATGTAGAACCGAATGACGAATACAAGTCAATCTGTTTCTCTCTCCGTATATTCAGCTAAATATCTGTTGTACATGGTAGACGTGTAGACACCTACCCCTATTATATACCGAAAAGAAATGAAAATTCTATTTATGGTACATTTTGTTATCTAATTTTTATCAAATAAATTTTCAAATTGTTTTTGATGAGGTGATATTTTTATGGTTTTTGTGGTACTGGATGGAAAATTTGTATTTTTTGCAACTTTACGCTATACGACATACAATGTAAATATAGGAAGGAAGTATTTTTATATTTTGAATATCTTGTCAGATTTTGGAATGATTGCTGAATGAAATAACTTTTAAATTGGTTATCGATATAAACCGGTTAAAAATTTTGAATACAGATTGGTTAAATTGGTTCAAAAGATTTTAGCCAGAAGTAACTGTTTCTAAAGTCAACTGCAATGCAATAATTCGTGTGCTGTTGGTCCATTTCTTCGTTGAGAGATCAGATATTTGTCGTGGATATTACTTTCAAAATATTTAGTACTGATGACACTCCTTATTTGATATAATTACCCGAAGTTAAGCAACCGATGTTAACAAAGCTGTTGGTAAATTGGATTACTTCTACTTGCTTCATCAATAAAATTATGTATTTGTTTTTTATTTTTCATTTATGTATTTCGTTTAGATCAACACAGAGAGAAGAGAAATTAACCGTTTTTAAAGTTCTTGAGAGAATACAACAAATTTAAAACAATCTATAAATACTTACCCGATAATGTCAAAGGCCAGTTCAAAATGTGTCGCGTTTCGTAGTAGTGGACTACGGACAAATGGTAGAAAAATGTTTTCGTGGAGGAGCATATGACACATTTTTGTACTCGTTTCATGATCATTTTTTCGGCTTTAAACGATTCACAAAATTTGAATATTGAGTAATACTTAAATCGAAACAAAAAATATTCTAAACTTGTTATCGAATGCGTGTTTAAAAAGAAAAGTTCTAGAAGATTTTTAAGTTTAATGTTTGAGAATCGGAAATCGAAATTGATCATCGATTTTACCTAGATTGTCACACACAATTTATTTATTCCATTTCCAAAAAAACTTGTATAGCGAATTCTAGGCAAATCCTAGTTCTATAACTAAGATAAAAAAATGTTAAGGAAGGATTTTTTTTAGGAATTTAAAAATTTAATATTTGTTGCCTCAAACGAATTCTGTGGCCGAACAAATAAAAATTCTGTTTGACAACATAATATCGCTGATAAACTTAATGTAGTGTTTTTTTTCTAGAACAAAAAAAATATCACACATGAAATTGGTGTTTCAGTCATAAAAAAAATTTATCTAATTTAATTAATTCTAAATTTTTATTTCAATTCAATACATTTACAATTTTTGAGGATTTTATTTAATTTCATGAACTAAACTTGAATTTAATGTTTTTTTAATTCTTACTTAACCTTACTTCGCTTTATTATCCCTCACGTAAGGGGCTTTGGTCTATATATTCCAACCGAAATGTCAACGAAACCTACACATGGTGCATCCTGCTAATTTAATGAACCAACGAAACTCTGGCGACCGAGACACGGCAGGATAACGGAACAAGGAGAACATATCAAATGATTTTCTTTCCATTGACCCACTACCAATTTCACTGAATATTTTGGTAGCTGCTGCAATAACCAGTCATTAGAGCAATGAGTGTACAACAAAACGGGATGTTTACATTGGGTGGTACCCCAACTGTACAGTTGGCCAATCCACCCTAACACGAAGCAGGCCAACCTCCATGTACTTAGACAAATGCAATCAATACAACCCACGTGAAAATGCCAATTTAAAAAAATCGATAGAGAATTTAATGTAACTGAATGGTCAACTATTCAAAGAATTCCAACAGCTTAAAGAAGAAATTGCTATAATAAAAAATGAAAATCAGGCAACACAAAATATTCTTGCTAGCTGTGAAACAGATGAAGATGAATTTCCGTATGAAACGAGTTTTAAAAACTAAATTAAAACTAAACGTCAACAGAAAAGAAAAAAGCAGAATCTTCGCCGGAGGTGGAACAATCAACACAGAGCGTTAGAAACCACAACCGCAACGACCTGATCAGTTTTTCACGAACCTAGTGAATATACATAGAAACGTATTACTGTAACCGAAAGAGACACCACTGCAACCAGTTGATACACCCAACGTAATTAAACAACGAAAAAAGCAGGAAAATCAACCAATATATAAAGAGATACTACCTCCACTCATTAACATACTTAGTGTTAGTGAATATAAAACAATTAAAAAATAGCGAAACGATAAATATAAAGTCATTGCACTGAAAAATAAGGTTTGGAAAGTTAATGCACTGATTCAGAACCCTTCAGCGTATTATCAAATGAAATCACTGCTCAAAACATCGAATGGTTACCTACGAAAACAAAACTGAGCAGCCAATTAAAGTCATAGACAGAGGACTACTTCATATTTGCACTCAAATGAAGGAATAATTGTGGAACTTAGCCAGTGAACAGACTAAATAAAAGGTCACTAAAAACGCAAAAGGTTATAGAGAAACAACCAAAGTTTTCCTTCCCCTTTGCATGCTAACATTTTATGATGCTGTTAGCATTGACAGGGTATATGGATTCAAAGCAATCCGTAATATAGTTAAGAAAGTTAAGATTGAGACATTAAAGAAGAACTCTATAGGAAAATGCAACAATCTTAATCATCTTTCTTCGTATAACCACACACGCAAATTCTGTAATAGGGGGCTCAGATGCAAATTACAGAGGCCACGAGGTAAACCAAGAGCTGCAAGAAATGAGAGACAACAAGAGAACTGAAACAAGAATGAGTTCTCAACCTGGGATGAAATCCGACTCAAAATAAATGCAACCTACTGGTCTACGGTCCAAATGGAATTTCTGACCTTCTGGACTTCAAGATATACAGAGGAATCTCTGATCTTGCAGTCGAAAATGAAGAAGGCATCATACCATTCTCCAGTTTTAATGACAAAAAGTGCCACGGTAAAAAATAACAAAACAAACTGGGAATACTTTTGGCAGTTAGTACGTATTGAAAGTTTTTACGAATTGTTCGCGATTTAGGGGATATTTCAAATCTCACATGATTTAATTAGTCATATTATGTATTTAGTATGATAATTAATATTTAATTAATATGACCAAAATACTCAGCTAAGATGGTACCAGATAAATAAAAAAATTTATTAACTAATGTCTAATAGGGATCTGAACCCAAAACCACCAACAAAGTGCAATAGATTAATACGCAAAATACGTTACATGTCTATGCGGATCATCAAGGTGCAATAGACTAAGGCTGTTATATTTTGCACAAATATGCCACATGTGTATGCGGATCGTCAGGGTGTCTCATTTTGGCCCTTTCGTAATTATAGAACGAAAAAGTCCGAAAAAGAAAATTCGGTGGAGCGAATCCTGGAGATTAAACCTTTTCCACTTCGCAAAACACGTTACATGTCTATGCGGACCATCGGAGTGCAATCGATTAAAGTTGCTCTATTTTGCACAAATATTCCACATATCTATCCGGATCGTCAGGGTGCGCCATTATTTGGACAATTAATTTTATCATATAATTAGAACTAAAAAGTTCGAAAATGGAGAATTTGTGGAGCGAATCCTGGAGATTTCGGCACATAGCCGCGCCGCATACATAGTGCAATAGAATAAAGCTGTCCTATTTCGCTAAATACGCTACGTATCTATGCGGATCGTCAGGGTGTCTCATTTTGCCCCATTGATTTTATCATTATTAAAACGAAAAAGTCCGAAAACGGAACGTATGTGGCTATCTGCCAAAATCTCCAGGATTCGCACCACTGAACTTTCATGTTGGGCTTTCTCGTTCTAATTAGGTTTAAATGATCGAACCAATGTGTAGCGATACCTGACAACCGCATAGATAGGTGTCGTATTTTCTGAGACGTTATACGGTATTTTTGATGGGTTTTAGTACTGTGGGTTTAAAAATTTGTATGTATTTAGTAACGACGACACTTAAAATCTTTAAAATTTGTTTTACATTTTTTATTGATATTTTTAAAATTAGATTTAATCGTCTTTTGAAATTAAATTAAATTTATAATCAAAATTTTGTAATTTCGCCTTGTACAAGGCTAGCTAACTAAGACATATGGAGGAAGATGTGGCTTTGTAAATACTTCTCATGATGCATCCGATTCGAGAAATTTTTACTAAAAATTTTGTTAAAAAATCCGTAAAATTTTCTCGGACATCAGCTAGTTGAACAAAGCATCAATCTTCAGGTGCAGATCTCAAACGCTTACATGTGTTACGAGTTACAATCGTCACAATTTTTGATTACACAAAATTTAAACTTCATAGATGATAAGATAGGAGAGTGTAACTGCAATGGCCCTGACCATTTAGTTTTCGGTATTATGGTAAGTGTCATTAAAAATAAAAAAAAAATAAAAATATTTTTTTTCTTTCGGTTGGCAATGAAATAAAAATTGAAAAAAGAAACGACGGCAAATTGAAAAACGGGGAGTCAAGCCTGTAACGAGCGATGAGACAGATCGCAAACTTCAATAATAAAATAATAAAATTAAATATATATCGAGCGCTAGTTATAATAAAAAATTGATTAAATAATAAAATTAAATAAAGCGCAAATTGTGATAGTTTTTGTCTTGTGGCAAGTTATTGTAATTTATATTATAAATTTGTGGCATAAATAACAATCGCGTATGCGATAATAAATTAGAACTGTTGAGTGTGGTGTGAGTTGTACCGCTAATGGCGGCCTAAAAACTGTCGGCCATGTGTTGTAGCTGAAATACGGCCGCGTATAAACTAATAATTAACATAATACAAGAACACAAATTAACTAACTAATTAATTAAACTAAATCAAACAAAACAACTAAAATATCATAATACATATAATATAATCTAACAGGATTATTAATAATACCGTTCACACGTTCAAGGACACACTCAGTTACGACCACTTAAGAATTTACAACAAATAATAAGTAACATTTATAATAAATAATATAAACTATAATAGTTGCAAATAAATAGCAAAGCATCAGAGTGACAGTATTGCGCATACGAGCGAAATTATAAGTACGGGATACATCGTTCCAGGATAAACATAAAGTAAAGCCGCATCAATAACTTTATTTTTCATCGTGGTCTATGACACCTACATACATACTGTTGGTTTTATGCAGCTTAGCATGCCACGCAACATGCAGCATATCGGATAACATTTAATGTCACACATAGCAGCTTTTCGTATCGTAAGTTACACACACATTTACACTCACACTAAATAAATAAACACAAAGAATTTTAATCTAAAATTAATTTTAGTAACAATTATATATAAAAAATTTTTTCTTTATCATTTGTTCATTAAAATATATTTATAATACATCCAATTTTATTACTATTATAAGAATACGAGTAGTTTAGCTTGGCAGGGTTTAGATTCATAATTTAGGATAGTATAATAATATTTTGGAAACATAATGTATAATTAAAGTTGTATAAAAGTTTAGTATGTCAAATTTGCGTTTTGTTTTTTTTTGTTTTTTTTTTTTGGTATGATTCGCTTCGTATGTTAAAGTACACCATGAAATAGAATTTTACAGTGATTAAGTGAGGATGAGTTGAGGTGAGTCATCGGTGGGTAGGTAATATGATTAGTACTTGGTTTCCGTCCTTTTTATTATTATTTTTATATTATTTTATCATTGTATCGGTCATTCGAGATTTCATCAAGTTCCGAAAACCCATCCCACGCTCCTGAGCCTTAGCTGGCGTAATTGACCGAACCTCGGAACCTCTGATGAAATAAATATTCTGTTAACAATCAGTTGAGATTGTTACACATGATAAAAGAAGAACGGAGAAGTCTCATTGAAAGTGAACTCAAAGCGACCTGGGAAATTACCCCGATCAGCAAGGAATATTACAAAAAGTATATCGCATCCAGCTGACGGAGACAGTTGTTAAACGAAAAAGGAAGAGCTCGTAAGCTTTACATTGAACTAGAGCCTCTGAAGACAAAACAATCCTTACAACTTGTGCAACAAACTTCAACTACTTATAAAAGAGGCTAAGAATGAGTCAGTTGCCAGCTTCCTAATTAATCCGACAGGTAAACCTGATAAGAACCTGACAAGAAATACAAAATATTTTCCCTGTCGAAAGCCACCAAAATGTTACTACTAAAGAGTTACATCTATTTTGTAAATGACCTTGTAAATTGCATATAAGACTTTGGGACAAAACTAGAACTGCACCCTCGTTATGAATGAGCTTGCATGCTCAATATGGGGTGTGCGGTTTTGCAAAGCTGTAAATTGTATAAAAATAAATAATTCGCCGCAATAAGCAAAAAAATGATCTGTTTGCCGAACACCTAGAAAAAACCATCAAACCACCTACTGGACAAGCGGATAATAAAAATTTTGCACCTAGCCGCAAAATAGACAAAGTACTTGTACTAGCAGTTACTCTGAAAGAAATCAAAGTAGAAGTAGAAAACCTCAAAGTTAAAAATGCCCCTGGAGATGGCTTGATAATCGGGCAAACAATTAAACCCTGGTAAAAAAAAGCACAAGCCTAAGAAACCAGTAAAGAACAAAACGTCAAATAGGCCAATTACTTAACTAAAAACAATATCAAAGATTTTCGAAAGATTGTTTCTCAAAACACTTAAGCCAATTATAGAGAGCTGGAATTTTATACCAACACATCAATCCGAGAAAGGCACACAACGATAGAACAGGTACATAGGATCACTGATACAATTGAGGAGGCGCTGGAAAAATGAAGTATGTTCGATTGGTATGCGATTTGCCAAAACAATATTTTGAATTGCTAAAGTCTTACATCAACGGCCTAACGGCTCACAGGGTGAGATAGGAAGAAAAATATTTTAAGGGGTTTCGCAATGTAGTATTCTGGGCCCTGTATTATACCATGATCGCATTCCGGACGCTTTAATTTCTCTTTCTGGATATAATATATTACGATTGGACCGAAATTTGGATACAAAAAAACGGGAGGTGGATTTTACGTTTTCCTGAAATCAAGCATTCGTTATGAACTGGTACATGGTCATTGTGCACCGGATTTGGAGGTAACTCTCATAGAACTATTACTCGGAGCAGCTAAGGTGTTGTTGGTTGTTGCATATAAACCGCCGAATAAACGTTTCCTTGAAGATTTTCGGAGCTTCTTGCAAAATTATTGTGTAAACTATAATGATATTGTACTGTGACCTCAAAGAAACTAAATCGACAACGAAAAAATTTAAAAGGTTGCTAACTGAATTTTCTCTCACACCTGTGAACACCGAGCCAACATATTTCACGTCACACTCTAGTTCATTATTGGACTGTATTATTTCTAATACGGATAAAATTGTATTTCATAACCAAATCTCGGTTGGATTTAGTGATCACGATCTTCGTTACTTTTCCTATGATATTAAACACGAGAGATCTATTCCTAAAATCTTATTTCGCGACTATAATAGCATTAAGCTATCAGATTTGAATACTTTACAGAACTAGTTGTAGACTTGTTTGAGAAGTTTGTGCCACTAAGGACTATATCACCCAAACCGCCTTGGTTCAAAGATGAGATCAGGGATACCAATAAATTTCCGGGATTTTATTTTACGTCGGTGGAAGCGTACAAGAAGAGTTGAACCGTACCAAAAATATAAAGCTGTCCGAAATAGGAGTAATAATATTATAAAACGCGCGAAGGCCAAATATTTATCATCTATATTGAACCCATCTCTCAAAAGTTTTTTTGGAAAAATTTAAAATCTGTTGGTTCCTTTCTATCATCTAATGGAGAACCATCTACACAATTTTCACAAAATTAGTTCAATAATTATTTTTCTCATAACAGTGCACATGTATAAGAAATTAGCCCGAAATTTCTATCCCGAAAAAGCTTTCTTCCATATAGTGTGTGTCTCTAAATCACATAAAAATAATTCCATCCCGAAAATTTTATTGTTAAATTAAAGAAAAAAAAATACTTAGCCCGAATAAATTGTAAAATTATATTACTGTTTGCATAAAAAAAGCTCCACAATCTATTAATAAATTACATCTACTTTATTGGCCATCCAGAAAACTATTTTCTATACATTCTTCAGGTGAAAATATGTGCATTACCAAATTTCCTGGTGGCGAACACAGAGATGACCCCCTCCATTGGCATATTGAGTTAGGTGTGCCAATGTGCATAGAACTTATACTCAGGCGCCCATTTGAAAATCACGAGGATTGATCTTGAATATTGATCATCCCGAAAATCACTTTCGATTCATTCTTCAGTTGAAAATATGTTCATTACCAAATTTCCTAGTGGCGAACGCAGAGATGACCCCCTCCCTTGGCATTTTGAGTTAGGTGTGCCAACGTGCATAGAAAATTACGAGGATTGATGGTGAATATTGATCATCCCGAAAAGCATTTTCGATTCATTCTTCAGTAGAAAATATGTTCATTACCAAATATCCTAGTGGCGAACGCAGAGATGACCCCCTCCCTTGGTGTATGGAGTGTGCCAATGTGCATAGAACTTATATTCAGGCGCCCGTTTGAAAACCACGAGGATTGATGGTAGCAAAGACACACACCATATGGGAAAAAGCCTTTTCGGGATGGAAATTTCAGGAAAACTTCTAATACATATGTATAGTTCACGATCAGCGGGGTTACTAACGTTTGACGGATTAATGAACTCCAGTCCGATGGAAGGTTACTTTAGTTTTAATAACATCGATATCACTGACCTTATGGATGATTTAGATTCCGTTAAATCAAACGCTGTTGGAGTTGACGAAATACCAATTAAGTTCGTTAAACTCATTTTACTAAAGCTTGATTGCTACCTACTACATATTTTCAATAGCTTAATAACATTTCTTTTCAGAGAGATGGAAGCAATCAATTATTATTCCCATTCCCAAGAATAAAAATCCCAAATGCTTATCTGATTTTAGACCTATTAGTCTGCTTCCTCTTTTGTCTAAAGTTTTTGATAAAATATTACAATTACAAATATTAACTAATGCTGTGTTTTAATATTGGAGCACTATCCGGAGCCAAATGGCAATTTTCTATTGAAACTACAGCTATTATTCACTGTTGTCGCTGTACTATAAAAATTAAAACTAAATTCATCAATAAAACAAACATTTATCACCTGAAATATATTAATTGACATTTATTTTGACATGACGTTATAAACAAGAATTTATTTTGCTGCGTTTTAAATTTTTATTGTAAGATTTAGTTTCTAATGGTTTCAGGGGTTTTCAAAATAAAAGCCTTTTCAAATTTCCCATTGAAATGGATAACGCTTCCGATAGCGGCTCCCGATAAATAAGTAGAGCAACATAGTTTTTTTATCGATTTTTACCTAAAAAGTTGAAAGAAAAATCTTAGTTTAGAGTTAAATAAATCAATTATATGCAATAATAGCGCGCTAAATATAAGTTTTGACATAGAAAATTGGCTGCTCCGGATACAGCTATCGGGCGCTAATAAAAAAACACAGCATAACTCTGCTTACAGACGTCATTTCAGCACTCATAGTCCTTTACTACATATCAATGACGACATCCGCAGGGCCATAGATAAGGGTTAGCTTTGTACGCTGGTTCTTCTAGACTTTCGATAAAAAAAAGCTTTCGATAAAATTGACCATTCAATTTTGGTTAGCAAACTACGTAACAGTTTTAAATTCTCAATATCGGCTTGTCGTTTGGTTTTGTCATATCTATCAAATCGATCACAATTTGTTAGAACTAATTCAGGAATCTCAAGCTCTTGTTATACTAATTGCGTTGTTCCCCAGGGATCGTTGTTAGTTTCTTTTCTATTCATGATGTATATAAACGACCTACCTGCAGTTATCACTTAATGCAAATAAAACCTTTTCGCGGATGACCTGCAAATTTATAGATTTTGTAGGCCCAACGAGATAACAAATTCTATCGGAACTGTTAATTTCGATATCAAATTGATTACAAAATGGTTTATAGAAAATAATCTTGAACTTAATGGTAGAAAACCTAATCTATTATTATATCTTCTACAGTTCGTGATACGCACAACCTACCTAAAATCAGCGTACTAGGATGTTACAGGCTGGCTACTGCCAACCTGCAGATTTCACTAAGCGCATGCAGGGGCCTCCACGGTGATTTTTGCCGGCTACGTTCTCAGGGAGAAGTGCTAAGGTCATGGGGTTTGAGGCTTGCCTGTGCTTCTGGCTTACACCGTGATTAACAGATAATTATAAAATAGATAAACGCAAATAATAATAAAAAAAAAACCCGGATGTTCCGCCGAAATTCGTCGGCCGGAACCTGAGGAACGAACAGCAGATAATCAAAAATAATAAATAAAAAAAATAATAACGGAAGAGGTGCCTTGGTGCGCGCATCCATCCGAATTCAAACAGGGCCAAGCCCTGGTTACGGAATTGGATGCGGGCACCAAGGGACCGCAAACACTAAACCGACACAGAGGGAGTCTCCGCTCCCATCATACTCACCCGGAAAATTCATTTTATAATTTTTTTTTTTAAAAGGAAAACAAAAGAAAACAACTTCCCCCTCCACCCGCACCAAGATAAGAGAGAACGAGAGAGAGATAAAGCAATACGCACCGAGCGCGCACCCGTTGCGCGGCGCTCGATTACAAAAATACAATAATGTTAAATTTAATAAATTTAAGAGATAAATATATAAAAAGAAAATATAAAAATAAAAAACAAAAGCAAAAAAAATATATAAAAAAAATCGTACCTTAATTAAAAAAAAATTTCATAAAATAAAAAAAAATTCTGTTGCGGCCTTTCCCCGATACAAATAAAAATGAAACGGCTAGCCGGTTGGCAACCCGTTACGTTGCGGGGCCTTTCCCCGATACCAATATATAAAACACGAGGGGCCAGTTGACCACCCGTACGTTGCGACCTTGTGCGGTCGGACGTTGCGGGGCCTCTCCCCGAAACCAATAATACCAAAAGCAATAGCCGGTTGGCTACCGTAATGTTGCGGGGCCTCTCCCCGATACCAAATAATAAAGACCGGTTGGCCACACGTACTGTTGCGGCAGACCACCGATAACCAAAAAAAAAATATTAAATCTAACGACTGGCTTCAATTAACCACCCGTAGGTTGCGTCGTACACCCTTCTCCCGAAAACCGAAGAATGTGGGGCCACGTTAGACAAAGATAAATCCACTCGCCCATATATAAGTTAACTGGTCACAAAAAAAATTGCCCATATTTTATATACAACTTTTAGGTAACGGTACGCACACCTAACCGTGTTAGTTACGTTACAATCACTATACAGTAATACTGTGAATATCATCAGGTTGATAATTTTCAAATAAAACGAACTTTGATTAATATTTTTTTTTTCAAAATTATTTTATCTACCATATAACACTTTATTTTTAAAACAAAATTTTATATTTTCATAAATGTATATACAAAAACTATATATACATATATATATATATATGTATATATATTTGGCGTTAACAATATAGAAAATTCCCAAACAAAATGGAACTTTTCTTCACAAAAATTCAACACACAACCATTTTATGTTTCTGTCTTTTAACCAAAAAAAAAAAAATCTCGACTTTATCATCAAACAACCAAACTCGACTTTATAAAATTCACAACCCGAATGACAACACAAGAGAAAAAAAACTCTTACGCCGCACAACTCGTAAAACGTTCTAGAAGAAATGAATCTCTCTTCTCTGTCTCTCCTTTATATCAAATTTTCGTTGGTACAAAAGAGAGACATATAAGAAAAAACATTTTTTCCAAAACGTTTTACTTTGCACACACTCGATGCGCATTGTTCTCTCTTTCTCGTCTTCTCTTCACCTCTGCGCCACCACACGATGGGGAACAAAACCAAACGTCGCGGGTGCGTTCAGCGCACAATTTAACAGACAAACACAGAGGTGAATAAAAACATAAGAGAAGATGGGCGAAACGAAGACAACAACCGGGGTGAATAAAATAACACAAAAATCGTCGTTGCGACCATACAGTCGTAACAAGGAGAAGAGGTACATTTCTCTGATTCTGTGAATAATTTAGGCTTAACTTTTGACAAATGCTTATGCTACAGTTACCACATCGAAACAGTTTGTAATAGAGTAATTTTTTTTATTAGGAATGTACTACCACAAAGTGCTTTAATACTAATCTTAGACTCCAATTGGTGAAATTTTACATCCTTCCACATTTTTTGTACGGAGATATTGTCTTCTTTGAAATAAAGAAGAAGTACTTTAATGAACTTCAATTGATATTTAATTCTTGTGTGAGATACGTATACGGGCTAAAAAAGTACGACCACATTTCGAATTTTACTAATTCATTACTTGGTTGTTCTCTTGCTGAATTATATGAGTTTCGAGTTTGTTTATAAATTTTCAAGTTCTTAAAGTATAAACAGCCCACCTATATTGTAGGGAAATTAGTTTCGTCTTCCAATCGTCGCATTCATATTTTGACTCCGGCTATTAATAAATGTAATCTGATGAATTCACAATTTTTTGTGAGGGGAGTTAGCATGTGGAATTTGTTAAGTAATAACGTTATGAAATCTAAATCCCCTGCCGTGTTTCGGAAAAAATACTTTTCTTCGGCTTAATAATATCAAAATTCTATCGCTAATATGTTGCTATACACCTATAGATTAATTCAATAAATAAAATTAGATATAAATTAAAATAAAGTAGTTTGCCACGAATGTAATAAGTTCATATGAACTTCAAACATTTATATTAAAAATAAAATAAATAAATAGATACCTGCAGTAGAAGCTAGAATAGGAACATTTGCTGATGATACGGCTGTTATGACCACTAAACAATAATAGCTTGTTGAATCCAGAAAGAAACTACAAAATGCGATTAATATATAGTGAAAAACTACAAACTTTACAAACAGGAAATTAGAATATATTCCGATTAGAACAAATTCGCAACAAATTTCACATTCTGATAATGGTAAGTTCCTGTAGACATGACGCTAGACACTAATCTTAAGTGAAAGCACGTAATAAAAAGTAAAGACAAAGACTTATACTGTGTGCTTGAGAGCGATTTCAAGAAGATTCAAGTAATCCTTTAAAATTAGGCACAGCCTGTGCAGATCACAGACATACGCACATACAGAGATTTTTTATAAATAACTTTTTTTGGCTTCGACGAAAAACCAAATGGTAAATCTGCAATAGCTCGAGATCCAAAGCTTTGCAACAACTTTTTGACTTCGGTGAAACAGCAAATATAAAAATGCAAAGTTTCAATGTGTATCATTTTGTTACAATTATTTTCGGGTGGGCAATGTGGGTGCTGAATGAACCATTTATTTCGGAGCTTACATAAGACCACGCAGTGATTTTATAAAATAAATCAGTGATCTTAACACATTAATAATCAGATCTTGTAGAACACTCATATATAAAAGCCATCGTCCACCTATATAATATTTATGGCTGAAGATTATTTTTACGATTTCAAACACATAATAATTATAGGTTATTCTTGGCCAGGCCAAAAATATAATCTCGTTGTCACACCCGCACGTATATCTTTATATTTTCCATTTTTTTTATATACAAACACTACAGTACAGACACACACGCATACGTAAACATACACAATTATAGACAGAGATTTTCCACTTCTTGTGCGAGATAAAAAAAACGTAAAGAGAAAATTAACACTTTTATAAGTATTTCCAACTGAAAATGTATATACATAAGTATTTTACGACGTAAACTTCTTTTACGATTTCTTTTAATGGAAACTATTGGCACGTACCTCATTTATGGCCATGATAATGTCATCAAAAGGAAAACATAAAATTTGAAACAGGATTGCCTTTCTTTACGAGATATGCGTTTGGATTAAAAATAATAATCATTCGAAAGTACACGAAAATTATCAAGAAAATGGAAAATTTTAGGTTAATATTTTATTTTATTGTTTGAGATTAAAAGTATCTTTGTATTATAATGGATCAGTAATAGCGAACACTTAGCTTTTAATTGTAATACGAATATTTTGAACTAAGAGGAGAATTGAAATTACACTACTACGAGTATAAACCAAATAATGTACAATTTTACCATCCCGAGATATCACTGTCAGCCAAATATGTGGTTTGCAAAATTGTGCCGCTCGTACGCATAAAAGTTACATAAAAATATTTCTAAGTATTGTTCATAATCATTTTTAACAACCACAATACTTCATCAAATAGCAGAAGATAATAAGTTGAGTTTCTTGAAGCAGCTAAACGATCAGTCAAGGAAGATATTTACGTGGAGGAGCTCATGACGGGTGCGGACTCTATTGAGGTGGCGAGAATTCTTAGGTTCAAAATTGCGAAACTTTTGGTTGTGTCATCAACAAGTGACAGACACACACAAGTGATAAATTGAGAAAATATGTCCATAGTGTTGGATTGTTGTGTTCAATAAATCTAAATTTATACCGAACCAAGAGTTTTCGCGGACTGCATTTATTTTTGTTTTCATTTGAATAAAATTGCTGTTGAATCATACGGCCGAGCAATTAAGCGTTAGTCAAGAAGCTGCTTTCAATCTACGAGAGATGGGAAAGATTCAGAAGAGCGGTAGATGGGTATCACATGAGTTGAACGACAGGCAAATGGAAAAGCGCTAAAACATCTATGACATTTTGCTCGCTCGGTACAAGACGAAGTCGTTTATGCATCGCATAGTTACAGGGGATGAAAAGTGGATTTATTTTGAGAAATTCAAGTTCACAGAAAGACGATGCTCTGTGTATGGTGGGACGAGAGGGGCGTGGTCTATTACGAGCAGAAGCAGTTAATAATACTAAACGTTAGAACAACAATTGACCGCTTTGAACCGTTTGCTGCTTGAAATATGGCCAGAATACCGAAAGAGGCAACATAAAGTAATTTTTCTTCATGTCAATGATCCATCTAGCAGTTTCCGATACGTTGGAATCACTTAGCTGGGAAGTTGTATCCCATCCGGCTTCCACACCAGACCTTGCTCGTTCCGATTACCACTTGTTTGCATCAATGGGTCGCGCACTTGCTGTGCTTTGGTTCGTACGAAGATATGATAATTGTGTGTTTCATGGTATTCGCAAATTGCTCAAAAGATGGGAAAAATGTATAACAAGCGGAGCATACTTCGAACAACGCACTTTTCCTTCCGAATTTAAAATGTTTTTTTGTAAATAAATCATTTTTGTACACCTCTCTATATTGCTCGAAGGATTATCTGAAGATCAGAGAAATAATCCCCAAAAGCTTTGAAAAAAATAATAAAATGATAAACCAGCGACAGTGAAATCAACTCGATAGCAACTATTATTTTAAAGTGAATTTGCAAGGTTGCTACTATGTCAAATACTGTCGGAAGCTACGGAGGTTCTCGATCCATTGGAATGGCTGGCTCCAGCAGTTGCTCAAATTAAAATACTGGTTCAAAACCTGTGGATTACTTTCGTAAGAATAATGACGGAAAACGCTTTGGCTCTCCGGGACGGAGAGTGACACTCCAACTATCTCAAGTCGACGTCGTGTACCGATCAACGGTCAAAGACACTGTATAAAAATGCTGTAGAGAAATGCTACAAATGAGCAAGAATAAACTGCCGACAGCTAAAATTAAATATTGAGTCGCTGGATGGGCCGGTGAAAACTAATGGTTTAATTGCTATAGTTTCAGCGCAGGAATTAAAGTCAGAGAACGACTCTGTAAACGATAAAGTTAATGAGTTTACTGCGGACTACCTTTCATTACTCCGAGGCAGTTTCGGTTTAACTCATGTTCAAACTAGGAGCAGAGAAGAAAAACATTGTCCTATAGTTGAAGAACCAGGTCAATGGTAATCGAATACTTGGACCTAGGATTCCTGAATATAAACTGCTCTACGAGAAGAAGTTAGGTTAAAAGCCATTCCTGCATTCTTGCTAAAAATAATCTGGATATCTTTCTGTTATCAAACTACCGTAATTCAGATGTGGTCACAACAACGATCAGATCACCTTTCCAATTTTAATTTTAAAAATGAGAATGACTCTTATTCTTTTTTGTGATAATTATATTTTTATTTTTATCTAGAACTAGTTTCGAGTCTTCACTCTTCCTCAGCTAATTCGCTATTCTAATTTTGACTCACAATTGTTTTCATTATATAGTCGTAAATCTCGTTATATGGCATCCTGTCGTTCAATAGTTGTGGGTTGTCCCTATAGTATTTTCGTATATTTTGTACTCCTCTAATCTATCCATTTTATCGCCTTTCTTCATTTTATGTAGGATTTCAAGATTGTTGTCCTATCCAGTGTATGTGTGTTGATGATGAGTCAGATGTTCTGAATATTTCGACTGTGTTGTGGGTTTTCCTACATCTTTTACATGTTCTTTGAATCTTGTTATAAAACTCCGACCAGTTTGTCCGATGTAGAACGCCTCACAGTCATTACATTTTAGTTGGTATATCCCTGTGTTCATTATGTAGCTTTCTCTTTTATTGTTTAGGCGGTTCTCCATTTTGTTTGTTGTTTTATATGCAGGATGTGTAGTTATGTTTTTTGAGAGTTCTGTGTATTGCTTTCGCAGCATCTGTGTTGTATTCCGCTATTATGAATTTATTGGTTTTTTCGGTGTCACTTTTTAATGTGGTGAGTGATCTTAATCTTGTTTTTTGGTGGTATTTCTTATTTATTTGGTCGATCATTTTATCGTTGAATCCGTTGGATATGTCTATTTGTTTTATGATGTTAATTTCCTTTATGTAATCGCTTTTATGTATGAGTATGTTATTCATGTATGAGTATGTGTTCATATGCTGACCTTTTATGGCTTGGTGAATGGTTTGATGTGGTGTGTATTGTATTGGTTTGGGTTGCTTTTCTGTATATTTTGAAATTATGTTTGTTTGTTGATGTTTAAGAAGTTGATTTGGTGTTCCTTCTCAATTTCTAATATCAATTTTATATTGGAGTGTCTGTTGTTAATGTAGTGGTGTAGATTTTTAAGCTGCCTGTTGGATCCATTGAATAAGATTATGATGTCATCGACGTAGCGGTACCAGTAGATGATGTTGTTTTTGAAGCTTTACGTTTCGTTGAAAATATATTTCTGCTCGAAGTTTGATATGAATATTTCTGCTAGTGTACCTGATAGGGGATTCCCCATTGGTAGGCCTTCTTGTTAGTTGTAGAATTGGTTATTGTATTGCAAATAATTTTGCTTGGTGATAGTTTGTAATATATGTATGACCTGATCTATTTCCTGTTCTTTCACATTTCGTTCTATTAAGAGATTTTTTGTTATTTCGAGGATTTCACTTACGGGTATGTTGCTATACATGGCTGTTATGTCGAATGATGCTTTTTTTCCGTTGTGTGGTATGTGGATATTTTTTATGTTATTCACGAGTTCGTTGGTATTATTTATGGATTGGTGTGTTTTTATGTTAAGTTGGCTGTTTAAGTATTTATTGATGTATTTCGATAATTTGTATCCTGGTGCGGTGTTGTAGTTCACTAATGGTCTTACGGGAGTTCTTTCTTTGTGGAGTTTTAGTTGTCATTTAGTTGTGGTGCTTCGGGTTTTATCATTTTGAGGTGGTATTTTTTCGTTGTGCTGATTATTAAGTTATTATTATTATTTATGGCGTTATTAATATTCATTTTGTATGTTTCGGTTGGATCTTCAAGTAATGGTTCAATTTTATTATCTCGAATGTATTCGTCGATTTTTAAATTGTATTCGTCCTTCGACATTATAACAGAGGTGTTTCCTTTGTCTGATTTATTGATGACTGCCTGGTTTTCATTGATTTTATTTTTGATTCTTTTGATTGTTGCGTTTTCTTCTATGTTTGTTTGATGTGTGTTTTTGCTTGTTGTTCTGGTGATCTGCTGCATGATTTCACTTCTTATGATGTTCCGATGTTCTGGTTGGGTTTTTGTGATTGCACTTTCAATCTGCATTAGTTGTTGCTTTTTCTAATTGGTGTTGTTTATGGGAGTTATGTTGTATTTTAATCCTTTGTTTAACAAGGCTATTTCTTTTTCGGTGAAAAATATATCTGTGTTGTTTTGCAATCTCTGGTAAAATTGGTGATTTGCCTGCTGGGTGTTGTATGTGCGGCGTGATTTCTTTTGTTCAAATAATTTTGTTAATTTGAATTTTATTGTGAATCTTTTTGGTTTTAATATTTCTTCTGTTTTTTGTTGTATTTTGTGGATTATGTTCTCATATTCAAGCTTGTGAAATACTTTTGAAATGTGTAGCTGTGTATTATATTTTTCAATTATTTTTGTGTAAAGTTGCTGGATTGACTTCTTTAACCACATTCTTTCGGCTTTTTTCTTTATGTTAATGGCTATTTGTGATTGATTTCGAATTATTATATTTATGTATTTTGGTGTTAAGTTGTATTTGTAGCAAACTCTATTAAATTTTAAGTTCATTTTATTTCTGCTCAATTTGGGACTTAAATTAAAATATCGTAGAATAAATTTCTACGGAGTTTTACTGGGACTTTCTATCTCTATTAAAATAATTTTACTTGGTGATAGTTTGTAATATATGTATGACCTGATCTATTTCCTGTTCTTTCACATTTCGTTCTATTAAGAGATTTTTTGTTATTTCGAGAGTTTCACCTACGGGTATGTTGGTATACATGGCAATTGTGAGTCAAAATTAGAATAGCGAATTAGCTGAGGAAGAGTGAAGACTCGAAACTAGTTCTAGATAAAAATAAAATAAAAAATAAAATTATCACAAAAAAGAAACATAGTTATTCTCATTTTTAAAGTTAAAATTAAATACAGTGATAAAAGTACACAAAAATGGAAAATAATAAAAATAAAAAAAAATAACCTTACCAATGATTGGGAAGACCTCACATATCTTTAGGGAGCTCATTAAACAAGATTCAAAAACAAAAAAGTTGAGTCATTCTGTGAAGTGTTGCAATTTCACATCACACAATTTGTGGAAGTAATAATACGACTAAACGAGCTGAATTACTTCCTTATTTTATTATTAGTAACATCTATGTACATATTTACAATATTGGATGTAAACCAACGTTTAAAACAAGACATAGACTAGATGAACATTTTACTTGTCTCAGATACCGTTATGGATAGTTAGGAGGATCATTCCTTTTCGAATCATTATTATCTCCAATTGGAGAAACCCCCATTAGAAACCCTAGCCTAGAAACAGGAGGAAAACCAAGTGAGTTATGTTTATAACTATTACTTAGAAGTAAATGTACCGCTTCCAAACCCCTTTATTCATCACAAGAGCTTGATGTCGTAGTAAACTGCCTATCTGACGCCATAAATATGTACATATAAGGGCGTGTCCTCCTAATAGATCTATAGGTAAACCGCAGCCACCGTGGTGGACAAAGGATTTCAAAACATCCGTAAAAATTTCTAGAGGCTCTTTAGTAGAGCCAGGGAAACTAAAGCTGATAAGAACTTTGACTGGTACAATGATAAGAACATCTACAAATTCAAAGTAAAAAATGCTAAAACAATTGCTTGGAGACGTACTGTAGTAAAATATAGAAGTCCTCTGAGACATCTAATCTGCGTAAAGTTGCACTACTCCGAGATTTACCAAACTACCATAACTAAACAAAATCCTTGGAGCTGCTACTGGAAACTCATTTTATAGGTAGCTCCGAAACTACGCCACAATGGCCTATATACAACAGATTTGCAGTTATTATGTGAACGAGTCACTAAGGGTCTGGGTAGACCAAATGCTACAAAGCTGGTTTGTGAAGCCCGCCAAGGTGAGTTCTCCAATAGCAAATTGGAACTTCTTTGGAACTTAGTCATAAATTACCTGTTATTAAGGAAGAGTTTGCCTTTAAGGTGGTTACTATAATGTTTGTGACGTTGCGATTTATGTCTTCATCCAGGCATCTTAAAAGGACGCTTGCAAAGTGCGCTTGACATTCTCTCTAATTTGGCTTACAGTTGCGGTTTGAATGTAAATCCACACAAAATTGAGTTGATCCTTTTACCTAGAAACTACAAATTTCCTAAGATCAACCGCCTTAACTTGAATGGTATTGGATTTAGGTTCACTGATAAAACGAAATATCTTCGTCTCATTCTAGAGAGCCAAGTAAGCTGAAACCCTATAACATTAATATGTATAAGAGAGTAGAGAAAGCTACTATGGCATTTTACTCCTGCAAAAATGTCAATGAAAAAAGATAGGGTTTAGAGCCCCACATTGTACATTGGCTCAATATTTGTAATAAGAGGACCATTGTTTTATTTAGAGTTACTGTTTGGTGACCAGCTTTAAACATTCTGACCAACCTAAAATTAAGGTAAAAGTACAGGGAACAACGGCCTTGTATATTAGTGCCGAAGCTTTAACCACTGCACCACTTGTCCGGTTAGTGATGGTCTACTGCGGCGTTTTATAGCTAAGCTAACCTCGATAAAGGAAGCCGTTCGGTGGTTGAGATATTATATAATAACTTGTCAGAAATATTTGCATTTTTACAGACAGCCAGGTTTCAATTAAGACGCTCAAAATATACAGATTTCTTTCATTCGAAAGTAACCCAGGAGGACGTAGAAACAGTTTTCTATTTGCCTTCCACCTGTTCCCATCTAGTACTTAACAAACTGCAATTTCTAGATGGCCCCCTCCTAAATGGGCCTCAGTAAAATGAACGTCAAGGATATCTAACGGTTCATTGTGACCTGATTGTGAATATGACAGCCTTTTAGGACAACCATCACAGCGCTTTAGGACAACCTAACCTTACATAAAATTAGAATATCTGCAAATGTCCACCTAGTTTAACATCAATCAATTTAAATTAAACTTATTTTATAGGTATGAATATAAATCGTTTATTTTAACATTTATGCGTTTTTTTAAAAGTCTGTCCAACCAAACATACCTGAATACCTACATGCACTTGTATTATTTCACCAAACTTTAAAAATTAATTTAAGGTGAGTTTTATTCTAAGGCGACCCAAAAATATTAAACCAAAATATTTTTTGTTCGTTTCCAACAGTCACAATCAATTTTATATCAACTGTACTAGTTTCTGGAACGTGAATATGTGCATTTCCTTGAAATATAATGTAATGTTGAATGTAAAGTGTTTTTCCGTTTTTTTTCAAAAGTAGAAACATTATTTTGTTGCTGCTGTACTGTTTTTCGTACACAAATTAATACTGAAAACTATTTTTCTTGTTTTTAACTTTTCTTTTTTCCGGAAAATTTTTCTTATATACTTTTTTGTACGTAGATGGTACTGTATAAAATATATACACATATATACCAAAATAATTGTGGTAATTATTCATCATGGTATTGGCATTCTTCTTCATTTACAAATATTCTACTCGTTCAATCATGAATATAATGAAAGAACTATAAAACTATCAAAGTTAACAAACAAAAAATAAAATCTGTAACACTATAGAAAAAAACCAAACAAAAAAAAAACATTTTCCAAATATTTCTGTATAATGTTTTGCGCTGCTGCTGATGTCATTGTTGGTGTATATCCAAAACCAAAATTATGCAGAAAATTTTTTGTTTTGTGTGAAAAATTTCTGATGAGAAATAGTTTCATACACCTTACCCAAATACAAGATGAAATAATGTATACTCGTTTATGTTTTCTTTTAAGAAATGAACTGTAGGTGTTAAAAGAAAATAGTTTTGATGAAAATATATATAAGTTATTGGTGTAACAGGATAAAGTTTATGTTATCGTTGTTCAAATTTTGTTTTGTTGTGTTGGGTGGAAAATATTATAAAATTTTTCTGGAGGTGAAATATGGAATTTAATTGGATTGTTACCGTTTGATCACCTTTTCGAATAATTCCAGAGGCGAGGTTGCTTTATTTGGGTATATGTCCGTACCAGCTTATTTAAATATAGTTTTGTGCAAATTTCCAAAGGAAATACAGTTTATAATTTCCAGTTTTTCACCGCACCAAACACGACAATAACCCTGCGGTTAGGAAATAATGTAATAATAATATAGTTTTCTAATAAGGAAAAACATAATTAAGTTTAATGACACGATGTGCGCACAACTACCGATTTTCTAATGTAAAACAATTCATTAAATTTTACGCAATTAATTATTTTACAGTTAAACCAGTTTTTCAATATTTTCGTTTCGATTTTCTTTTCAATCCAATTAAAAATGCGCACAACAAAAAAAAACTGGATTTGTACGAATTCCGCGTTCGATAACCCAACCATCGATCAACAAATAGCGCAACATTGACATGATATGCAATCGGCAACAAATACGTATTTTAATTATCTCCTTTAAGATCAAGATCACTTTTTCTTATAAATTATTAAAAGCGATAACAAAAAAAAAAATTAAATCCAAAACATGGAAGGTAAATGTTTATTGATAATAATAATACTCGTACGATGAGAGAGTTTAATGGAAGAAATGGTATAAAAATACTTTAAGAAGTAATTTCACTTTCTACTTGTTGTTGTTGTTATACATGTTAAATCGGATATTATTTAAGAAACAAGAAGTAAAAAATAAAAATTAAACATTAAGTCGTTTTGAAAACAAAGTGATTAATTTGTTAAACATATACCTGAGTACCTTTATACCTAGCTCGTACACGTATATAGGAATTTCATTTCGACACTTTTCTTAGTCGAATGGAAGAATTAACAATTACCCACAGTAATTAAGAAAAATTATTATTATTGCTGTTATTTCGTTTAGTTAATTGATGAAATTGTTTTATACAAATGTGTAACGTCGTTGGATCCGGATTAACGTTAATTTATGGGCGGGTTAGCTTTCCATTTTAATTTTCTAAAGGCGATTTATTATTTCTATATACCGGTAGGTACCAATTATTTCTAATGAGATTGATTTGTCTTTTGCACCACCTTACACGGAAAATGGTGCAACCTCTGCAATACTGATTTAAATTAAGACAACTTTTTCTGATGAAACTGCGGTCGTTTTGTCGTTAAAACTTATCCTTATGTATGGAGTCGGTGAAGTCAGTCCGAAAAATGTCATTATTAAATTTTTCTGTAACTAAATTTACACAAATTTGAAAATAAAATTTCCATATCACAGGGATAAAATAAATTAACGTTGGTGTGTTTGTGTAGATAGAACATTCTCATGTGAGATTTGTCTAGCTAAACTTAAAACTCTGTGGAGCCAATACCAAAGATATATTGCAGTGGTGGTATTTACGGCCAGATAGGTTTTGGTTTTACAAATTAAAGGCTCATTAATGCCAAAGGAATCACAAGAGACCCATCCGCTAGTCAGAGGGGCTGGTCGCATTCAATGTGCTCTCTCAAAAATATTCTCTTATCAAAATTGCTCCTCACATACTACGATCCAGTTCTATAAGTAAAATACGCTGATACTGGAATTAGAACGTGAAACAACATGTTAACGACAACGGAATGGAAAAACTCGCCCACACATCACGAGCACTCGCAAAAGCTAAACAGAGTTATAGCCAAAAGAATTTGGAAATGATGACATATTAGTCGCTTGTATATGGACGCGGAACGACGGTTGATTTGGAGAGACCATCACCGCCTTACCGACCAATGGACATATGATCGCGAGCCAATAAACCACGAAAAATCTATTAAAATGATTGTTAAATACATTCAACAAGGGTGGTCATAGTCGAAGAATAAATTACCTGACAGCAAGGAGCTGCACGTATGTGAAGTTATCCCACGATTCTATCCCAGAAAATAAAAAAAAACAACATCATGCTACACTAATAAAAACAATCCATTTGCTCTTCTGGGAAGTTAGCCCAGCCCAGAATTTATTAAAAACCACGTTAAATTCAAAAATAAAATTCGTTACTTTTAAATTATGAGAATTTTAGCCACGTTAAATTCATAAAATATAAAAGTATAAATTTGTAAGATTAAGGCTATGTAATTCTGAGACCGTCACACTCCTGCCTTACTTTTAGAAAAGTAAGAGAAAAATCCTTCCGTGGCAACTTTGTGAGATTGAGCCGTGCGACAGATATATCGTTTATATCCATCGAACTTGTATTTGAACAAACAATAAATTTAAATTTTGTACGTTAAGAGAGACTATCTCCTCCCCTTAATCCGACACATTTTTACTTTTAACGTACGAAATTTAAATTTTGTTCATTTACGAGTTGTATGGATATTATATGCATTATGTGTATGCGTATGGTAGTCGAATAGTGGTGCCATACAAATTCCGCAAACTCATTTTGCGATAGCAAAATTGCTGTCTATATGTTTCACATATAGGAACTGATGCAATGAAAATGTGACGCGCTCTATGGATCGAATATACACCGATATTGCTGGCCCAATTGGCGGTTAATGGCTTCTCGCTAGTAACGACTACTCCGGCATCGAGAAGCTCAGCGAATATTCACGTTGCTTGGAAATCCAAAAAATCTAGTGACGAATACCGACACCCAATTCGTAAGTGAGAAATCAAATCATCTTGTGAGTTATTTCTTGAATAAATAATACCAAAACTCCGCCGTATCACCCAACGTCTAATGGCTAGGCAGAACGATTCATTGAAACATTAAAAAAGAAACTCAATCAATCCAAGGGGGAATGCAAACATTTTATTTCCTCCATGATTGTGAAATACATACCAAAAATAATACCAAAAATTTACACTGTTAAATTTAAAAATATTCTAATTCGATTTGTTTTGTGGTGAAATTGAAACATTATTAGATAATCTTTAACATTTATATTAGAGAAGTCCTTAAATCCCTAATAGTGTCGCCGTTATGATCAAAGAATTTTCTAACGATTTGAAATAAACACGACAAAATCGTAAATCCATTTACTAAACTTTTTTTTAACTCTAAAGATGGCTATTTTAGACAATCTTTCTACTTTTATATCTCCGATCCTAGAGATGTTCATGGGGTCTCACCTATATGACCGAATAGGTAAATCAAAACCCTACGTGTGTGCTGAACAAGATTTAGTTATGATGAATTTTAACTAGTCCAGCTTGTTTTTAAACAATTATGGTTTTTGATATCAACCTATTTTCTAATTTTTCTATTACCGCTTTTAGAGACGTTCACAGTTTTAAAATGTATTTTAGGGTAGTGTAGACAAAGTTGTAACACTGAAATGGAAATGGATAGTTTATGATGATATTTACAGTGCTATGATGATATCTACATAGAAATTCCATGAATTTGAATAAATTTTCAAATTTTATTTCACCGATCCTAGAGATGTTCACGGGGTCTCATCCACATGGTTAGATAGATCAGCTAAAACGCTATGAGTGTAGTGAATGGGATCTAATTATGATGATTTTTAACTTGTGCAGAGACTTTTTTACGTTTACGGTTATATCCCATATACCAGAAATGATAACGTAATCTCTTTCATATATGCGAATAGGTCATAAAATTTTCTATCAATATTGTGAAAATGGGACACGAATGATGATTTCCACCTTGTTTTTCAAAATTTAAAACTTCTTCATTTTAATTTTTTTTTTTCAATTGGAACTTTTGGTATTTTCTCCAATAGGATTTTTAACTCATTAACATTCCCAAATAAGCGACGAACCCGATTTATTGTAATAATTATCAAATAACAGAATTCCTAGAGATATCCACAGGCTGAGGTTTATACTTTTGGATAGGTCAAGGTTTCGACTTTCGATAGTTTCGGACAAGGTTCTGTTATGATGACATTTACTCTGCCATACACGACTTAGAAGCTTCATGAAATAATTTGAATAAATTTTTAAATTATATTTTACCGATCCTGGATATCTTCACAGGTTCTCAATACATGGTCAGATAGATCAGTCATAGCCCTCTGAGTATAGTGAGCTATAAGGAACAGTTCAAAGTTCTGACTATCTTGTTGGGTCTATTAGGACGATTATTACTAATTTAACTTGCATTTAGAAACTTTCCCAATTTTCCTTTAAGTTTAAATTTGTTACCGGGCGCAGAGATATTCACAAATTCTTTGAGGAATTCATACTTTTAGAGTATATTTTCCTTCGTTGTTTTGGGACTAATTTTCTTACTTTTCAATTTTTAGACCGAAGTTAGACCGAAGCTTAAGCATGAAGATTCAATGCCGGTTAATTTGATCCGAGAAATCATCCCGGAAAGCCTTTTTTATGTATGGTGTGTCTCCACGATAAATTCAAATCCCAGCCAAGTTAAGTAAAAAAATAATGATAATGTGAGTTTCATATAAAACATATTTATCGAGAAAGAAAAATCTAATTATCCATAAAATTTTATTTTAGAAAAAAAAAAAATTTAATCACATCCATACATTTTTATATTCAAATATATCTGTAATAAATAAAAAATAGTTCATAAACAAGTAAAGTAGTAAATTATACCGCCTCTATGCGGAGCGTCACGGAGATTACTGGTGAAATAAATTTTGAATCTTTCTACCACTTGAGTATTACGAATTTCTGTAAATTTGGAATTTTTCAGCAACGATTTCAGAGGAGATGTCTGGACCAAACAGGTAGTGGAAGGGTCTGGTCCAACGGGTTGGAGCCGTATTCAACCACAAACAAAAAATACAAAAAAGTCATACTCAAAATTCATTAAGAAATTCATATTAAAAATTCAAGAATTATTTAATTTGCCAATATTTCAGTTCCTAATCGTTAAAAAAACTCAATCGTTTAAAAAATTGGCTACCTGCAAATTTAATATTATTAATTTATATTACATATTATAAATTATAATATGTATATGTTATAAATATTAATAATCATGTATACATACTAAATATTATCATTAAAGTATTTTGCAGCCGAAAATACACGATCAATGTAAAATAATACAGAAACATAGATCCCATTCACCACATTAATAGGGTTTTAGCTGATCTATCTAACCATGTGGATGAGACCCCGTGAACAACTCTAGGATCGGTGAAATAAAATTTGAAAATTTATTCAAATTCATGGAATTTATATGTAGCCTGTATGGCACTGTAAATATCATCATAAACTATCCATTTCCATTTCAGTGTTACAACTTTGTCTACACTACCCTAAAATACATTTTAAAACTGTGAACGTCTCTAAAAGCGGTAATAGAAAAATTAGAAAATAGGTTGATATCAAAAACCATAATTGTTTAAAAACAAGCTGGACTAGTTAAAATTCATCATAACTAAATCTTGTTCAGCACACACGTAGGGTTTTGATTTACCTATTCGGTCATAAAGGTGAGACCTCATGAACATCTCTAGGATCGGAGATAAAAGTAGAAAGATTGTCTAAAATAGCTTTCTTTAGAATTAAAAAAAACTTAGTAAATGGATTTACGATTTTGTCGTGTTTATTTCAAATCGTTAGAAAATTCTTTGATCATTACGGCGACACTATTAGGGATTTAGGGACTTCTCTAATATAAATGTTAAAGATTATCTAAAAATGTTTCAATTTCACCACAAAACAAATCGAATTAGAATATTTTTAAATTTAACAGTGTAAATTTTTGGTATGTATTTCACAATCATAATTCCTCCATATACCTTTCAACATCTAATCGACGAGCTAAACTGTCTAAGTCGAGCACAAAGCTATTTTTGGGAAGAATAATTCGAAACGAGTTGAACTTGTTAAACCACAATTTGAGGTTATTGATAAAGTTAAAATTATCAAGCGAATTGGACAGGACGAACCTTGTAGGCTGGTAAGGTGAAATATCCTTTCAAACCGATTCCGATCGTTGGATTTATAAAATTATTAGTATTGG